>CATNWA010017158.1:0-158733 GCA_951230385.1 Staurois parvus
ACAGCGAATTTATTCGACTCGAATCGAATATTGTCCACGAATTCGCCGAATCAGTCGAATCGAATTTTTCATTTCTTCGCTCATCTCTAGTCTTAATCTGCATTCATGCATCAGGCCCATCCCTCAAAATGTACTGAAGACCACACATAGTCTACCAAAGAGAGTTTCACATGGGAAGTAGTCCATAGTTCTGAGCCTCTGACCCAAAACAAGCATGGAAAAAAAGTAAGTCCAAGGTCTTAATCTGCATTCATGCATCAGGCCCATCCCTCAAAATGTACTGAAGACCGCACATGGTCTACCAAAGAGAGTGTCACATGGGAAGTAGTCCATGGTTCTGAGCCTCTGACCCAAACAAGCATGGAAAAAAAAAAGTAAGTCCAAGGTCTTAATCTGCATTCATGCATCAGGGCCCTTCCTTCAAAATGTACTGAAGACCACACATGGTCTACCAAAGAGAGTTTCACATGGGAAGTAGTCCATGGTTCTGAGCCTCTGACCCAAAACAAGCATGGAAAAAAAAGTAAGCCCAAGGTCTTAATCTGCATTCATGCATCAGGCCCATCCCTCAAAATGTACTGAAGACCACACATGGTCTACCAAAGACAGTTTCACATGGGAAGTAGTCCATGGTTCTGAGCCTCTGACCCAAATCAAGCATGGAAAAAAAAGCAAATCCAAGGTCTTAATCTGCATTCATGCATCAGGCCCATCCCTCAAAATGTACGGAAGCCACTGGATTACCATGTCAAAAAGCTAGTATTTTCTAAAAATGAGGTCAGCAGTAGTAGCATTCATATTTTTCCAATACACATTTCTTTTAATCCATTCCCGACTCCAATTTCAACATTTTTAATAGATTTCTCTGAGTTTTCCAGCTTGACCCCTTTACTACAGGAACTTCAACCAAACACTTGATCATTTGATATAAATGAGACCTTTACGCTCAACACCACCCTAACTTAGAAGAGTTGGAACACTACTATCGAACTATCCCCCCACCCGATCTACCCTTCACAACCTATGTAAATCCTGCTTACTCAAGTTTGTACTAACCCTGAGCAGGTATAATTTTTCATAATGTTCCTCTACGTGTTCCTATTCCTTTATGGCTATACGTACAATGCCGAAGGTAAAGGTTTAGATATTGCCGGTATAGTCATTGAGGCTTTGTCCGTGACCCTACTTCTTATGTGCTCCTAACCTAGATAACTGTTGGGAGTAGCAGTCTGATACCTTTAGGATGGTGTTTATGTCATGCAAAAGCCTAGGTATGTTGAGGTAGATGTTCCTTCCTTATCAAGTTGTTGAAGCCCTCTTCCCTCTCCTTCTAGGACCATATTTATATTTTGTCATGTGTCCCCTGTAGTATTTCCTGAGATTTACATCAACTGTGGTTTCTACGTACAGGCTGTGATGTCTGTCTCTCTAATGTATTATCTGGTTGGTCTCAACGCTCGCCCAGCAGAACGTTTATGGTAATATCTCCCAGCCTTTCAACATGTCCACTATACTTGATGTACTTATGTATGATACTGGACCCCGCATGCCCCTACATAGATGGGTATGGGAGATTAGCCTCTGTATGGGGATACATGCTGGGGGCAGGGGCGGACTGACCATTTGGAAACTCAGGCCTGCCTGAGGGTCCGGGGTCAGTAGGGGGCCCCATGAGATGCCCCTGGTACCTTTTTCATAGGCTTTTTTGAGTTTGGGCGAGGACACAGGGGCCCCATGATCCCCTATTGCCCGGGGGCCCCATGAGTTGTCAGTCCGCCCCTGGCTGGGGGAGTCCTACATTTTTCTTTATTAATAGTGTTTTTGTTGATATTCTGTACTGTGGTATTTTATTTGTCTCATTCTAGAGAAAACATCTCATCCGCACTCCCGAAGAAACAGAACTTGATTCCAAGAAGTGCATTGAGTGGAGAGCTGGCCTCACCCCCCGTTGGATATATTTATCTTCAGGACGCCGATAATGCGGACTCACAGAACTGGGCTTTTTTACGTGGGGCCGCATATTTGCGTACCTGTCACAAAGACCGGGGTGTCACTGAGAGCCCCGGGTCCCGTTCTAATGATCAGGACCTGGGACTCCCGATTCAGGGTCACATGATCGCTGTGATAGCCTCTGTATGGGGATACATGCTGGGGGAGTCCTACATTTTTCTTTATTAATAGTGTTTTTTTGTTCATATTCTGTATTGCGGTATTTTTTTTGTCTTATCCTAGAAAAGACATCTCATCTGCACTCCCGAAGAACCAGAAATTGATCCCAAGAAGTGCATTGAGTGGAGAGCTGGCTTCACCCCCAGTTGGACATTTTTAACCCCTTGACGCCGACGTCACACAAATATGCGGCCTCACAGAACTGGGCTTTTTTCCGTGGGGCCGCATATTTGCTTAACTGTCACAAAGACCAGGGTGTAACTGAGAGCCCCTGGTCCCGTTCTAACGGGACTCCTGATTCCGGATCACATGATTGCTGTGATAGCCTCTGATTGGCTATCACAGTAATCAGTCACTGTACAGCCCCGCCCCCTTGGTTTTTTTTTTCTCTCTCTATGAATGGAGGAGAGAGATACACATTGTATCTCTCTGACTCCTGGCATAGAGAGAAAAAAAAATGTTTGTAAAAAAAAAAGATAATAAATAAATATTAAAAAATAAAGAAAAATACCTAGATCAAGGTTTGATCTAGTTCAGTGGCAGAGTAAGTGTTTGGGTCAAGGTCAATGTAAAAAGGTCAGAAAAAATTGGTATCAGTGTCAGTTAGTGTCAGTGTCAATGGGTTTTAGGCAAAAAAAAACAAAAAACAAAATTTGGCTAAAATATATCAATAAAAATCTTTGATTTGGAGTTGGGCACCTTGAAAGGGTGTGACGGTTTTCACATTATTTTTCAGACTGGGATGAGGTGCCCCTTTCATATTTGATGCCCCCTCTTCTTTTGTGTTTGGTTAAGTATATAGTACATATACTGTCTCCTCCTCTCCACTCCCTCTTTCTGTAGGGGTCCCTCAAGATTCTGTCCTTGGACCCCTTCTCTTCTCCACCTACACCTCCTCCCTTGGTCATTTGATACATTCCCATGGCTTTAAGTACCATCTCTATGCCGATGACACACAAATCTATCTCTCTACTCCTCACCCCTTCAGTCTCCTCTCGCATTTCTAACATACTAAGTGATATATCGTCCACTCAGTGTCCTCCATCCCTCTCTGATAATCCCTCCATTGGCCTCCACTCAGTGTCCTCCATCCCTCTCTGCCAAGCCCTCCACTGATCTCCACTCAGTGTCTTCCACCCCTCTCTGCCAATCCCTCCACTGGCTTCCACTTAGTGTCCTCCATCCCTCTCTGCCAATCCCTCCATTGGCCTACACTTAGTGTCCTCCATCCCTCTCTGCCAATCCCTCCACTGGCCTCCACTCAGTGTCCTCCATCCCTCTCTGCCAATCTCTCCACTGGCTTCCACTCAGTGTCCTCCATCCCTCTCTGCCAATCCCTCCACTGGCTTCCCATTGCCCAACGGATAAAATTCAAAACGTTAATAATAACATATAAAGCCTTATATAACTTTGCCCCAAATTACATCACCAATCTTGTCTCCAAATATCACCCAAACCGTACTCTCCGCTCCTCCCACAACCTCCTGCTTTCTAGCTCCCATGTCTCCTCCTCCCATGCTCATCTCCAGGACTTCCCCAGAGCTTCCCCCATCCTCTGGAACTCTTACCCCAATTTATCAGACTATCGCCTACTCTGCCCACTTTTAGGCGATCTCTGAAAACCTATCTCTTCAGGGAAGCCTATCCTGCCCTCAGCTAATAATGGAATCTTCTACTCTTCCAACCAGTCCATCCCCCACAGTTATTACCTTTTCTACCACTAGCCCCTCCCTCTTAGATTGTAAGCTCCAAGGATCAGGACCCCTCCTATCACTCTTGTATTGAACTGTATTGTTGCTGTATTGCCTCCTGTTATATTGTAAAGCTCTGAGCAAACTGTTGGTGCCATAAATCCTGTATAATAATAATAATATATAAATCCTGTATAATAATAATAATATATAAATCCTGTATAATAATAATATATAAATCCTGTGTAATAATAATAATAATATAAATCCTGTATAATAATAATATATAAATCCTGTATAATAATAATAATATATAAATCCTGTGTAATAATAATAATAATATAAATCCTGTATAATAATAATAATAATATAAATCCTGTATTATAATAATAATAAATATAAAATCCTGAATAATAATAATAATAAATACAATAACAATAAACGATTTAAAAAATGAGTGAATATTAACAAGATTATAGTCTGAAGATGTGTTCTGGTAACTAGAATCTGGCCACAACGCATTAGGCTGCACTGTAGTCCACGTTACTAATGGATTGGAAAGGTTTAATGTCTTATTAGCTGTCCTTTTCAAAACATCAATAACAATCCATCCTGTAATTATCCTGAATTCTACGCAGTTTGGAAGCAACAATGTGACCATTATGGTCAAATTCATCTTTCTGAGTATTCACCAATTTACTGATGTCAGAGAAAAATTGTTTACTTGTTTTCCTCAAGATGTCCAATTTTCCATTTATTCCCGGATATATTGGGGAGGGGATCATCGGAAAAAATGTCCCTTGCATCTGTGGTTAATAGAAAGAATGGGACCCTTAGCTCAGGTTCGCACTGATGCGGCGCGGAATTCACAGCGTTTTCTGCGCACAGATATCACACGTGTACATATGTATCAGGGATGCGGCATGCTCTTTGGATGAGTTTATTGTATTATTTTCTATGATCGGACCCAATCTGGTTGAAGGAATGATTTTATCGAGTTTTCTTTCATTTTATTGGCTACAATATATCAATAAAAATCTTTGATTTGGTGTTGGGCACCTTAAAAGGGTGTGACGTTTTCACAATATTTTGAAATCAGAATTGCACCCCGTTCATGCGAACCGCTGCGGGTGTGTATGTTAAGTTAACGACGCCCCAAAATCAGTCCGCGATATGTAGAATCGGATTCCATGGGTGTGATTACCCATGCGATCCGATTCTAGTACGGACCAAAAAAAGGGTCCTGCACCTTTTTTGGGCGGATGCGGTGCAATTTGAGCCATACAAAATGTACGGCTCGGATCGCACCACACACAATTCGCATGGGATTTGCACAGGAATGCGGTGCGGTTCCTCACCGAATCACATGCGATATACCGCACCGCATATAGGTGAACCTGGGCAGGGGCGTCCCTAGAGTTGGTGTCACCCGGTGAGATAACACTTGGTGACACCCCTCCGACAATCCCCGCCGAATGAATCGGATCTGTGAATTGAGCATAATGGATTGGAATCTGATCCATTATGCTCCCCAATCCGCAGATCCTATCCCCGCAGGATGGATCAGATCTGCGGATTGAGCATAATGGATCGGAGTCCCATCCATTATGCTCAATCCGCAGATCCGATCCATCCTGCGAGGATCGTCGACATGCAACCTATGCGGGGGGTGACACCAGGGACCCGCTCCATGAAAAGGTAAGTTGTAAAGCAAGCCGACGGGATCCCCGCAGGATGGATGGGATCTGCGGATTGGGGAGCATAATGGATCTGAGTCCGATCCATTATACTCAATCCGCAGATCTGATCCATCCTGCGGGGATCGTCGGCTTGCTTTACAACTTACCTTTTCATGGAGCGGGTCCGGTGTCACCCCGTATAGGTTGCATGCCGACGATCCCCGCAGGATGGATCGGATCTGCGGATGGGGGAGCATAATGGATCGGAGTCTGCTCTATTATGCTCAATCCGCAGAGCCGATCCATCCTGCGGAGATCGTCGGCATGCAATCTATACGGGGTGACACCGGAACCCGCTCCATGAAAAGGTAAGTTGTAAAGCAAGCCGACGATCCCCGCAGGATGGATCAGATCTGCGGATTGGGGAGCATATTGGCTCGGACTCTGATCCATTATACTCAATTCGCAGAACTGATCCATCCTGCGGGGATCGTCGGCATGCAACCTATACGGGGTGAAACCGGACCCACTCCACGAAAAGGTAAGTTGTAAAGCAAGCCGACGATCCCCGCAGGATGGATCGGATCTGCGGATCGGGGAGCATAATGGATCTGAGTCCGATCCATTATACTCAATCTGCAGATCTGATCCATCCTGCGGGGATCGTCGGCATGCAACCTATGAGGGGTGACACCGGACCCGCTCCACGAAAAGGTAAGTTGTAAAGCAAGCCGACGATCCCCGCAGGATGGATCGGATCTGCGGATTGGGGAGCATAATGGATCGGAGTCTGCTCTATTATGCTCAATCCAGCGGGTCCGATGTCACCCCGTGTGGTAGGTGTCACTGTACCTGCCTAGGGACGCCCCTGAACCCGGGCTTGCAGTGGTGGTCAGAATGCCACCCTACAGACAGCTAAATGGATAATTGCTGTCATGCGGGCTTGGTCAAGGGGTCTTGGTCCTGGAACTATCCAGGAACCATCCAATTGGAGGCCAATTGGTCCCAGCTCAAGGAATCCCGAGCAACTGGTGGAGGAACCCTAGGGCTCCATGCAGGGGTGGACTGACAACTCATGGGGCCCCCGGGCAATAGGGGATCATGGGGCCCCTATGTCCTTGCCCAAACTCAAAAAAGCCTATGAAAAAGGTACCAGGGGCATCTCATGGGGCCCCCTACTGACCC
The DNA here is from genome assembly GCA_951230385.1 of Staurois parvus. Taxonomy (NCBI): domain Eukaryota; kingdom Metazoa; phylum Chordata; class Amphibia; order Anura; family Ranidae; genus Staurois; species Staurois parvus. The sequence goes on from CATNWA010017158.1 coordinate 6,725, forward strand.
CAGGCCCTCGGGCAGTGCCAGAGTTTCCAAATGGTCAGTCCGTCCCTGGCTCCATGGAACGCTGGTTGAGAATGGCTGCTTTTAGACAACAAGAAAACATTTTTATTGTTTCGATTCAATTCCAATTTAACGTCTTTTGTTTAGTTACATTTGTTTAATTCCTTTTCAGAATTTGTTTAGTTTCGTTTATTCGTTTTCGAATCCGACTTTTTGTAGAGATTTCAGATCAATAATTTAAAAAGAAAACACAAATCACAGCTGGGAGGTAGAAGCCTTTTTGGAGAGCAGTACTTCCACTAGTACAGATAAATTTGACGTCTAACGATTCTCCTTGGATGTTATAAGATAGGCTACCGAATTCACAGATGCTTTTTGTGGCACAACCACGGGCTGCTACTGAAGTGGACTGTGGTCCTGTAAAAAAAAAAAAAAAATAAATTTACATTTTCAAACAAATATTGGAAAAAAAAAAAAAAAACTGGAATGGCAATTTCATCTCACAACACCAACACATATCAATAAGGTCTTAAAAATTAGGCTCCAAGTATGTCGATTTGCTGTTTTTTCTTTTTTAAATCTTGATAACTTTTCTTTTACAATGAACTTTTTGTGTTCATTGTAATGTGTGATTATTATAGGCTGGGGATGGAATTGTGTTGCCAGCAGAGGGCGCCAAAAAGAATGAGGGGAAGGCGCAAAACTGCATAGGATAGGATCAAGGGCGGACTGACCATTTGGAAACTCGAGCACTGCCCGAGGGCCCAGGGTCAGTAGGGGGACCCATGATCCCCTATTGAGGGCCTGGGGTCAGTAGGGGGCTCCATGAGATGCCCCTGGTACCTTTTTCATAGGCTTTTTTTGAGCTTGGGCAAGGACAAAGGGGCACCTCCCCCTCACTCCCCCTCTCTGTTGGGGTCCCTCAAGGCTCTGTCCTCGGGCCCCTTCTCTTCTCCATCTATACCTCCTCCCTTGGCCAACTCATACACTCTCACGGCTTCAACTACCACCTCTATGCCGACGACACACAAATCTATCTCTCGACCCCCCACCTCACCCCCTTGGTCTCAGCCCGAATCACACACCTACTGAGCGACATATCAGACTGGATGTCGCTCCACTTCCTTAAATTGAACCTCTCCAAAACCGAGTTTCTTGTCTTCCCCCCAGCCCGGACACCACCCCCCATTGATTTCTCCATCACATCCAACAACGCTACCATCAAACCCGCCCTGCAGGCTAGAGTACTGGGTGTCATTCTGGACTCCAACCTATCCTTCCAGCCCCAAGTCCAATCTTTAACAAACTCGTGCAGACTCCACCTCCGCAACATCGCCAAAATCTGCACGTTCCTAACCCCAGAAACCACTAAACAGCTCATCCACTCCCTCATCATATCACGACTCGACTACTGCAACTCCCTCCTCACTGGCCTGCCTCACCACTGGCTATCCCCTCTTCAGTCCATCCTGAACACGGCTGCCAGACTCATTCACCTTTCCAACCGCACTGTCTCTGCCACCCCCCTCTGCCAATCCCTCCACTGGCTTCCGATTGCGCAACGGATCAAATTCAAAATCCTAACGCTGACGTACAAAGCTGTCCACCATACTGCCCCGAACTACATCACTGACCTAATATCCAAGTACCGCCCAGCACGCACACTCCGCTCCTCACAAGACCTCCTTCTCTCTAGTTCCCTGGTCTCCTCCTCCCATGCCCGCCTCCAGGACTTCTCCAGGGTGTCACCCATCCTCTGGAACTCCCTGCCCCAACCCATCAGATTATCACCTACTCTCCTCTCCTTTAGGCGCACCCTGAAAACCCATCTCTTCAGGGAAGCCTACCCCACCCCCTGCTAACTTGCCGACCTCCTCCACTCTTCCTACCACTCCATCCCCCACAGCTATCTCCTCCTGTGCCACCATCCCCTCCCTCCTAGATTGTAAGCTCGAAAGAGCAGGGCCCTTGATCCCCTCATGTTTTGCATTGTATTGGTATTGTTCTGTCACATGTTCTGTCCCCCTTTGTAATGTACAGCGCTGAGCGAACTATTGGCGCTTTATAAATACTGTAATAATAATAATAATAATAATAATGATCCCCTATTAAGGGCCTGGAGTCAGAAGGGGGCTCCATGAGATGCCCCTGGTACCTTTTTCATAGGCTTTTTTGTTTGGGCAAGGACACAGGGGCCCCATGATCCCTTATTGCCCGGGGGCCCCATGAGTTGTCAGTCCACCCCTGGATAGGATTGATGGGAGCTCGCTTCTCTCAGCCAATCCAGCTTGCCGATAGAGTCAGGGGGCTGGAGCTTTAACAGGAAGGCGGAGCTCAGAGGAAAGTGGATGTTCAGGTGGGTCCCTCCCTCCTTCAAATTTTAGTTTCGTTTTAATTTATTGCCGAAAACTGGAATTGATTTTCATCATAGTTTTCTTCAATTGAATTACAGGCGTACCTCGGTTTACGAACGCCTCGGTTAACATAATTTTCAGTTTACGAATTAAAATCTATTGAAAATAATGCCTCGGTTTACAAATTTTTTTTTTCGCAATATGAACGGATTAATTGTTTTTCAATGCATTTACGATTTTTTTTGTTAATCATGTCCCTGTACAGTATTTATGCCTTTAAAGTGCACTTTATAAAGAGTTTTGAACAGATAAGACTTTTTTTTTCTTTTTTCTGACCTATGGAACGGATTAATTGGTTTTCAATGCATTTACGATTTTTTTTTAAATCATGTCCCTGTACAGTATTTATGCCTTTAACCACTAGCCTACCGGGCACTTATACCCCCTTCCTGCCCAGGCCAATTTACAGCTTTCAGCGCTGTCACACTTTGAATGACAATGGCGCGGTCATGCAACACAGTACCCATATGAAATTTTTATAATTTTTTTGAGACAGATAGAGCTTTCTTTTGGTGGTATTTAATCACCTCTGGGTTTTTTATTTTTTCTTAAACAAACCAAAAACCACTGAACATTTTGAAAAAAAAACGTTTTTTCTTAGTTTTTGTTATACAATTTTGTAATTAAGTGATTTTTCTCCTTCACTGATATGTGTAATGAGGCTGCAGTGATGGGCACTGATAGGCTGCACTTATGGACACTGATAGGTGGCACTGATGGGCACTGATGAGGAGGCACTGGTAGGTTGCACTGATGGCATTGACAGGCATCACTGATGGGCACTGAAAGGCAGCACTGATACATGACACTGATATATGGCACTGACTGGCACTGTTAGGCGACACTGACTGGCACTGTTAGGCAGCACTGACTGGCACTGATAGGCGGCACTGATGCGCACTGATAGGCGACACTGACTGGCACTGATAGGTGGCACTGATTGGCAGCACTGATAGGTGGCACTGACTGGCACTGATGGGTGACATTGAATGGCAGCTCAGATGGGCACTGCTATGTGCCATTGATGTGCACTGGTATGCACTGATATGTGGCATTGATGTGGCACTGATGGGCTCTGGCACGTGGCACTGATGAGCACTGACTGCTGGCACTGATGGGCACTGACAGGTGGCACATCTGGGGCCACACTGATCATCAGGGCACACTGATCATCAGTGCCCTGCTGATCAGTGTACGTCCCCTCCGCGGTAAGCCGATAACCGGCTCTCCTCTCCTCTGTCAGCGTGACAGCTCGAGAGGAGAGAAATGGCGATAACCGGCATTTCCGTGTTTATATGTGATCAGCTGTGGTTGGACACAGCTGATCACATGACCGAGCCGACATCTTCGGCTCTTTCGTGATCCGCTGTGTCCGAGGGACAAAGCACACCGCGCTCCCTGAGCCGTGCATGCGCGGTGAGAATGGAAGGACGTCATATGACGTCCTCCCAGAACGAGAGAACCACCTTGCGCCCGTCATTGTACTATATGGCGGGCGGAAGGTGGTTAAAGTGCACTTTATAAAGAGTTTTGAACAGACTTTTTTACTTTTTTCTGACCTCCAGAACGGATTAATAGGTTTTCAATGCATTTACGAATTAATTTTTACATCATGTCCCTGTACAGTATTTATGCCTGTAAAGTGCACTTTATAAAGAGTTTTTGAACAGATAAAAGACTTTATTTTACTTTTTTATGACCTCCGGAACAGATTAATTGGTTTCCAATGCATTCCTATGGGAAACCGCGTTTTAGTTTACAAATTTTTTGCAAAATGGAAAAAAAGTCCCTCAGAACGCATTAAATTTGTAAACCGAGGTACGCCTGTAATTCAAATTTTATTTTCGTTTCAATTTTTTTCGCTGAAAACATGCAGCTGAGGAAAACTATTACCCCAGGTTCACACCTTAGCGTTTTCCGAAGCATTTGCGGTTTCTGTGCAATTTCCGTACCGCATCATAATTGCACCCCATTCACACACACTATTGCGGGTGTATATTTTAAGTTAACGACACTCTGAAATCAGTTTCGCAAAACGCGGTGCGATGTGGAGAATCGGATCGCATGGGTGTGAATACCCATGCAATCCGATTCTAGTGCGGATCAAAAAAAGAGCCCTGCACCTTTTTGGGGCAAATGTGGTGTGACTTGAGCCATACAAAATGTTTAGCTCAAATCGCACCACACAGAATTTACTTGTGATTTGTATAGGAATGCGGTGAGGTTCATGTGTGAATCACATGCTATATGCTGCACCGCACACGTATGAACCCAGGCTCAGGGACTTTATTAAATGCAAAACGTTGTGTTTTTGGCTCTATAGACTTCAATGGAAACGCTATAGAAAAGCATGTATTGCGTTTTTGCTGAGTGCATTTTTTATGTGTTTTTTTTGATGCATTTTTTATATGGTTTGCGTTTAAAATCCGCCTAGCAACAAGAAAAATAAAAAAAAAAAAAACACGCAAAATGCATCAAAAAAGCATCAAAGACGCAAGTGCAAAAACACAAAAGGCAATGCAAAACGCAATGAACAAACGCCTCAAACACAACCTGCATAGGTGTGAACCTAGACTTTCATTGACGAAATTCAGCTGTAAAAACAGGAGTTCTGACCCTTCCCAATGCAGCCCAAATCTAAAATCTGCCTATAGAGATATTTTATTTTATTTATTTATTTCAGGTACTTATATAGCTCTGTCAGTTTACACAGCGCTTTAAATATATATTGTACATTCACATCAGTCCCCGCCCCCGAGGAGTGTCCAATCTAAGGTCCCTAACTCACATTCATACATACACATACTAGGGACAATTTAGACAGGAGCCAATTCACCTTCCAGCATGTCTTTGAAATGTGGGAGGCAGGGGCAGACTGACAACTCATGGGGCCCCCGGGCAATAGGGGATCATGGGGCCACTGTGTCCTTGCCCAAACTCAAAAAAGCCTATGCGAAAGGTACCAGGGGCATCTCATGGGGCCCCCTACTGACCCCAGGCCCTCCCAGAGTTTCCAAATGGTCAGTCCGCCCCTGGTGGGAGGAAACCCACGCAGACACAGGGAGTACATGCAAACTCCAGGCAGATGGTGCCGTGGTTGGGATTCAAACCAACGACCCCTAGTACTGCCAGCGGAAGTGCTAACCATTTAGCCACTGTGCTGCCCATATAGATATTTTAATCTTGGTTGAAGAAGGACAGCACCCCAATGCACCTCACTGCGTGTAATATATAGCATAACGCATAGCAATACACGTGTGTCAGCACACTTTTTTCTGCAATGCAATAATGTAAATGGGCCCATGAGGATAAAAAAAAAAAAAAAAAAACTTTATTAAATAACACATGTTCTGTCTGATACTGACCTGTTATTTTGTGTGGTCTGGAGAAGACACATGTTCTCATCCCCCGTACACTGCATCGTATCTGGAGTGTAACACCAGGTAGAGTCAGCAGACATGCAGGATCGGCACGTCAGGTCCATTGGATACTGAGCTGTCACTTGGCACTAAGGTAAAAAAAAACATAAAAATGAGACAATAGTATGAGAATAAAGACCACTTAAAGACCAAGACTTTTCCAGACCTTTTTCTTCACATGTTAAAAATCAGTATTTTATTCTCGAAAATGTCTTAGAACCCCCAAACACCCTCCAGAGGATTTACCCCGCTTTCTGACCAGACCATTTTTTTTTTTTTTTGCGTTACAGTGCTGCAACAATTGCACAGTCATGCAACGCTGCACACACATAAAATTTACGTCCTTTTTTTCCACGAATAGAGCTTTTTTTCAGTGGTATTTGATGGCCTCTGCGGGTTTTTTTTTTTGCGATATAAGAAAATTTTGAGAAAAAAAAAAAAATATTTTTGACTTTTTGCATGTTTTAAAATTTAAAAAATCTAATTTAGTCATAAATGTATTCTTCTACGTGTCTTTGTAAAAAAAAAATCCCAATAAATTAATTGCTTTTTATGTGAAAGTTATAGTGTTTAAAAATGGTTGGTATTTATACAGGAATTTTTTTTAATTTTTACTAGCAATGGCGGCGATCAGCGACTTATAGTGCAGGCATTCTGACACTGGGGGGGGGGGGGGGGGAACGGACTTGGTGTCACTGACATCTCCAGTGACACCAATACAGTGATCAGTGCTAATAAAAAGCACTGACACTGTACTAATGGCACTGGGGAGGAAGGGGTTAACATCTGGGGCGATCAAAGGGTTAACTATGTGCTATTTCATATTATGTGCTGTGTTTGCTTTCAATTGTAAGCACACTGCTTTGTATGGCTCTGCTCCCCCATCAGTAATACTCAGCAATGGCCAGGTGCCGGCGGGAATTCACTGGCCAGGAATCGGTGATTGACAGCTGAGGCCGCAAATGATGGTGTGGGTAGGGCACGTACACGGTGCACACACGCCCCCTACCTGGAACTGCAAAATCAGGTAAATATTTGTGATTTTGCGCACATGTGCCACCCTGCAGCAGTATTTCTGCTATAGGGTGGACGGGAATGTGGTTATATATTTGTTTTATTGTTTATGTAGTGCCCCTCTAGATAGTCAGGGGGAGCTAGAGTTCAATTTTTAGTTTGGAGGGCTGAGAAGCAGCCTGGATGTAATAGTTAGCAGGGTTAAATTGAGGTCAGGGCTGAGAGCCTCTGCAGGTCAGTTCCCTCATGCCTCCCCCTACTCTACAAATCTTGGAGAAGATTCTGGAGGCAGTGGGCAGGGGTGAGAAGGGGCTGGCCTGCATACTTGGGGGACCCTGACCAATCCCCAAACAGGAGGCTTGGCAGGGGGTAAGGGCAGCCCTTAAATGTGGGAAAGCTTGCTCAGCAGAAGGTGAGTTCATGTGGAAAATGAAGAAGTGAGAGGCTGGAGAGCAGGTGCCTGGGAAGGGGCCCAGCTGGTAAGGGGCTCACCTACAGGCAGAGGAGCGGGAAAGGAGAAAATCTCAGGACCTCACCGGCCCATAGAGCAAGGACTATCTGTGCAGCCAGGAAGGAGGGGCACAGCTAGAAGGCCTATGAGCAGCCACCGACCCATCAGCTCACAGACAGAGGACTAAGTGAGTAGACCTACACCCCCTGAGCCAGTAAGAGGAAGGAGCACACTGGTGGGAAACTGGATTAGCTTTCTGCCCGGGACTGACTTCATTTAAAGTGACAGGCACTGGATCCCCTGCCCAAGGATTCCTTCAGACAGCTGGATATCTGGGGTCTGAGTGGTAGACCAGGAGAGGCTGGCTAGCTCTCCAAAAAGAGAATCTTTGTTATTATAGAGACATGTGCATAGTTCCAGGAAGATTGTCCTCAGTTTCCATTCCATTGGGCATCCCGTACACCCCTTACCCCATCCAAGTTATTTATACCCTTATAGAAAACCCAAGCTCAAGGACTGGTTACTGTCTCCTGGATGCAAGTCTGTTTGAAAATGCTCATTGCCTAGCTGTGCAGAACTATAGGGACCAAAACTTAGTGACTTTGAAGGGGGTAGTGCTACATTTGCAAACTTTTATTCAATCAAAGAATAGAAACTACAAAGGACTTTTGAAATTGTGAAGTATGTCTGAAAGTACAAAGAGGAGATCATACATAGGTCAATTCACAATTCAAAAAAGTGTATCACACAAAAAAGTAGGTGATCAATAAAATACAAAAAATAACATTCTAAAATGGGACTTTATCACCTCCACCTGGCTCTGGAGGTCAATGGAAGCTTCCAGAAGCCAGTAGACAGAATCGTGGAGACCTCAATCTGCTTATTTATGGGAGTCTGGCCAATCCCAGGCTAACAGGCCCTGGTAGTGTGGTAGACCAGCCCATAAATATGAGAGAGCCATGCTAGCAGGAGAGTCAGGTGGAAGATGGATTTCTGAGAGGTGTTGTGGTGTTGCCTGGGAGGGAGCCCCAGAGCAGGGGGTTCTACTTCCAGGTTGGATCCTGGAAGCTGAAGAGAAGCTGAAGAAGGAATTTCCAATGCCCTGCCATCCACCAGGGAGGGACAACCAACAAAGCTTGGAGAGGAACAAGCATAGCTAGAAGGCCTGAAAGCAGTTCTATCCACAGCTGCAGGGCAAGGACAGTGTGAGTACCTCTACACCCCCAGGGTCTGGAATGGAGAAGTCTGCTGGATGCAAGTTCTTGGCAAGTCTTCAGGGGACAGTTCATAGTTTACCCAATCCCTTGTCCTGGGATCAGATACCATAGCCAGGTGGGCTGGTATTCTGTGCACCAAGGGGACCAAGAGCGCCTACACATTTTCATGGTCCTGCTACACACCTCTTGTCCAACACCCCTGGGAGTGTGAGGACACGGAGTGGCATGAGTTCAAGGGTAGTAGGCAGTACCAAATCTCTATGGCTGTTGTTATGTAGGTCAGATGACTATGGAGCATGGGTCACAAACCAGCAACAGGAACATCTATATACTAGGACAAGAGACAGTAATGTAACCAAGACACATGCTGATGTCAGAAAGAACCAGGTGGTCGGTACCAAATCAGAAGACAGGAACAGAGTCGGTGATACAACCTGAGGTTGGTAATGGCCTGTATAAGGCAGGAGAAAGGCTGAGGTCACATTGGATAGACAAAGGTCCAGAGGAACAGAGTTGGGGACATAAGCTGAGGTTGGTAACAGCCCAGCAGCAGACATAAATTCCCCATGCTGTATCCCCTTAAAGAAAATTTGCAAGTACAGAAAAATACATGTTGATCTTGCTCTTAACTTTCTGTCTGGGCTGAAAACAGTGTTTCTACTGTACTAAAATCCCAACCATCCCAACCGAACCCAATCATATCTGACCTGCTTACTGGACAACAGAACTCCACCTTTTCCCATTCCTCTCTGTCCCTCTCCCCATAATGTTTTTTTTTCTCTAGAACAAGAGTTCAAAGATCCTTCATACACATTGTGTGTGTAGGAATAGGGCTCTTGGGAGATGTAGTTCTGAAGACATACCTATGCCAGTAGGAACTGACCTCCCAGCAGCTGAGCATGCAAGAATTTTACTGGTGAAGTCTGGTGATGATGTCACAGGGATTAATAAAATATGTTCCTCACAACAGGGACAGAATAAATGTTCTAACGCTGAGTAATGGAAGTTGACATACATTACTTCCATTTATGTCTGCTACTTCAGAATGATTTAGGATATACATGTTAAAATCAAGGTGCTGGGTACAGATTTTCAAGGGGTCTGTCACGGGAGTCATTTTGGGTGGGGGGCCCATGGAACCCAGCTCACTTTGGAGAGGTGGGGAGACCCCTATCTCAACTCCCCATATCCCTATTATGTGTAAGTCACCCTGTGTCTGTTAGGGGTAAAGAGTGATCTGTCCTAATATTGGGTTGGGGGGTTGTGGATTGTTTGGTGTTATGTGGTTGCATTCCGTTGTTCTATTGTGTGTCTTGCTTGGGAACAAACTATTATGGGATGTATGTGTTTATGTGTATTATCTTAGTGGGGGTTGTCTCCAGCAGCCCTCCCTCCTGATGGGACTGTCTGTTGTTGTGTCTCTTGTTACTAAATGTAGATTGCCGTGCCCTGAGTCCTTATGCAGGGAGGGTGGGTTTGTCTCCTGAGTGTATATATCTTGTATCTGTGTTCAAATAAAGTAGTCTACTCTGGTTTACTTCAAGACTGGTGTCATCTAGTCTTGTCTGGTCGTCTGTGTCTGTGGTCGGTGTTTGGATGGGAAAGCGGTAGTCTAACGGAAGTACCCAGGTGCAGTCCGCGGTCGGTTCCGTTACGGGGTCCATCAGCTAGCTCCAATTTAGCAGAATGGGGATACGCCTTAGAAAATGGACGAAAACTCAGATTCAAGAATTTACCAATATTCAGGCCAATGACAGCGCCAAACGCACGTCCAAAGTTTAATTAATAAAGCTGGTTCAGAGCAGAAAAAATCCTATGGGTTCTGGGGGCAGACTGACTCCCCCTTCATCAGGACTACAAAACAAATGCAAATGAAAAAAAAAAATAAAAAAAAAAAATCTAAAAAATTAAATTTATTACCATAAAACAAAAATGCAAACATTGTCTTTTTTTTTTAAAACCATAATTGTTTAATCTGCATATTAATTTTTATATTTCAGACTTTTACTTTTTTCTATATATTTCTGACTTTATGTATTTGTTTTGTATTCCTGATGAGTGGGGTTGGTTCGACCTCCAAAAATGCATTGAAATTTTGTGCTATAAACTTTGGTCTCTTGGATGTGTGTTTGGCACTTACATTGGACTGTATATTTGAGGACTGTGTCATGTGGCAGAGCTCTGTAAATCTCAGAACTGGATTGACAGGAATACAAATCCTTTGGCAGGTAAATCAGCCACATATGTGTGTTTAGCTGTTTACATGAAGGCACCAGATAGTCACTTACGGGAAGGACGAGGCGGGATGCATCCATCAGTTGTACAACACGATGTACTCATCTTCACTCTGCTATTTTTAGGAAGGCTGACACTTCCTCTCATGTCACACATGTCCTGCGTCATGCATGACATCTCATATGATCTGGTAAGAACGATACCTACAAGTAAGCAAACAAAATCATTTTCTGCAAGGAAAATAAACAAATGTTTAATGTGAAACAAAAATGGCAACTACTACTACTACTTTTACTGGCAATTGGGCAATCATGCAACGTTGTACATGTAGTGCCCTCTAGTAATAGGCTTTGTTACTTTTGCTAGTCAGCGGCTGGGTAGCAGCCTGGGATGAGTCAGCCTGGGAGTGAGGTAGTGGGTTCACCTTAGGACAGGCTGGGAGGCTCTACAGGTCAGGGCTTCTGGAGCCCTCCCAATGTTCCAGAAACTTCTAAGGGGCGAAGGAGGGAAGGAGGCCCAGATTTGCATGTTTAGGGGAACTTGGCCAATCCCCAGGCAGAGTCCGGGTATAGTGGCCAAAGTCAACCCTGAAATGTGGCATAGCTTGAACAGCAGGGGAGTCGGGTGGAAGATGGACTGAGAGAACGCTAGAGTGTGGAGTCTGGGACGGGGCCTCAGGGAGGAGGCCTACCTCAAGGCTGGTTGCTGGACAGAAGGATCTCCACTGTCTCCTTGGGAGGACAACCTGTCAGCCGGGAAGGAGCCAGCCCAGCGAAAAGCCTGAAAGCAGCTACAGCCCATCAAGCTAACAGGATAGGAGTGTGTGAGTACTCCTACACCCCCTGGGCCAGATAAAAGAGAGGGTGGTCAGGAGCAATACCCAACTAGTACTTAATTGACAGATCTTGGAATCTCTTGCCCAAGGATATCCTCAGAGCAACTGAGTGAAGAGGAAGAACTCATCCGGGGTCTGAGAAGGTACATAAAGGGGACTTCAGTGCTCCATAAAGAGACAATGCTATTGTTCTAATCCACATTTTTGTGCAGTGTACAGGTTGACACAATGTTCTTTGGGCAACCCATATACTCCTAAACCCCATCAAAGTTATTACTCCTAATAAAAAAAAAAAAAAAAAAAAAAAAAACAGCTCAAGGACTGTTTTACTGACTCTGTGTGTGGAGATGTGGAAAATGTGGGTTGCCTGGCAGGGCAAAGCTTTCGGGGACCAGTGGCGGACTGACAACTCATGGGGCCCCTGGGCAATAGGGGATCATGGGACCCCTGTGTCCTTGCCCAAACTCAAAAAAGCCTATGAAAAAGATACCAGGGGTATCTCATCGGGCCCCCTACTGACCCCGGGCCCTCGGGCAGTGCCCAAGTTTCCAAATGGTCAGTCCGCTCCTGGCGGGGACCCAAACAAAACTCAATAGTTCCTACGGGGGAAGTGCTACATACACAAACAAAATGCATCTAGTTTTTTTCACGCAAATAAAGCTTTCTTTTGGTGGTATTTGATCACCATTGGGTTTTTTTTTTATTTTTTCTGATATTAAAAAAGACCCAAATATAAAAAAAAAAAAATCCATTAGCTGGCACCTGTTGATTGGTTTCTGCTGTGTCTAATCACAGCAGAAGCGGTGCTCCAGCAGCGTGCATGCCCCTACAATGCAAGTGCAAAATCAAGTTTATATATGTGATTTTGCACAGATCATCCACACTGTAGCAGAAAATCTGCTATAGGACGGACTTAAAGTGGTTAATACAGTGATCACTGATAATATTACATACTGTCACTGTACTAATGACACTGGCCGGGAAAGGGTGTTAACATCAAGGGGTTTTAATGTGTGCCTAACAATGTTTAATGGGTTTTACTGTGTGCTGTTTTACTAAACAATATGCCAGTTTTTACTCCCTGCTTTGCAGAAAGGAAAAAAAAATCAGTTCATTGCTGCTGTATGAAGAGAGCTTTGTGTTGTTTACCAACACAGAGCTTTCTTCTGTCATTTGCCAAGCCAATCAGCTGATCAGCTTGTGCTGCAGTTCAATGACAACACAGTCTTCCGGGTCCATGCACAAATGCACAAGAAAGCCATGATGCACAGGGACGCGACCGTGCCTGTACGAGCCAGCCTGCCAAAGTACAAATGCGACGGGTCAGCAAGCAGATATAGTAAATATATACGTATGTGGAAGGTGGAAGTGGCACTAATACAGGCTCCTCTGTATAGTGCAGCCCTATGCCTCAGCTTTCCAGGCATTCGTTAAAGACTGGGATAAGTGTATAAATGTAGCAGGGGAGTATGTCAAAAATAAATGCAGTTTCCACTTCTTGAAATTTGATCTTTTAGTTATATAAACTCAAAAGTCCCGATTTGACTTGAAGGCCCCTCGTATGCCTGTATAACATCATGCAGGCTATGTCGGTCACCAGCCCCTCTGTGGTCAAGTAACCACCCAACCTCCCAATCAGCTGCCGATGTAACAAAGGGGTGAGGATGGTGGCTGATAGCATTATCCAAACATGACCCCATGACCATGTTTGGACAATGTCATTGGCCAAATATGGCCATGTGGTCACATTAGGTCAAAGATGTCACCAGCATCCCCAACTAGGGGCGGACTGACCATCTGGAAACTCGGGCACTGCCCGAGGGCCTGGGGTCAGTAGGGGCCCCATGATATGCCCCTGGTACCTTTTTCATAGGCTTTTTTGAGTTTGGGCAAGGACACAGGGGCCCCATGATCCTTTATTGCCCGGGGGCCTCATGAGTTGTCAGTCGGCCCCTGTCCCCAACCCTTTATTACGTGCATTGCAGGGTGGGAAACGGTTTGCTATCATTCAGGGCTGTGGTTAAGTGGGCACCACCAGTCCTCCTGCCTAGTCCAGGAGGGAGGTCCAGGCAGCTGGGTGGTGAATCAGATGTGGGCAGGGAGGATGATCGGCACAGCGGGGGTGGGGACAATTACTGGAACCAGTTGCCAGTATGGCTCTCAAAGCTGGCTTCTTCACCTCTCTCTCCCACTGGCTTTCAGCCGCTGCAGAGAAAGACATACAGGGGATTGGTTCCAGTAATTTCCCCATGTCGCACCCATCACCCTCCCTATGCACCATACATTTCCCCTTTCTGCTATGGCCCCTCCGTGTGTCCCCCCCCCCCCCCCCCCCCCCACCCAGTGCTGCTGCTGGCTTCCCTCCTCTCCTTCCCACTGCCAGTTTCAAGTACACAATAGGATCCTTCATGATGGAGAGTGGGGGAAGAATCTGGTAAATATGCTACATTTGCTACCTCCTTCCTTTCCCGAATGAACACAATGAGTGATCAGCACTGATCACTCACTGTGTTCATTCATGCCTGAAGCATTGTAAACTTTGTTTTTTTTTCAGGGGGGCTTGTCAGGTTGGTCCTGTGGGGCCCTGCGGTTTCCAGTAGCAGCCCTGCTATCACGTGAAAGCTCCCTGCAGAATCTGAACTGGGTTCAGCCCAAACCTTAGCTCATCACAAATGGAGACTACAAGCGGCTGTGCAGATGCTCAATGTACAGCCATGTACTGCAGTTGTCACCATCAGAAAGCCCGCCTTGAAAAATGGCATGAACAGGGGCGGACTGACAAGTTATGGGGCCCCCGGGCAATAGGGGATCATGGGGCCCCTGTGTCTTACCCAAACTCAAAAAAGCCTATGAAAAAGGTACCAGGGGCATCTCATGGGGCCCCCTACTGACCCCGGGCCCTCGGGCAGTGCCTGAGTTTCCAAATGGTCAGTCCGCCCCTGGGCATGAAGCCACCTATAGAGCACATGTACTGTATGTAGACAGGCTGGGGGGAGATCAGTAGCTGTATGATGAAAAAGGTGAAAACAACATTTTATTCAACAAAAGAAAACTGGAGCAGTTAAGGATCCGGAGGCCTCTGATGTGAACTGACGCTTGTGAAACTCGGACATAAATTACACAGCATTTTTTTTTTACTGAGTATCTTACCTTGAGCCCAGCTCTCTCTATAGTGAGCTCCACACACAGAGTCAGAAGGACACGTCACTCTGGGGCCGGTACATGAGCCTAAAGGAGAAGAACACTGTGGACAAGAGAGCGAGTGACCTATAGGGAGAGAAAACACGGCACAGGATGAGCATCAACCATAGCAGACAAATTTTACAAAATTGGGAACTTAATTTATCATCTATTTTCCAACTGTGTGGATTTAACGTGTATGCCCGCCCAGACAATGAAATGCTTTTTATTTAACGATTAAATAAACCTTTACAATTTATATATATATTGTATCATATACGTCATGTGACAACCTCCCAGAACTGGACTACCGTGCTGTAGCCGCCATTTGGCTATAGCGCGGCAGTAAAGTGGTTAAACAGCCTTCCATGCTCACCACTGAGGGCAAGTGCGGGGAGGGGGGCACGTTCTGAGAGGACGTCATATGACAACCTTCCAGAACTGGACTACCATGCTGTAGCAGTCATTTATATATAGTGTGGCAGTAAAGTGGTTAAACATCCTTCCATGGTCACCATTGGGGGCACGTGGGGAGAGGAGGGGTGAGCTCTGGGAGGATGTCATATGACAACCTCCCAGAACTGGACTACCGTATTGTAGCCATCATTTGGCTTTAGCGCGACAGTAAAGTGGTTAAACATCCTTCCATGCTCACCACTGGGGGCACGTGCGGGGAGGGGGGGCACGTTCTGAGAGGACCTCATATGACAACCTTCCAGAACTGGACTACTGTGCTGTAGCCATCATTTGGATTTGGTGAGGCAGTAAAGTGGTTAAACATCCTTCCATGCTCACCACTGGGGGGCACGTGGGGAGAAGAGGGGTGCATTCTGGGAGGATGTCATGTGACAACCTTCCAGAACTGGAATACCATGCTGTAGCCATCATTTGGCTATAGCATGGTAGTAAAGTGTTTGAACATCCTTCCATGCTCACCAGTGGGGGGACGTGCAGGGAGGGGGGGCACATTCTGAGAGAACGTCATATGACAACCTCCCAGAACTGGACTACCATGCTGTAGCCGTCATTTGGATATAGCACGGCAGTAAAGTGGTTGAACATCCTTCCATGCTCACCACTGGGGGCACATGCAGGGAGGGGGGGCACGTTCTGAGAGAACGTCATATGACAACCTCTCAGAACTGGACTACCGTGCTGTAGCCGCCATTTGGCTATAGCGCAGCAGTAAAGTGGTTAAAGATCCTTCCATGCTCACCACTGGGGGCAAGTGCGGGGAGGGGGGGCACGTTCTGAGAGGACGTCATGTGACAACCTCCCAGAACTGGACAACCGTGCTGTATCCGCCATATGGCTATAGCGCGGCAGTAAAGTGGTTGAACATCCTTCCATGCTCACCACTGGGGGCACGTGCGGGGAGGGGGGGGCACGTTCTGAGAGGACGTCATAAGACAACCTTCCAGAACTGGACTACCATGCTGTAGCCGCCATTTGGCTATAGCCCAGCAGTAAAGTGGTTGAACATCCTTCCATGCTCTCCCTGCTTTGTGATGTTCAGGAGGGGGCTGTGGAGCCATGTAAAACATAATAATATCTGTCTGTACGGTGTTTGCAGTTCTTCTTTATCGGCTGTAAACTAGATCTGAACACTGTCCTGACAAAGGGTTAAAAAAGTAGAGACCACCTTCTTGTTTTATACGTTAGAGGAGTCTATGTGGGACAGAGTCATTGTGAAGTTCTCAGGAATTTCTAGAATTGGTCATGCCGCCTTCTGCTAAGAAACATCTAAAAGGTATAAACCTATATTTTTTAGTTTCTTTAGGTATGCTGTGTGAATGGGGTCACCTCACAAACGTATAGTGGAGTTTTTCTCAAATTTGACACCAAAAGTGGAAATACGCTTTAAGAGCAGCAATTGTTACCAGAAGGTGAAATTGATAGCAAGAAGCCAGTTTGAGTTTACACTTTCGCTGTCATAAGCGGGAATGTTTTATACACACTTCCAACTAATAAAGCAGCCTAAAATGTTTGGAAACCTAGCAAGTTGGCTGTCAAGTGGAAGTGATCAGGTGGCATTACAGTCACCAGATCACTTTCATGCACCCGAAGCCGCTGATATGGGGGTACCACCGGTCCTCCTGTAGGAGTGTTTCAGCACACCGGGGGTGAAAAATACAGTAGGGGGAATCAGATGTGGGCAGGATGGGAAGGAGATCAGACCGGTGCAGTGGGGGGCAATTACAGGAGCTATGCCCTGCGTGGCTTTCTGCAGCAGCTGAAAGCTGGTTTCCCCCATTTCCCTCCTACCAGCTTTCAGCTGCTGCAGAGAACACAGGGCATAGTTCCTGTAATTGACCCCCCCCCCCCTCCACAAACCTCACTGATCCCCCTCCTCTGTCCTGCCCACATCTGATTCCCCATTCCTTACTTTTTACAGAAAATTTGTGTTTGATAAACTGTCTTGCAAATATGCAATACATAAAATGCAGCACAATCACATAAATTAACGTAAAATAATTATAATATAAAAAACATAAAGCTTCTACAATCTCCTCCTAAGCGTCCATACAAATCCACCACCAGTGTGCTGTAATAGTCATCTCTTCAATTCCTCCAAGCTCTAGGTCACTGCTCTCCAGGACTGGATGCAGCCCTTTGCTTCCCTTTATCCGGTCCTTGGGGCACTATTCCTATCACTGACACCAAGAGTGGGGCATAACTCCCCCAACTGATACCAGCAATGGGACACTATTCTTCCCACTAATATCAATGATGGGGCCTTATTCCATCCACTAACCTCAATGATGGGCCAATATTCCATCCACTAACCTCAATGAGGGGCCAATATTCCATCCACTAACCTCAATGATGGGTCAATATTCCATCCACTAACCTCAATGAGGGGCCAATATTCCATCCACTAACCTCAATGATGGGTCAATATTCCATCCACTAACCTCAATGATGGGGCCAATATTCATCCACTAAACCTCAATGATGGCTCAAACCTCTAAATGATGGGTCAATATTCCATCCACTAACCTCAATGATGGGGCCAATATTCCATCCACTAACCTCAATGATGGCTCAATATTCCATCCACTAACCTCAATGATGGGCCAATATTCCATCCACTAACCTCAATGAGGGGCCAATATTCCATCCACTAACCTCAATGATGGGCCAATATTCCATCCACTAACCTCAATGATGGGTCAATATTCCATCCACTAACCTCAATCATGGGCCAATATTCCATCCACTAACCTCAATGATGGGTCAATATTCCATCCACTAACCTCAATGATGGGTCAATATTCCATCCACTAACCTCAATGATGGGTCAATATTCCATCCACTAACCTCAATGATGGGTCAATATTCCATCCACTAACCTCAATGAGGGGCCAATATTCCATCCACTAACCTCAATGAGGGGCCAATATTCCATCCACTAACCTCAATGATGGGCCAATATTCCATCCACTAACCTCAATCATGGGTCAATATTCCATCCACTAACCTCAATGATGGGCCAATATTCCATCCACTAACCTCAATGATGGGCCAATATTCCTTGATAGCAATAATGGGGCACTACTCCTCCTCCAATTGACCACAGGCACTATGCAACTGAACACCACACCTGAGACCTTGTTTACTCTCACTAATGTTGGGCATGAGACCTTTTCTACTCCCTCTGGCCACCATCAGGCTCCACCTAAAGTCTGAAGGACAGTAAACTGGCCCTTTATTTGGAAAGTTGGAGACCCCTGCTCTAGGTGATACAGTATATACATCCACCCCATATGCATCCAATATGCTCACCTTCTTTATTTGACCTCAATACAAATTAAGGGGTCAATGTGCTTGTTGCCCCACCATGGGCTTTTAGTTAGCTATGGCCATAGGCAGGGGTGGACTGACCATTCAAGCACTCAGGCACTGCCCGAGGGCCCAGGGTCAGTACGGGGCCCCATGAAATTCCCCTTTTACCTTTTTTATAGGCTTTATGCGTGTGCTTTGAGTGTGGGCAAGGACACAGGGGCCCCATGATCCCCTATTGCCCGGGGGCCCCATAAATTGTCAGTCCACCCCTGCTCCCAGCATAAGTTTTTGCCCCCCATCCCCCCTTCCAGCTCATATCCTCTCTCTCCCCAAATCCCCTCAGCACAACACCCCCCCCCCCAAAAAAAAAAATCACCCCTCACAAATCCTCACATCACCTTAAAAAATCACAATTCCTCTACCCCTCAAATTTCCCCTTCCGGTACAAATGCTCCTCTTCCCACTCAAACCCCCCCCCCAATCTCCCTTCCTAGCATGGTATGCCAACAGTGGGGGAACAAGGTCATCTAGAGCCCAGGGCAAACATGCAAACCCCCCTCAAATCCCCCATCCTAGCACAGCCCCCCAAAGTTTCACCTCCTAGCATAAATAACCCAAAATCATCCATACTAGCACAACCCCCCCCCCCCCCCCCCCTCAAATACAATTTATCCTCCTAGCACAAATCCCCTCCCCCCTCCACCATATCACCTCTTCCAGCACAAATCCCCTAAATCCCCCCTCCTAGCACACATCCTCTTCCTCCATCCCCCCTTCCAACACAAATTCCCCCAAATCACCATTCCTAGCACCCTCCCCCCAAATTCCCCCTTCTAGAACAATTCTTACCCCCTACCGCTCCCCAAGATCTTCTTCCCAACACAAATCCCCTCCCCCCCCAATCTCCTCACGGCGCCCCCCCTCACCTGATACCACAATGCCCAGGGCAACTCACCCTCCTGCCACCCCTTGTCCTGATTGTTGGGGGCTCTGATTTTGGCACTAAATTTAGCATTTTGCACACTAAGTCCCTAGATCCCGTGTCTTGGAGTGCTTTGAAGGGCCAATGTCCATGTTCTTCTCGGTGAAAACTCCAACCTTCTAAAATTGTCTAAATCACTTTAGATATCTTCACTTTGTGTTAGCATGGTTTCCCAATATTTATTTTAGGCACCGCAAATATAGTTTAAAATAAAATAAAATGGTGCATTGCCATAAGGACATTTGTGAATTAATAATTAGAATTAAGAAGATCTTACCAGACGTTGTCAAAGCCAAGAGCACACCGATAATTTGGAGAAGTGGTGCCATTATCAGAGTTTGCTGTATCTCGAGGTTGGTGAAAGGAAGGGACTGACTGAGTTTGCTGGACGGCTGCTTTATTTTGTAAGACTTCTGGGCGGGGACAATTTATGATTGATTATGCACAAAAAAGTCTGTATGGAATACTCACTCAGTTCTAGAGATACAGCAGGCTCTCGTCATGGCATCATTCCCTGTGTGCTCTTGGCTTTGGTAGTATCTGATATGATTCTTGTTCTTTGACTCGATCCAATACAGTTGCAAGAAAAAGTATGTGAACCCCTTGGGATTACGTGGAGTTTTGCATGAACTGGGCATAAAATGTGCTCTGAACGTCATCTAAGTCACAACAATAGAAGAACACAGTCTGCTGAACATAATACTACACAAACATTAGATGTTGCCATGGTTTAATTGCACATAACATGTAAACATCATCCCCTCCAATCCCCTCCATGGCCACAGGTGTAACAAATCATCATCTAGGCATGCAGACTGCTTCTACAAACATTGGTGAAAGAATGGGTCGCTCTCAGGAGCTCAGTGACTCCAAGCGTGGTCCCGTGATAGGTGGCCACCTGTGCAATAAGTCCATCCGTGACATTTCCTGGCTACTAAATATTCCACGCTCAACTGTTAGTGGGATTATAACAAAGTCACAACAATAGAAGAACACAGTCTGCTGAACATAATACTACACAAACATTAGATGTTGCCATGGTTTAATTGCACATAACATGTAAACATTCACAGTGCAGGGAGGAAAAAAGTATGTGAGGCCCTAGCTTAATGACTTCTCCCAGAGCTAATTGGAGCCAGGAGTGAGCCAACCTTGACTAGGTTGCAAAACTCTACGTAATCCCAAGGGGTTCACATACTTTTTCTTCCAACTGTATAAATGCCAAGTCTGAAGGGTAAATACAACTTTAAAAAATTTCACTTAATTTCAGATTCAGTTGGAAGCGGGGTATATTTATCCATTTGCAGTCATGAAGCTTGATCTTTCTGTATTCTAGATACTATTTTTAAAAAAAAAAATGGCCCTCAAGTTATCATATGCAAAAATCACCTTTACCGACACTTCTACGGGTTAGTGTTGTGTAATGGTGGGGTGCCATAACCTGGGCTGCATGGTCACCACATGTACTCTTAAAACCCAACTAAAGGCAAAACATTTCCCACATGGAAGAAAAATATATTTGTAAAAAAAAAATTACAGTGGTTCAAACCCTCCCTTATGCTATACAAAATGTAAAAACCCATATGGAAGAAAAATATATTTGAAATATATTTAAAAAATATTCTTCCTAAATATATTGAAACAAATTATCAAAAAAAAAAAAAATTATAGGATTGTATTATATGTATGGGGGTTTGCTTTATATATATGTAGTGATACACTCATTGAGTGGTTATTAGTGCACGGGTTCTGAAGTTGTATCAGGACATCAGGTCACATATTTTTTGAACACTTATGTTGGAGCACATTGTGGCAGTTTTATTTGTATGTAGAGTGTTGTGTTTTGTATTACCTTATATTTTTTATATTCATTTGTATATTTGCATGTGTTGATTATTTTACATGTTATGATGTATGGTTATTATTATTTAGCACTGCACTATATCATCATTGGTTATTCCTAAATATATTGTCATATATTTAAAATGCTACAATTTTGGCCATATTCAATATATTTTAAAAAAATAAATAAATAAATATATATATATATATATATATATATATATATATACTGTATATATATATATATATATATATATATATATATATATAATAATTTTTAGAAATATATTCTTCAAATTATTGTTAACAGGTAAAAAAAGTCATTTTAACATATATTTTACATATATTTGTAAATGCATTCCAAAAATGTAGATTTGTGTTTTTAAGACATACAGTATATTTGAAATGTATTTTTAAAAATATTTTCTTCATATATTTTGCAACAAAAACCTATATTTATTTATTCAAAAATATTTTTAAATATATTGAATATGGCCAAAATTGTAGCATTTCATATATATATATACTGTATATATGTATATATATGTATGTGTATATATATATATATATATATATATATATTTTTTTTTTTTTTTTAATATACAATATATATATATAAAATATATATATTTTTTTTAATATACATTGTTATATATTTTTTTTTATAATAATTTTTTTTTTTATTGATTTATTTTTTAAATATGGAGTATAAATACAATAAATAGCAAACTGCATTTTTGGGGGATTTGAATAAACTTGTTTGTAAAAAGTAAAGCTATACTCTCACAAAAGAATATGTTGTTTTTTTTTAGGGCACTGGGTGTTAAACAGGATACAGTGGCATACGTTTTTTTTCTTTGTTATTTCCACTTTAACTTGCGTTCCCTCTTCTTGTGGTATGCACATCATGCACTCTTTGTATAGAAGTTCCTGCAGACGTGAGCAAGGCAGACCATAAGCAAATGCACCTGAACAGATGTTTGTAGTGGAACTTGGAAGCTTGCTGGTAGGATAACACTAAAAAACATAAAAAAAACCCCAACTTTTTAAAATAAATTAATTTAATTAAATAAATAAAGCTTAACTGCATTTATTCTCCCTAGCCAAGATAAAGTGTATGGGGTAATTATTTAATTCATTTTTAATTCTGTTAAGGGGAGTAATGTATTTTCTCTTGTGTACATCTTTTATTCTTTTTTTTTCCCCGTAAATTCTACTTTAATTTGCGTTCCCCTCTTTTTGTGGTATGCACATCATGTGCTCTTTGTATAGAACTTTCTGTAGACGTGAGCAAGGCAAACCATACGCAAATGTGCCTGAACAGCTGTTTGTAGTCCAACTTGGGAGCTTGTTGGTAGGCTAACATTAAAAAACAGGACATAAAAAAAACAACCAACTTTTTAAAATAAATTAATTTAATTAAATAAATAACGCTTAACTGCATTTATTCTCCCTTGCCAAGATAAAGTGTATGGGGTAATTATTTTATTCATTTTTAATTCTGTTTAGGGGGGTAATGTATTTTAATCTAGTGTAAATCTTTAATTTTTTTTTTTGGTTAATTCCACTTTAATTTTAGTTTCCTCTTTTTGTTGTATGCACCTCATGTTTTTTTTTTCTGTTCCAGTTTTGAGCATTTTTTAATGAATTAATTACAAAATAAATAAACAAAATGAATGAAAATGAAAAAAATAATTATTATTGGTTAAAAAATGGTGATAAAAAACGGCAGAGGGAGAAGAAGGAGTTACTTAGGGTTGATTAAGGTTAACTAATTGTTTATAAGTGGATAAAAAGACCGCCATTGCTGACCTTATTCTCAAAATTCAAGTTGCTGACCCAAAATGAGAATGAAAGTCTGAACTCTTGTTCTGCAATCATGCTTTCCTGAAGCCATTGGATCATCATGCTAAAAAGCTGGTATTTCCAAAGTCAGCATTCATTTTCTTCCAGTACACATTTCTTAGTAGATGACTCGATTCATATTCTCAGTTAATCCACATTATGTTTTAGAAATTGGAGCATGTGCAGTATCTATGCATTGATCATTCCACGCTTTATATAAGTCTGTAGAGAGAAATTACAACTGAATACTTTGTATTAGGTATAGAGAGACTCTAGACCAGGGGTGGGCAAACTTTTTGACTTGAGGGCCGCAATGGGTTCATATATTGGACCCGGGGGCCAGACCAAGAGTAGATGAATGATGTGTATGTGTCATCCATAGCAAGTATAGTAATATTTCCCCCATAGTAAGCATAGTAATTAATCCCCCATATAGTAATTCATCCCCCATAGTAATTCATCCCCCATATAGTAATTCATCCCCCATAGTAATTCATCCCCCATAGTAATTCATCCCCCATATAGTAATTCATCCCCCATAGTAATTCATCCCCCATAGTAATTCATCCCCCATAGTAATTCATCCCCCATATAGTAATTCATCCCCCATGGTAATTCATCCCCCATAGTAATTCATCCCCCATATAGTAATTCATCCCCCATATAGTAATTCATCCCCCCTATAGTAATTCATCCCCCATAGTAATTCATCCCCCATATAGTAAATCATCCCCCATATAGTAATTCATCCCCCATATAGTAATTCATCCCCCATAGTAATTCATCCCCCATATAGTAATTCATCCCCCATAGTAATTCATCCCCCATATAGTAATTCATCCCCCATAGTAATTCATCCCCCATATAGTAATTCATCCCCCATAGTAATTCATCCCCCATATAGTAATTCATCCCCCATAGTAATTCATCCCCCATATAGTAATTCATCCCCCATATAGTAATTCATCCCCCTATAGTAATTCATCCCCCATATTAATTCATCCCTCACAGTACTATTCCCCCCCAAGTAGTAAGCCAAGTCCCCCCTGTGTCAATTCACTTACCTTTGCTCCGCGCGTTCCTCTCGCCGTGTTCCCGCGCCGTTCCGGTCTTCAGGGCGGACTGTGAGAGGAGCCTAGCTCCCCTCCCCTCACGTTCGTCACGCTGCCCCGCCTACACACATCCTGACAGCCACATCCGCGGGCCGGATTAAAAGGTCCGCCGGGCCGTAGTTTGCCCATTGCTGCTCTAGGCAAAGAGTTTACTGTTTTATCTACCACAAGATTTGTAAAGCAGGCCATAGGTGATAAAATTTTCTTTCCTTCCACCATGGGTGGAAAAATAGAAAATCATTCATTTCCCCATTAACTTAGTCAGTGTTGATGGAAGATTCCCTCCCGTGAAGCTACTGTGATCTAACAACAGCGGCAGGACACAATGATCACTGCTGGCAGCCAGGGCCGGGACAGTGGGTGGGAAGGAGGGGCAGCTGCCCTGGGGCGCAATGGTTTACTGTAGGGAAGGGGGCGCTTTCCTTCTGTTGCAAGGCTGACAGGCAGGGCTGCTGTTAGAAACCACGGGGCCCCATACAGCCAACCTTGCAGGCCCCCTCTCGTTCCGAAAAAAACATAGTTTACTATGCTTTAGTTATGAATATACATAGTTAGTGATTGGTACCGATCACACATTGTGTTCATTCAGGAAGGGAAGGGGCTGATAAATGTGATGTATTTACCGGACCCTTTCTCCACTCTCCATCCTGAAAGATCTTATTGTGTGCTTGCAGCTGCTGAATGGAGAAGGAAGCTGGCAGCACTGTGGGAGTGAGTGTACAAAGGGGGCCTGGGTAGCAGGAGAGGCAAATACTGGAACGGATCCCCTGTATGGCTCCTTTATGGCCAGCAGGAGTGAGAGGAGAAGTCAACTTTCAGTTGCTGCAGAGAGAGTAATACAGGGGATCGGTTCTAGTAATTACCCCCTCCCACCATATCAATCACCCTCCCTGCCTACTTCCAATTCACCCAGCTGCCTGGGCCCCTCTGCTAGCCTGGGCCCTGTACATGAGGACTGGTGGTACCCACTTATCCATGGCCCTACTGACAGGAGTAGTGACAATGGCATTGCTACTCCTGTCAGCCCAATGCTGGGAGCAGCAAGGAAAGGAGATGCGAGCCGGGACATGGTGCAGACTGTGTTCTCACTCCCCTCCTCCTTCCTGACAGCCCTCTTGTATTAACAAGCAGGTGGCGGTGTTCACAGACACACAGGAGCTGCACTAGCAGGAAGTAAGAGGGGGAGAGAGCACAGCCCACTCCACCAAGTGATGAAGTGTCCAGGAGAGAGCTGGGAGTGGAGGAGAGAGTCATCAACAGAAGCATGTGCTCAGTATTGAAACTGAGCTGCACAGTTCTTTTTGACAAGCGAAATACTGCAGGGCATAGGTTCCCCTGAGCTTGTACATCATGAATGTGGGGGGGGTGCAGTTTGGCATCTTTGCCCTGAGTGCTGGATGACCTTCTCTCGGCACTGCTGGCGGCAGGGGCAGACTGACAACTCATGGGGTCCCCGGGCAATAGGGGATCATGGGGCCCCTGTGTCCTTGCCCAAATTCAAAAAAGCCTATGAAAAAAGGTACCAGGGGCATCTCATGGGGCCCCCTACTGACCCCGGGCCCTCGGGCAGTGCCCTAGTTTCCAAATGGTCAGTCCGCCCCTGGCTGGCGGCTATAACTGCTGGCAGGGATAGTATACAAAAAAAATCTTAGGTTGGTTGTACTGAAGTTGATCGATGAATTGACTTCAGTACAAACAGCCTGCCCATAAATTGATTGAATCTCGGTCGGCCCCTGCTGAACTGTCCAAGATTCCATCCATCTTTGGTTGGCTTAGATCTTTATATCCAGTCTCATAACTTAGGCACACTTTCATACTGTATGGCCAGACAGATGACACTTGTTCCTCATCAAGTAATTTGTCTTCCTTCTTCTGTCCAGTTTCCCGTGTCAGCTCTCCGCCATCAGTTTCCCCATTGGTTCATGAACTGGGACTGTCGCTTCTGTCCAATGCGCAGGGAGCTGACCAAAGAAGCAGAGATGACAAACTGGGAAGTAAGCCAAGTGGTCCTCATGAATAGCAGAGGTGGGTGTATTACAATCATAAAGGAATGAATAGATTGATTTTGCTGCAAAAATGATTAAATTCATGCAAACTTTTCTACAGCAGAAAATCTCAGGTTTGCTGATTAGGCAAATCTGAGCTGGTTGGGTGTCCTTTCCTTTAAAAAAAATGATGTTCTTTCCTGTAATTAGAGTATGCAATGAGATTTATTCTCTTTAAAGCCCAACTCCGGGAAAAGCAAAAGTCTCAATTTGCAGTGGGGTTGTGCCTGCACTGCAGGGGTTAGCAGCCTATTTAGTCTAAGGCAGCCTTTTTGAACCAGGGTGCCCAGGCAACCCTGGGGTGCCTTGAGATTTCCTCAGGGGTGCCTTGGCAAAATGTCTAAAAATTGCCCAAAACTTGTATACAAGCCAACGGGTGGAACAAGCCTGCCTTTTAGATACACAAAGCCACAGGTTTTCATTGTGCGTCATTACGACCCTTTAGCTGCCGGCGACCTGACAACCAATGACATCATCAGTTGTTAAGGAGGGTGTAAGCTGCCTCCACAGCATCGTTGTTTGCCCTTCTCCTGCCCCTCTCCATCAGTGCTGGGGTCACATTAGCTCAGTGATGGAGAAAACTGAGGGAGAAGAGAAACAATGGTATACTAGTCAGTACCAGTGTGCAAAAGTGTATTTGCTTTGGAAGAATAAATCTCCTCTCGTGTTGGGTGTCCTACATGTGTGGATGTTGCTGAGTTTATATAAATCTATTAGAATAGTTTTTCACATTTTGGAATGGGGTGCCTCAAGACTATCCATCATTTTAAAGGGTGCTTTGACTGAAAAAAGGTTGAGAAACCCTGGTCTAGGGAACAGTAAAAGCAATTTAACTGCTTGGTCCTCTGTTCCCGTGTGAAATGGTGCTCCCCTATGTTCTGGCAATGGATTATCCCTCAGCATGCTCATGTCCAATGCAGGACTATGGTCTTGATGACATTGGGACCTTGGATCGCAGGAGTTCAGTGGAAATGAGGCTGCAGGAATTGGTCCAGTAGTGCGGAGGAGTCTGCAGGAGCAAAGGATTAGGTAAGTAAAACTGCTTTACCTGGTCCCCCCCGACATAATCTCTTGGAGGGTGGGTGCAGCTCTACTACTTCTCCCATAGTTCAGCTTAAGTCCATGGATGTACATTGTATAATTCACTCCCCTGTTATCTCTCGCCTTGACTATTGTAACTCCCTCCTCATTGGCCGACCTAATTGCAGGCTATCCCCTCTTCAGTCTATCATGAATGCTGCTGCCAGACTCATCCACCTTACTAACCATTCTGTATCTGCCACCCCTCTCTGCCAATCCCTCCACTGCCTCCACTCAGTGTCCTCCACCCCTCTCTGCCAATCCCTCCACTGCCTCCATTCAGTGACCTCCACCCCTCTCTGCCAATGCCTCCACCCCTCTCTGCCAATCCCTCCACCCCTCTCTGCCAATCCCTCCACTGCCTCCACTCAGTGTCCTCCATCCTTCTCTGCCAATCCCTCCACTGGCCTCCACTCAGTGTTCTCCACCCCTCTCTGCCAATCCCTCCACTGGCCTCCACTCAGTATCCTCCACCCCTCTCTGCCAATCCCTCCACTGGCTTCCCATTGGCCAATGGATAAAATTCAAAACATTAACAATAACGTATAAAGCCATTTATAACTCTGCCCAAAATTACATCACCGATCTTGTCTCTAAATATCACCCAAACCGTACTCTCCGCTCCTTGCAAGACCTCCTGCTCTCTAGCTCCCTTGTCTCCTCCTCCCATGTTCGTCTCCAGGACTTTCCAGAGCTTCCCCCATCCCCCGGAACTCTCTACCCTAATTTATCAGACTATCACCTACTCTGCTCACTTTTAGGCGATCTCTGAAAACCTATATCTTCAGGGAAGCCTATGCTGCCCTCAGCTAATAATGGAATCTTCTATTGCTCCTACCAGTCCATCCCCCACAGTTGCTACCTTTTGTACCACCAGCCCCTCCATCCTAGATTGTAAGCTCCCAGGATCAGGCCCTCCTATCCCTCTTGTATTGAACTGTATTGTTGCTGTATTGTCTCCCGTTATATTGTAAAGTGCTAAGCAAAGCAAACTGTTGGCGCCATAAATCCTGTATAATAATAATATATAAATCCTGTATAATAATAATAATGCATGAGTACTGAGTGAGTGGGCATAGGTTTACCAGGTAATGAAGTAGCATTTACCTTGAAAGATAGATAACACTAACTAACTAACTAGGTTAAACCACAACCAAAGGAGGGGAAACAACCTTCTCCGATTTAGTTCTTTAAGAAAATACATCAACATAGAATAAAATGAGTCACATGTCTAGCAAACAAGTGTATGTGGTTAAGTAGAAACTGAAAACAGGAACATATAGTAGGAAATTTACTAAAACTAGAGCACTCAGATTCTGGTGAACCTGTGCATGGTAGCAAATCAGCTTCTAAGTTCAGCTTGTTTAATTAGGCTTTGACAATAAAACTCGGAAGCTGATTGGTTTCTCTGCAGAGCTGCACCAGATTTTGCACCATGCGGTTTTAGTAAATAATTCCCGCAGTGGTTAGTGGAATGTTGCTCGCTAACCTGTAGTTGAACTACTTCTCATGAGAGTACTTCAAAGACATGCTGGTAGCTTTGTTGGCTCCTGTCTGAATTGTCCTTAGTATGTGTATGTATGAATGTGAGTTAGGGACCTTAGATTGTACGCCCCTTGAGGGTTAGGGACCTTAGATTGTACACCCCTTGAGGGTTAGGGACCTTAGACTGTTCACCCCTTGAGGGTTAGGGACCTTAGATTGTACGCCCCTTGAGGGTTGGGGACCTTAGACTGTACACCCCTTGAGGGTTAGGAACCTTAGATTGTACGCCCCTTGAGGGTTACGGACTGATGTAAATGTACAATATATATATAAAGCGCTGTGTAAATTGAAGGGTGCTATATAAATACCTGTAGTAATAATAATAATTAGAATATTTATTTTTAAAATAGAACCCTGTGCCTGAGCATCCTTGCTCGCATTAAAAGCATGACCTACCTGGGCTCTACTGCCAGTTCCAAATTCCCCAGGGGCACTCATCTTGGGCACAAGAGGTCCATAGGCTTTTAATGATAGTGAAAAAAAAGTCATGTTGCCCTTAGGGAAGGCTGTCAGAGCCACGAAAGACTGGAGAGACCCCCCGACCCCTTCTTGGCACAAGTAGTACATAAGCTTTGGATGGTAGTGACAAAGTTATGTTGGCCTTAGGGAAGGCTGTCAGAGCCATGAAAGACTGAAGATACCCCCCCACCTTGGCGCAAGAGGTACAGAGCTTTGGATGGAAGTAAAAAAGTCATGTTAGCCTTAAGGAAGGCCATCAGGGCCATGGAAGACTGGGGAGACCCCCCCCCCCCCACTCCCTTGGAGCAAGAACATAAAGATGGCAGGCTGTCAGTGAAGATATCAGAGATATCCTGGCAAATGCGCCAACACCCAATTTGGACACGTAATGGCTCATCTTCATGCGCAAAGGCGCATCAGTGCACTCAAAGCGCAATAGTTGCTGGTGCCCAGTGGTATTTATAAGGACTGTAGCTCCTCTCAGTTATTTCTGGATTATTGTCAGCCTTCAGTTCCTGTGTTCCTGTGCGAGTTACTCTGCCTGATTACCCGTTACCGACCCGGCTTGACCCTGACCTGCTCTTACTTCTCTCCTGGCTATGACCTTGCTTCTCTGATCTGCTCCTGTCTATTCTTGATTGATGTCCTGTGTATGACCCTGGTTTGCTCCTGACTATCTTCTGCCCCCCAATTCCTGTTTGTAACCCTGTGTTTGACCCCCAGGTCTGGCTTCTGACTATGTTTCCTGCACTGCCTATCTGTCAAGATCCGCTAGTCTTCCAGAAAGTCATCTGCTGTATCCACTCTGCCCACAGGTGTTGTCTCATCTGGAACCACCAGGCAAACACACCATTGGCAACCTGTGCTTCTTTGAGCACTGCACCTTCTGTTACCACCTTCAGGGGTGCTTTGCACTTAACCGGAGCCCTCTCGTCACCTCAGCCTTTGGTCAGGTACGTGACACAGGCACATAGCAAGCAGGTCAATAAGATCACTAAAATAAGTACACTTGTGAAAATTATATGGCATCAGCACTGATCACTGCATCAGTGAAGCACACTTTAAGAATGGAGGAGGTGGAACTTTCATTCATTCACATGTCCTCTATTCATAGAGTGCTTTTCATAGCTGGAAGCTATGGTACAGCTTCTATGAGTGGAGGAAGGAGGCAGAAAGGGTGGGCATAATTGTCCCTCTTGACAAGTGCCTATGATAGGACCAGGGGCGGACTGAAAACTCATGGGGCCCCCGGGCAATAGAGGATCATGGGGCCCCTGTGTCCTTGACCAAACTCAAAAAAGCCTATGAAAAAGGTACCAGGGGCATCTCATGGGGCCCCCTACTGACCCCGGGCCCTCGGGCAGTGTCCGAGTTTCCAAATGGTCAGTCCGCCCCTGTTCATGGCAAGCCTTCTTTTAGAGAGAGGACGACGCAATCTCTGAGTACATGCAAAGAAAGACAGAAAGAAGGAAGGTGCCTTTGAGTGTAGACTGTCATAAATTAAAACAAAGTGGAATTACACTCACGTGATAGTGATTAAAACAGGAACATCTCTTAATAAATGTAGTTAGTGAAGCATCCTCCGCCACTGCTGTGTATAGCCATTGCCCTCTTGGGCAATGGCAGGCTGGATGGTGACCGGAATCCCAAATTAGTGTTGGAATGCATTTGGAGTGCAAGCGGTTGTGGTGCTCAGCAAGGTGACGTCACCATCACGTCAGAGCTTGAGAAAGGAGCACGCCCGACACAATGCGTGATTTCCGGTGACGTCATCTCGCCGAGTGCTGCGACTGCTTGTGCTCCAACTGCATTCCAACACTTGTTTTGGATTCTGTTCACCATCCAGCCGGCCATTTGCTGAGAGGGCGATGGCTTACAGTAGTGGTGGAGGACGCTTCACTGATACATTTACTCAGAGATGTGCCTATTTTAACCCCTATCATGTGAGAGTAATTCTACTTTGTTTTTAATAAATTATTTATGACAGTCCACACTCAGAGGCGCCTTCCTTCTCTATTTTTTTGCATGTATCCAGAAAAAGTTCAAGAAGACAACTAGTTCGTAAGAGGTGTGAAAGAGGCTGAATGTTGCTTCACTGCAGAAGACAACTGAGAAACTGACACTTTCAGGAGGGTCAGTCTCCATGGTCCACCCCTTGCTCACTGGTACCTCCTGCTAGAAGGTCACAGGAACACACAGTAATGGCCTGGAAATGAGCAGAAGGAACCAGTGAGAGCTGTGGCGGTCCATTGAGACTGACGCTCCCGGAAGTTTCAGTTTTCCAGCAGATTTTGGAGGACCATTCTTCAGTTATGGAGCCACGTTCAGCTGCGTAGGCAGCGGAAGAGATAAATAATGAGTCTCTTCTTTGCAGGTACAGTCATGGCCGAAATTGTTGGCACCCTTGATATTTTTCCTGAAAATCAAGTATTTCACACAAAAAAGGTATTGCATTAACACATGTTTTGCTATACACATGTTTATTCCCTTTGTATGTATTGGAACAAATATAAAACAGAGGCAGAAAAGCAAATATGACATAATGTCACACAAAACCCCAAAAATGGGCTGGACAAAAGTATTGGCACCCTTAACTTAATATTTGGTTGCACACCCTTTGGAAAACATAACTGAAATCAGTCGCTTCCTATAACCATCAATAAGCTTCTGACACCTCTCACCCGGAATTTTGGACCACTCTTCCTTTGCAAACAGCTCCAGGTCTCTCTTATTGGAAGGACACCTTTTCCCCAACAGCAATTTTAAGATCTCTCCACAGGTGTTCAATGGGATTTAGATCTGGGCTCATTGCTGGCCACTTCAGAACTCTCCAGCGCTTCTTTGCCATCCATTTCTGAGTGCTTTTTGACGTATGTTTGGGGTCATTGTCCTGCTGGAAGACCCAGGATCTTGGACGCAAACCCAGCTTTCTGACACTGGGCCCTACAGTGCGACCCAAAATCCTTTGGTAATCCTCAGATTTCATGATGCCTTGCACACAGTCAAGGCACCCAGTGCCAGAGGCAGCAAAACAACCCCAAAACATCATTGAACCTCCACCATATTTTACCGTAGGTACTGTGTTTTGTTCTTTGTAGGCCTCATTCCGTTTTCGGTAAACAGTAGAATGATGTGCTTTACCGAAAAGCTCTATCTTGGTCTCATCTGTCCACAAGACGTTTTCCCAGAAGGCTTTTGGCTTACTCAAGTACATTTTGGCAAACTGTAGTCTTGCTTTTTTATGTCTCTGTGTCAGCAGTGGGGTCCTCCTGGGTCTCCTGCCATAGCGTTTCATTTCATTTAAATGTCGACGGATAGTTCGCGCTGACACTGATGCTCCCTGAGCCTGCAGGACAGCTTGAATGTCTTTGGAACATGTTTGGGGCTGCTTATCCACCATCCGGACTATTCTGCGTTGCAATCTTTTCATCAATTTTCCTCATCCGTCCACGACCAGGGAGATTAGCTACAGTGCCATGGGTTGCAAACTTCTTGATAATGTTGCGCACTGTGGACAAAGGCAAATCTAGTTCTCTGGAGATGGACTTGTAACCTTGAGATTGTTGATATTTTGCCACAATTTTGGTTCTCAGGTCCTCAGACAGTTCTCGTCTCCTCTTTCTGTTGTCCATGCTTAGTGTGGCACAGACAGACACACAATGCAAAGGTTAAGTGAACGTCTCTCCTTTTTATCTGCTTTCAGGTGTGATTTCTATATTGCCCACACCTGTTACTTGCCCCAGGTGAGTTTACAGGAGCATCACATGCTTGTAACATTCTTATTTATCCGCAGTTGTGAAAGGGTGCCAATACTTTTGTCCAGCCCATTTTTGGAGGTTTGTGTGACATTATGTCGAATTTGCTTTCTTTCCTCCTTTTTTTGTTTTGTCCCAATACACACAAAGGGAATAAACATGTGTATAGCAAAACATGTGTTAATGCAATACGTTTCGTGAGAAATACATGATTTCCTGGAGAAATATCAAGGGTGCCAACAATTTCGGCCATGACTGTATGTACTTTTTCCCACAGAAAAAAAGCAAGGGAGAATGTGCAATCTCACAACATACAATATATTGTAGATCCAAATTAAATCTTATTTTTACCATTATACCTTTTACATATTCATATTATTAAATAACAATACAATTGGCTTGACATTCAATGCTGTACAAAAATATAGTCAGAAAAAGTCAGCTCCATAATGACAAGAATAATTCTTAAGTCCATATCATATAGTTTTTATCACGAGGATCAAAAAGATACTTGAGATTCCAGATCTAAAGCAATAATTTCAGCAACAGAGCAAAAACACTTAATGGCATGAGGGTGCCATGATGGAATCCAAGACTTCCTCTATTGCAAATGTAATTGTAGGTTGTGGTTATTCCGCTGGTGGTGAAAGTCTGGCTGGTGAGACTGCAGATACTTTTTGTGGCACAGCCACGAAATGCCAATTCAGATGTTTGATACCCTGGGGGAAAGATAGGAAATGTTGTTTACAATTTGACAATAGCATTTTTAGCATCCTATTTGTAAAGAGACTGCAATATTACCTTCCAATTCAGGACCATAACGTCTTATTGGTGGCATAACGCCCATATAGGCAGGCTAGGTGGGGTGTCCATGGCCATTCAATCTCGAAATGCATCGGATGCTTGACTATTACCTGATTATATAAAATACTACCCATGTGGATCCCCTATAACTATAACCACTAACGTTTGCAGAACTGTTTTCAAGATTCATGTAAAAATAAACTATTTGAAATTTTTTTTAAATGTTTTGTCTTTGATATCTTGGCTCATTGATCAGTGCTGCCTCATAGTCCCATTGTTTCAGGGGAACAGAATTTTATTTCATGCACTAATTTGCATGCATAAATAAATTGCCCCATTGTTGGTGTAAGTGGGAGCAATAATGCTCCACTGTTGGTGTCAGTGGGAGCAATAGTGCCCCATTGTTAGTGTCAGTGGGAGCAATAGTGCCCCATAGTGTTGTTGGTGTCAGTGGGAGCAATAGTGCCCCATTGTTGGTGTCAGTGGGAGCAATAGTGCCCCATTGTTGGTGTCAGTGGGAGCAATAGTGCCCCATTGTTGGTGTCAGTGGGAGCAATAGTGCCCCACCGTTGGTTTCAGTGGGAGCAATAGTGCCCCACCGTTGGTTTCAGTGGGAGCAATAGTGCCCCACTGTTGGTGTCAGTGGCAGGAATAATCCGAAAAAAGTTATAACAAAATTAATGAATGCATTTGTTTAATTCAGATGACCTCACATGATGCGATAGTAGTTTGCATCCAATCCAGATAGCGCATGGATCTGAACTTCAGTCCATTTGTTAATTAACCTCCCTGGCGGTCTGATTATTTCAGATTTTTTGTGCTGAAAGCGGTACCATTTTTTTGCATGGAAATATGTAGTTTTTTATTGTAGGCTGTAATTTTTAGGAATAACTCACTGGAATCTGTCCGAACAAGAGTCTAGTAAACATCCCGGGGAGGATAAAATTTGAAACACGAAATTATAAATTATAATATAATAAATAATCATAAAAAATAATAATATAATAATAATCAATTTAATTCAATAATATAATCAAACCAAAAACACTGAAATTTGAAATACAGAGGCAAATTCGCACATCGCTGAGCAAAGTCGCAGAATCGTTTTCAGTGTCTGATGACGAATTTCCCCCACGAATCATTATCACTCAATTCTGCAAGTGGTTCTGATTTACTACCGCTGTTCTAAAACCGCTTTTGACGTAAAGGGACGCCTTTTGGACGCCATGGACTTTTCTAAGTTTCCAGGCAGAAAGAACATTCAAAATGCAGACAGGGCGCAGGACAAAGCAGTAGGAACAAAATATATGTGAAATGCATTGAAACAGCAATGACAGCAAAAGTGAAATTTTTTAAAAATTTCAAATTTCCCGCCGGTTCCGGCGCCTGTACGTCCCGAAGTCACAGGGACCAGAACACGGAAGCCGGCATCGGCCGGAGGAGATGGCCGGGGACGCTGCAGGGGTCACATCACGGGAGCGAAGGACAAGGTAAGTGCTGCAGGGACCCCCTGAGCAACGCCGCATGGTAAGCTGAGTGTAGCTCGGGGTTACCGCTCTTGGTATAGAAATTTTACCCCGAGCGACACTCGGGAAAACCGCTAAGGAGGTTAAGCAGCAGTTGGTCCAACACCAATTGGAGCATGGAAGTATGGGGGAGGCGCAGGAGATTTGATAATTTTGTTAAGTAGGGTGTTGAATTTCAATTGGGAGTCCAGTTTCTATAAAGAAATGGTCATAAAGCACCTATATTTCATGTTTTTCAGCGTTAGAGCATTTTTAGAGCTAAAAAAACTCCTCTAGAAACCCACTAGTTCTGAATTTTTTTTCCAACCAAAAAACGTTCCAGCCAAAAAACGTTGATTACAGTCTTTGTGTGCATGTGGACATAGGATAACATGCTGGGGGGTTTACTGGCTGTAGAAAAAAACGTCAAAACACAAAAACAGCCGCTGTAAAAAACGTCCCGACTAAGGCCTAAGGACTGTAGGAAGTAGGGTGTTGAATTTTAATTGGGAGTCCAGTTTCTATAAAGAGATGGTCATAAAGCACCTATGTGGTCAGTGTATGATGAACCTGTTAGGGAGAACTGACAATTTTGTGCAAGAAATACTTTTTAAAATGTTTTATTTCTTTAACTTTTTGACTCTTTTTAACTCCCTTAAGAAGCCCTTGTCTTCCCATGCCTTTTGCTTGACAATAGTGTGCTTGTTAGCCCTACGAAAGGCCAGAATTGATTAACAACCTTTCTAGACTTCAATGGGTTTCACTGCAAAATGCATGAACTTTGAACTTCAAGCAAGATTTCCAAACTTCAGTCATTCCTAATCAAAACATGTATTCCAGATGCATGTAATGCACCAGCATACTGTATAGCAATGTTGTATTATCTGAAAGGTTATGGTTGAGACCAAGGGCGGACTGACCATTTGGAAACTCGGGCACTGCCCGAGGGCCTGGAATCAGTAGGGGGCCCCATGAGATGCCCCTGGTACCTTTTTCATAGGCTTTTTTGAGTTTGGGCAAGGACACAGGGGCCCCATGATCCCCTCTTGCCCGGGGGCCCATTGAGTTGTCAGTCCACCGGACAATGGGCTACTCCTATAAATCACAAGATGCAGCGCTATAAACTAAAACATATTAATGCATGAATCAGAGAATCAATCATAAATAACTGAACAGTTAAAAGTTCATATAATAGGTGACTTTAGTGCTCTCCTCTATTTCATATCCTCCTGGTGGTCAGGCGTTGTGCAAAATAGTGCTGAAGAAGTGCACACTCACCAGAACGCACAGGTATATGAGCGTTTTATATAGATTCCCCTTTAGGATCATCGACTGGACACGCTGTGATATTAAGACCACCTCCTTCCAGAGCTCCTAGATGTTCCTGTATAATCCCTTGTTAGGTGACCTGCGGACTTCTCCTTAGGATTGGTATACGATTCGTACCCCGCAAAGAGATGGGTGACTAAAATGGGTACTCCCCACGGGAGTCAAAACAAAACATATCCATAGTGTAGTAGGTCATATAAAAGAATTTATTAAAAGCTCAACAATCCGTGTACACGGCAGTATATAGACAGTGTGGACTAACCGTCCAGTGATAAAGATGACCGCCGGAGCTCCACGATGCTCCGGCGGTATGACGTCACGGCGTTCCTGGCTCCTGGTTCCTGGAGGAGCCAGGAACGCCGTGACGTCATACCGCCGGAGCATCGTGGAGCTCCGGCGGTCATCTTTATCACTGGACGGTTAGTCCACACTGTCTATATACTGCCGTGTACACGGATTGTTGAGCTTTTAATAAATTCTTTTATATGACCTACTACACTATGGATATGTTTTGTTTTGACTCCCGTGGGGAGTACCCATTTTAGTCACTCATCTCTTTGCGGGGTACGAATCGTATACCAATCCTAAGGAGAAGTCCGCAGGTCACCTAACAAGGGATTATACAGGAACATCTAGGAGCTCTGGAAGGAGGTGGTCTTAATATCACAGCGTGTCCAGTCGATGATCCTAAAGGGGAATCTATATAAAACGCTCATATACCTGTGCGTTCTGGTGAGTGTGCACTTCTTCAGCACTATTTTGCACAACGCCTGACCACCAGGAGGATATGAAATAGAGGAGAGCACTAAAGTCACCTATTATATGAACTTTTAACTGTTCAGTTATTTATGATTGATTCTCTGATTCATGCATTAATATGTTTTAGTTTATAGCGCTGCATCTTGTGATTTACATTGTTTTGAGGGTGTATGGTACCTAATGTTCAGCTGCTATTCCATAGATGCGCTCGTATTTATTCTTTTTGAATGGGCTACTCCTATTTGCTCCCTTTGTTAAGACCCTGGTCGCACTGGGTGCAACTTGGCATGCGATTGACATGCCATGCGACTTGCAAATTGCATGCCAAGTCGCACCCTATTATCCGCAATTACAGCAGTCATATCGGTGCGGTTCCAACTTGGTCGGAGCCGCACCGATTTCTAAAGCAGTGCATGCACTACTTTTGGTGTGATTTGCAAGACATCTGACGCAGATGTCTATGCAAATCGCACTTCAAAACGCAATGACATCCCGACTTTGATTTCAAAGTCAGGATCGATGTGACCGGGGTGTAAACATACAGTTGAAAATGTTTTGTTATATCTATTCTAAAAAGTGCAAAAAAATACTGCTGATCTACAAAACTACATTAAAACAATTCACCTGTACAAAAGTTGAACACTCACCTGTCTGGAGGACTATGCAGCCTGTAAATAAATATCAATGTAGACTGAATTATACATGGAATTATTTACCTATATCAGTTTTAGCAAGGCGCATGCACACAGTTTCATTGCCTGCACACAGCATGCTGTTGTCAGTACACTGGTCACTGTTAATTGACAAACACTGCGGACATGATAATCCATTTTGTGCGTTGGTATTGTATTGTGGTACTGCGCAAACGAAAAAGAACGAGGGGAAAATATTAATATATAACATATTGCTAGATAAGTTGATGTGGGGTAAGGGAAGAAGAGAACAAAAAATGAGAGATGGGGATGGGAAGTAAGGAGAAGAGGGGAGAGAAGAGGTGGAAGGAGAGGAGGGTAGGAAAAAAGAATGGTGAATAGAACTGAGGACGTAGAGGAAGGGAGGAGTGTGGCTTGGAAAATGAAGGGGGGGGGGGGGTAAGAAGAGAAGGGGAATGGATAGAAAATAAGGGAGGAAAAGTAGGGAAAGGGTTTGGAGGTGAGGAGAGGAGAATAGAGGAGAGGATAGAGTGCAATGGTTGGAAGGGGAAAATGAGAAGATTGAAGAGGAAAGGTTGGGAAGAAGAAAAGTGAGGATGGGATAGGTAAGGGTGGGAAGGAGATATTAAGGATAGGAGAGGAAAGAGTAGGGAGAGGAGTTGGGGGGGGGATTGGAGAGGAAAGGGTGGAAAAGAGAGACTAGAGGATGGAAGAGAAAAGGAAAAGAATGGGAGAGGGCAGGATGAGAAAAGAAAGGCTGGGAAGGAGAGATTATAGGATGGGAGAGAAAGGGTGGGAAGAGGAGAGTATTGGAGAGGAAAGAGCGGAAAAAGAGACCAGAGGACGAAGGAGGAAAGGGTATGAATGGAAGAGGGGATGATGGGAGAAGAAAGGGTGGGAAAGAAAAATTTTAGGATGGGAGAGGAAAGGGTGGGAAGAGGAGAGGGGAGGATTGAAAAGGAAATCATGGGAGAGAAAAGGATGGGAAGAGCAAAGAGAGGAATGAAGAGAAAGGGTGGAAAAGAGAGATCAGAGGATGGAAGAGGAAAGGATACAAATGGGAGAGAGGAGGATGGGAGAAAAAATGTGGGAAGCAGAGATTAAAGGATGGGAGAAAAGGGTTGGAAGAGGAGAAGGGAGGATTGAAAAGGAAATGATGGGAGAGAAAAGTATGGGAGAGAAAAGAATGGGAAGAGCAAAGAGAGGAATGAAGAGAAAGGGTGGAAAAGAGAGATCAGAGGATGGAAGAGGAAAGGATACAAACGGGAGAGAGGAGGATGGGAGAAGAAATGTGGGAAGCAGAGATTAAAGGATGGGAGAGAAAAGGGTTGGAAGAGGAGAAGGGAGGGTTGAAAAGGAAATGATGGGAGAGAAAAGTATGGGAGAGAAAAGAATGGGAAGAGCAAAGAGAGGAATGAAGAGGAAAGGGTGGAAAAGAAAGACTAGAGGATGGAAGAGGAAAGGGTACAAATGGGAGAGGGGAGGATGGGAGAAGAAATATGGGAAGGAGAGATTAAAGAATGGGAGAGAAAAGGTGGGAAGAGGAGAAGGAAGGATTGAAAAGGAAATGATGGGAGAGAAAAGAATGGGAGAGAAAAGAATGGAAGAGCAAAGAGAGGAATGAAGAGGAAAGGGTGGAAAAGAAAGACTAGAAGATGGAAAAGGAAAGGGTACGAATGGGAGAGGGGAGGATGGGAGAAGAAATATGGGAAGGAGAGATTAAAGGATGGGAGAGAAAAGGGGGAAGAGGAGAGGGAAGAATTGGAGAGGAAAGGGTGAAAAACAGAGACCGGAGGATGGAGGAGGAACAAGTACAAATGGGAGAGGGGAGGATGGGAGCAGAAAGGTTTGGAAGGATATTATAGGATGGGATAGGAAAGGGTAGGAGGAAGAGAGAGTGGAAAAGAGACATCGGATGAAGGAAGAAGAAAGGGTAAGAATGGGAGAGAAAAGGTGGGAAGAGGAGAAGGAAGGATTGAAAAGGAAATGATGGGAGAGAAAAGTATGGGAGAGAAAAGAATGGGGAAGAGCAAAGAAAGGAATGAAGAGGAAAGGGTGGAAAAGAAAGACTAGAGGATGGAAGAGGAAAGGGTACAAATGGGAGAGGGGAGGATGGGAGAGAAGAAATATGGGAAGGAGAGATTAAAGGATGGGAGAGAAAAGGTGGGAAGAGGAGAGGGAAGGATTGGAGAGGAAAGGGTGAAAAAGAGAGACCGGAGGATGGAGGAGGAACGAGTACAAATGGGGAGAGGGGAGGATGGGAGCAGAAAGGGTTG
Source organism: Staurois parvus (assembly GCA_951230385.1). NCBI lineage: Eukaryota > Metazoa > Chordata > Amphibia > Anura > Ranidae > Staurois > Staurois parvus. The sequence goes on from CATNWA010017158.1 coordinate 47,264, forward strand.
GAAGGATATTATAGGATGGGATAGGAAAGGGTAGGAGGAAGAGAGAGTGGAAAAGAGACATCGGATGAAGGAAGAAGAAAGGGTAAGAATGGAAGAGAAAAGGTGGGAAGAGGAGAAGGAAGGATTGAAAAGGAAATGATGGGAGAGAAAAGAATGGGAAGAGCAAAGAGAGGAATGAAGAGGAAAGGGTGGAAAATAAAGACTAGAGGATGGAAAAGGAAAGGGTACAAATGGGAGAGGGGAGGATGGGAGAAGAAATATGGGAAGGAGAGATTATAGGATGGGAGAGGAAAGCGTTGGAAGAGGAGAGGGGAGGAGAGTAGAGTAGAAAAGAAGAGAAGATAGAATAAGTGGGAGGGAGGTGAGAGAAAAGGATAGAAGAAGATGGAGAGACAAGAGTAGAAGGGCTGGGAATGGTATAGTGAAAAAAATAGAGAGGGGATGAGAGGATAGGGCAAAAGGAAAGAGGGAAAGGGTGGGATTGGTAGAGAGCTTTCAGAATACTTACATGTAGGCATATTGGGGTTACATTTATTGCTTTCTGAGCAGCATGAAGTTGCCATCCTTAGGGAGCCTCCTGGGAAAGTGCTGCTTCCAGTCATGTTACATTGATATGTTGGAGAACATGATCTGAACATATTTGTAGAATGTGTTCCATCTGTGTGAATACGTGGAAAACAGAGGCTTTAGTTGAAAATGTACTATTAATCTATATTATATCTATTTTTTATGATATTTTGTGTGTTCAGGGTAGCTATAAACTGATTTTTTCAGTTACAAACTTCTAATAAAAGATAAAGTCATAATAAGAAAATATCATGAGTATTAGTTTTGTTCTGATAAACAATAAAACAAAAGTGACTTCCTTTTCTTTGAAGCCATATGTGTGTTGAAGCAGTTTCAGGTTTTCTTTTTAGAAAGCCTGCCATGGTTTACAATTAGTGATGGGCTGAAGACCTCCCTGTTCGGTTCGCGATTGAACACCCGAACCTAACAAAAGTTCGACCGCAAACTTTGAATAAGTAACAATTCACTAAGCGGTATCTTACCACATCTGAGTATGCGGTAAGATACCGCACAGCTACTAAAATACGGCATGAGTTACAATATTAAGTCATGCGATATTTTAGTAGTGAAAACATTCTGTTCCAGCTATCAGCGGGGTTTCTGCAATTGTAAGAAAAAATTAATGGGGTCCCCCCCATCCATACCAAGCCACTCGGGTCTGGTATGGATTCTGAGGGGAACCCCCATGCCAAAATTTAAAAAAAATGGCATGGAGCCCCCCCCCCCCAAAATCCAAACCAGACCCTTATCCATGCAGCCTGGCAGGTCAAGAAAAGTGGGGGGACCCTTACCATTCGTGTGTTCGTCAACTCAAACATCAAGCCCAACACTATTTACAAACAAAGTAACGTAAAGGAACCATTATTAAATGTTGGGAATAAAGAATGTCCACAAATAATGTGAAAAAAGTGTAATGACCATACCACCGCCACATGTCCTCAAAATGGGAGGGCACTTTGGAACAGCAGGGGGCTCCCCCCCAAAGCACCTTGTCACCATGTTGATGGGGAGAAGGACCTCTTCCCCTTAACAGTGGCTGGTGGTTGTGGGGGTCTGTGGGCGGGGGGCTTTTCGGAAATTGTAAGCCCCCTTTACCAAGGGGCCCCCCAGATCCCAGCCCCCCCATGTGAATAAGTATGGAGTACATGGTACAGCTACTCATTCACCAAACAAAAGTGTAGTGTAAAAAATGATAGAAGACAGTCTTTGACAAGTCCTTTTTAAAACCAAAATTTAAAAAAAATGTCCCCTCAAGTAGATCCAACATGAATCATGATGCCCGCTGCCACTGCCGAAAAAAAAAAGGCTTGGCTCTCGACACTGACTCCCGGCAGCTCTTAAATACAGCTCTTAGGCTCCATGTACACGGGACGTTTCTGAACGATGGAAACTGGCTGCTGGAAAACATAGGTTAAAAAAAGGCTGTTTAGCCGTGTTTGCATAACGCGTTTATGTGCGTTTGCGTGTAGAAGCGTTTTTTAAAGATAAGCACAGGAGAACCTCCCAAATGCCCAGAATGCACTGAAAAGTGATAAATTATTAACTATTTCAGATTGTTTCAGAGAAATACAGAGAGTAGAAGCAGAGACGGAAGTATGTGTTGAGATTAGCTTAGGTGTGAATTGCTCATTAACATTTCTTTTGTTTCCAAGGGTGGGAAAGGTGTCTGGTGGAGGGAGTCATTAAGGCCACCTGGCAGGGGGGTCTTCATGAGGAATTTGAGGTGTGAATGGTCATGAACATATCTTTTGTTTCTAAGGGTGGGAGAGGTCTGAGGTGTGAATGGTCATTAACATATATTTTGTTTCCAAGGGTGGGAGAGGTCTAAGGTATGAATTGGTCATTAACATTTCTTTTGTTTCCAAGGGTGGGAGAGGTCTGAGATGTGAGTTGCTCATTAACATTTCTTTTGTTTCCAAGGGTTGGAAAGGTGTCTGGTGGAGTTAGTCATTAAGGCCGCCTTGCAGGGGGTCTTCATGAGGAATTTGAGGTGTGAATGGTCATTAACATATCTTTTGTTTCCAAGGGTGGGAGAGGTCTGAGGTGTGATTTGGTCATTACAATGTGTGACAAGCTTGGTAGGAACATCCTGTGTTCAGTGTTTTGTCCATCTGAGTACCTTGAAAACACTTTGCATGCATTTTTCATGATAAAAAAGGCTCTGGACAGCATTGGGAACTGGAAGAGTTAAAAAAAATTGCAAATGCTTATAAACGCGATTTGCCACTTTTAAAAGCTTTTTGCGTTTGAAACACTAATAAAATCGACGTCTGAACGCAAGTTTGTTGCGTTAAAAATAACAACAGTAAACTCAACTGCCTGTAAATGACTGTAAACGACGATGTGTACATGGACACATAGGAGAACATTAGGGAACTGGAAGAGTTAAAAAAAAAATTTCAAACGCAAGCGCTTATAAACGCGATTTGCTGCATCTAGCCGCATTTAGCCGTGTTTACAAGCATTTTGCGTTTGAAACTCTGATAAAATCAGTTTGTTGCATTCAAAAAATCAACTGTAAACTCAACTGTCTGTAAACGACTGTAAACGACGATGTGTACATGGACACATAGGAGAACATTAGGGTGAGTTCAGGGGCTGCTGAAAAAAAACACATAACAGCTCCTAAACGTGAGTTTAGCAGCTGCAGGGTACATGAGCTCTTAAATACTGTGACGACTCAAGGGGGCGGGGGGGGGTCGTGTCATGATGTGCTGTGATTATCCAAAGCATTGCACCTGACCTGTGGTCAGGTGCATTGCTTTGGCCAATCACAATGCACTGACAAGGCACAGTGCATTGTGAGGAACGGTGGGTGAACAGCCTGCCGAACGCCCTTACCATTTGTGTGTTTGTCGACTCAAACATCAAGCCCAACACCAGGGGCGGGACTGACAACTCATGGGGTCCCCGGGCAATAGGGGATCAAGGGGCCCCTGTGTCCTTGCCCAAACTCAAAAAAGCCTATGAAAAAGGTACCAGGGACATCTCATGGGGCCCCCTACTGACCCCGGGCCCTCGGGCAGTGCCCGAGTTTCCAAATGGTCAGTCCACCCCTGCCCAACACTGTTTACAAACAAAGTAACGTAAAAGAACCATTATTCAATGTTGGGAATAAAGAATGTCCACAAATAATGTGAAAAAAGTGTAACGACAAAACTGACTGACATCTGTAGTTTCCTGTTAGAAATATGGAATAACACGATATACCAGTAATTAACCACATGCCGGCCAGCCACTGTAGAAATACGGGAGCAGGGCGGCACGGCTGGGCAAAAACCACGTTTTAAAACGTGTGTTTTGTAAACAGGTAGGGGGGCGCGCGCGAGGCGTGCCACTGCATTACCTGTCCCGCCGATCACAGCCATGGATGTCAGTCGCCGGGTCACAGCCGGTCGTTACCGGCTATGTCCAGGCGATCGGCGGCAATCGCTGACAGAGAGCACAGCTGCAGTAGCTCTGCTCTCTGTCAGTTCCCTGACAGCTCCAGGACATGCTGATTGGGACAGAAGAGTTTCTCTCTCCCGATCAGTGGTGTCCCGTGCAGAACACCCCCCCGCCCCCTAGTAAAACACTCCCCTCACACAGTTAACCCTTTCCCTGAAAAATAAACTTAACCCCTTCATCCCCAGTGCCATTAGTACAGTGTCAGTTTTTTTTTTTTTGCACTGATCACTGTATTGGTGTCACTGGGGACGTCAGTGACCCAGTGTACCCCCAATGTCAGAATGTCCGCCGCAGTCCCGCAGTCCCACCATAAGTCCTGATTGCCCCCGCCATAAGTCACTGATCGCCGCCATAAGTCGCTGATCGGCGCCATTATTAGTATAAAAAAAAACTAAAAATCCCAGTATCTTTCCCGCCATTTGTAAATGCTATAACTTTCACGTAAACCAATTAATTTACACATATTGGGGTTTTTTTTAGCAAAGACATGTCGCAGAATACATTTTGGCAGAAATTTATGACTAAATTTGATTTTTAAATTTTTTTTTTTACTGGACATGTTTTATAGCAAAAAGTCCAAAATATTGTTTTTTTTTCCTCAAAATTGTCAGCCTTTTTTTTTTATAGCGCAAAAAATAAAAACCGCACAGGCGATCAAATACCACCGAAAGAAAGCTCAATTTGTGTGGGAAAAAAAGGATGTCAATTTCATTTATGTACCGTATTGCATGACCGCGCAATTGTCCGTTAAACTAGCGCAGCGCTGTATAGCAAAAAAATGGTGTAAATTGCAGTATCTATACCATACTTTGTAGACGCTATAACTTTCACACAAAGCAATCAATATACACTTATTGGGATTTTTTTACCAAAAACATGGAGCAGAATACATTTTGGCCTAAATTTATAACAACTTTGAGTTTACTATATATTTTTTTATAGCTCAGTAAAAAATATTGTTTTTCTTTAAAATTTTTGACGTTTTTTTTTTCTTTATAGCGTGAAAAATAAAAAGCGCACAGGTGATCAAATACCAACGAAAGAAAGCTCTATTTGTGTGAAAAAAAGGACGTAAATTTCGTTTGGGTGCAGCATTGCATGACCGCGCAATTATCAGTTGAATTAGTGCAGCGCAGAGTAGCAAAAAGAGGCCTGGTCATTAAGGGGGGTAAATCCTCAGGAGGTCAAGTGGTTAAGTCTATACAAGTCTATGAAATGTATTATCACATTGGATACATCTATGCATTTTTTTTTTTAAAATTTTTTGCATGCAAAAGCAAACCAATAATTACTACACAAGAAATAACAAAGAAAAACAAATTCATTTCTTTAAAATTTTTATTTGACTTACTTATTAGGATTTCGATGTATGTAGTGGAACATTCATTCTTGTCCGGACAGGTCACACTGTTTCCCGTACAGTCTGTGCTTGATGAACTCGAACATTTTGTGCAAGATATAGCTCTGCCTATAATGAAATAGAATCAGAATTGGAAGTCCATTTTATCTTTCTGTTGGTTTGTCAGATTCTAAAAGTTCTCAGCATAGAGCATAGAGCCGCTAATATCAAAAACAACCATTAAGTAAAGAGCTTGCCCAAACTGGCCCTTAACCTCCTCGGCGGTATGATTCTTTCCGATTTTTTGTGCTGAAAGCGGTACCATTTTTTTGCATGGAAATATGTAGTTTTTTATTGTAGGCCTGTAATTTTTAGGAATAACTCACTGAAATCTGTCCGAACAAGAGTCTAGTAAACATCCCGGGTCCGACAAAATCATAAACAATTAATAATTATAAAAAATAATAATAAATTTAATATCATAAAATATTAAACATCCCGGGGATGATAAAATTTAAACACGAAATCATAAATTATAATGTAATAAATAATCATAAAAAAAATAATAATATAATAATAATAATAATAAATTTAATTCAATAATATAATCAAACCAAAAACACTGAAATTTGAAATACAGAGGCAAATTCGCACATCGCTGAGCTCAGTCGCAAAATCGTTTTCAGTGTCTGATGAGGAATTTCCCCCACGAATCATTATCACTCAATTCTGCAAGTGGTTCTGATTTACTATCGCTGTTCTCTAGCCGGTCTAAAACCGCTTTTGACGTAAAGGGACGCTTTTTGGACGCCATGGACTTTTCTAAGTTTCCAGGCAGAAAGAACACTCAAAATGCAGGCAGGGCGCAGGACAAAGCACTCGGGACAAAATGTATGTGAAATGCATTGAAACAGCAATGACAGCAAAAATGACATTTTTTTAAAAATTTCAAATTTCCCGCCCGTACGTCCCGACGTCACAGGGACCGGAACACAGAAGCCGGATGCCGGCATCGGCCGGAGGAGATGGCCGGGGACGCTGCTGGGGACACATCGCGGGAGCGAAGGACAAGGTAAGTGCTGCAGGGACCCCCAGAGCAACGCCGCATGGTAAGCCCGAGTGTAGCTCGGGGTTACCGCTTTTGGTACTGAAACTTTACCCCGAGCTACACTCGGGAATACCGCTAAGGAGGTTAAAGAGAACCTGTCACTAGACTTTAACCTTCAACAACAATCTTACCTTAGATTATTTGTGCATTTAACATATTTTATGCATAATATTTACCAATGGAAGCTTCCCTTGTGTAGACATCCAAAAGCCCTGAGACTGCTGTTGGGTGCCGCCATCTTGGTGATATCAGAAGCCCCTGGTAGTCCCAGAGCTGTCATTTAAGTGACAGTCTATAGTAATCCCAATTGGCTTATTCCACAGAAAATAAATAAGAAGTTTATATAGGGAAGGGCAGAGGAGCTGGGTCAGCACAAACAGCAATTAGAAACTTCCAAAAGGCTGATGACATGCAAGCGGGAAGGGAGGTTCGCTGGGCAAATGACTCTTCCTGGAGTAGTCAAATATCAAGTTCAAAGACACATTGCAATTGAATAAAAAATGAATTATGGAAAAATGAATTATGGAAAAATAAATTATGGAAAAATAAATAAAGTGATAAATGAAGTAAAATAAAAGAAAGCAATTAAAATGCTTGCTTTTTTGTGGTTTTGTTTGCAATTTCTTAAGTTAGTGAGAGGGTCTATTTAAAGGAAAACTCAATATAAAAGAAAAGCAAGACAAATAGTTGTTGCTTTATCCATCAAAGGATTTGCGTTTCTAACCATCCAGTCCAGAGGGTTACACAGCAGTTAGGTTGGTAACTGGGCATTTCTTTTCTATAGTTAAAGCGATTTTTTTTTTAAATTAAAATCACAAAAACATTATAATTACCTGCTTTGTGTAATGGTTTTGCAAAGAGCAGCCCCAATCCTCCTGTCCTTGGGTCCCCTGCTGGTTCCTTCCCTTTGCCCTGAAGCCTCATAGCAAGCAGCTTGCTATGTAGGCACTCATGAATGCCCATTCCCAAGACCCGCTTTGTGTGTCCATAGACACACAAAGTGCGGCTCGGCAACGCCCCTTGCTCCATCCTCACTGGCTGTGATTAACAGCAGCAGGAGCCAATGGCCATAGATACAAAAAACAACCATAAAATAAAGAGCTTGCCCAAACTGACCCTTAAAGAGACCCTGTCACCAGAGCCAATGGCTCCCGCTGCTGTGTCTGAGTCCATAGATATCAAAACAACCATAAAATAAAGAGCTTGCCCAAAATGACCCTTAAAGAGACCCTGTCGCCAGAGCCAATGGCTCCCATTGCTGTGTCTGAGTCCACAGACACCACCAAAAAACAACCATAAAATAAAGAGCTTGCCCAAACTGACCCTTAAAGAGACCCTGTCACCAGAGCCAATGGCTCCCGCTGCTGTGTCTGAATCCATAGATACCAAAACATGCATAAAATAAAGAGCTTGCCAAAAATGATCCTTAAAGAGACCCTGTCACCAGAGCCAATGGCTCCCGCTGCTGTGTCTGAGTCCATAGATACAAAAAACAAGCATAAAATAAAGAGCTTGCCCAAACTGACCCTTAAAGAGACCCTGTCACCAGAGCCAATGGCTCCTGCTTTTGTGTCTGAGTCCATAGATATCAAAACAACCATAAAATAAAGAGCTTGCCCAAAATGACCCTTAAAGAGACCCTGTCGCCAGAGCCAATGGCTCCCATTGCTGTGTCTGAGTCCACAGACACCAAAAAACAAGCATAAAATAAAGACCTTGCCCAAACTGGCCCTTAAAGAGACCCTGTCACCAGAGCCAATGGCTCCTGCTGCTGTGTCTGAGTCCATAGATACAAAAAACAACCATAAAATGAAGAGCTTGCCCAAACTGACCCTTAAAGAGACCCTGTCACCAGAACCAATGGCTCCTGTTGCTGTGTCTGAATCCATAGATACCAAAACATCCATAAGCTTGCCCAAAAATAAAGAGCTTGCCCAAAAATGACCTTAAAGCTTGCCCAAACTGACCCTATCACCAGAACCAATGGCTCCCGCTGCTGTGTCTGAGTCCATAGATACCAAAAAACAACCATAAAATGAAGAGCTTGCCCAAACTGACCCTTAAAGAGACCCTGTCACCAGAGCCAATGGCTCCCTCTGCTAAGTCCATAGATACCTACTTGGCCCGCCCCCTGCTCCCTCCTCTGCCGATTGCCCTATAGCATGCAGCGTGTTATTGGGGCACTTGTGCGAGTCCTGCTCGGCTCAGCCCCGCCCCATGCTTCATCCTCCCTGGTTGTGATTGACAGCAGCTCCCTCTGCTGTGTCTGAGCCAATGAGGAGGGAGAGAGATGAGGGCAGGTAGGTAAAAGGAAAGGGGGGGGGGGGGTTGGGGTAGAACCTGCATGCAGAATGTTTTTTTTTCCCTTAATACAGAGAATGCATTAGGGTAAAAAAAACCTTCTGCCTTTAGAAGTGGTTAGTGGTTTACTCAACTAGGATGCCTCCTGCCTTTGGCTTTTGATTGGACATTAAAGGAGCAGCAGCTGACAGACGGGGTCATCACTTTTAACACTTGTTAGCATGTTCCTTCCATTGCCACTCCCTATCGTAGTCTAAGTTCTACTATACAAAGAATTACAAGAGAGTGGTACCAAGTCATGTTCAGAGGATTACTCTAGTCCTGACCTTGGATACACCCTCATGACATCTGAGGTGTTTGACCATGACCATGTAAGCTGAAGACCAAGCAGTGATCCTACATCTAGGGTTGAGGAGGGGGGCGGAGCTGATAACTGAAATTCCGTCCTTGCTTCTGGGTTAAGATGAAATTGCCAAATCTCAAAACCTTTCATCTTCTTTCAGAAAATTCTTACAGCACCGGGTATATGATGACATGAGATCAGACCTGTCAAGGCTCAGACAGGGAGAGAATACAAGCAAATACTACAATCTGATCTTTGAGAGACATGGCTGCATTATCAAGAGTAAAGAATTACGAATTTCACAGATGCGCATTGGGAAAATGAAAAAGTAACTTACCAGTCGTTATGAGAGACGCCAGCACAAGTAAAGCTACTGAAAGCATTCTGGTCCAGAGGATTTCACAGTTTGAACCAAATAGTAACAAGCTATCTAATCCAACAAGCTATCTAAAGCCTACCACTGTCAGTATAAGGTGTGGAGGAGACAGTGACATGGAGACGCTTGCGTCAAAGTCGATTTCAAATAGAAAAACACATTTCAGTTGTGGGTGCAGCTGTTCCATGCAGTGTGGGGACATCTCAGTGTTGTCAGCAGTCTGGTGTCCTGACGGGGGGAGTATGTGAGTGACACTGCCTGTTATGTCAGAGACTAATCACCATTCAGCTATGCGGCTCTGCAACTCTAACAGGTTTATCTGAACACTTGACAAGTGTCTGCATTCATACAATACTTTGTTTTGCCCCGGGGGAATGACTTTACACACCCTTGTTGTCATTTTATTTAACAAGATCCCTGGTCACACAGTAAGAAAATGGAAACCTATCTACACCTGGTCCTTCTTTTGTTTTTAGGACCTTTCTTCTTTTCTTCCATCTTTTCTTCATTCCACATGTCCTTCCTTTCTATCCTTTCTCCCTCCTTTCCTCCTTTCCTTCCTTCCTTCCTGCTTCCTATCCTCCCACCCTGCTGTCCTTCCTTCCTTCCTCACATCCTTCCTTTATAACCTCCCCCCCCCCTTCCTTTCTTCCTTCTTCCTAACCTCCCTCCCTGCTGTCCTTCCTTCCTTCCTTCCTTCCTTCCTTCCTTGCTTCCTTCCTTCCATTCCTTTCTATCCTTCCTCCCCCTTCCTTCCTTCCTTCCATCTTTCCTAACTTCCCTACCTGCCGTCCTTCCTTCTTTCCACACATCCTTCCTTTCTATCCTTCTTCGCTCCCCTCCCCTTCTTTCCTTCCTTCCTCACATCCTTCCTTTATAACCTTCCTCCCCCTCCTTCCTTTCTTCCTTCTTCCTAACCACCCTCCCTGCTGTCCTTCCTTCCTTCCTTTCCTTTCTATCCTTCCTCCCCCTTCCTTCCATCTTTCCTAACCTCCGTACCTGCCGTACCTTCCTTCTTTCCACACATCCTTCCTTTCTATCCTTCTTCGCTCCCCTCCCCTTCTTTCCTTCCATCCTCACATCCATCTTTCCTTTCTATCTTTCCTTCCCCTCTCTTCCCTTCTTCCTCCTTCCTGAGCTCTCTCCCTGCTGTCCTTCCTTCTTTCCTTCCTTCCTTCTTCTCATCCTTTCTTTCTATCCTTCCTCCCCCCTTCGTACCTTCCCTCCTTCCTATCCTCCCTTCCTGCCGTCCTTCCTTCCTTGCTTCAAAACATCCTTCCTTTCTATCCTTCCTCCCTCCCCTTCCTTCTTTCCTCCTTCCTAATCCTCCTCCCTGCAGTCCTTTCTTCCTTTCTTTCTTTTTTCTTTCTTTCTTTCTTTCTTTCTTTCTTTCTTTCTTTCTTTCTTTCTTTCTTTCTTTCTTTCTTTCTTTCTCTCTCTCTCTCTCTCTCTGTCTCCCTCCTTCCTTCCTTCCTTATTTCTTTCTATATGCCTCTCTTTTTTTCTTTCTCACTCTCTGTCTCCTGTTTCTCTCCTTTCATTTCTTTTCTTTCTCTCATTCTCTGTCTTTCCCTCTTTTTTTTCTTTCTTTCTTTCTTTCTTTCTTTCTTTCTTTCTTATCTACAAAGAAATGTAAAATTGTGAAAAATCAAATAAAAATAAAAACCTACTGACACTAGTGGAGGATTTACCAGGGTCGCTCTTTGGATTTAGTGTGGATATGTGAAAGCTGACATCTGGGAACTTTCCAAAGCTATTTGCCAGAAGGAAGCAGACAAAGGATACAAGTCTGTACTTGGCAGGAAGATATCACTTCTGTAGCTAATTCATTGTATGGCTCATGTAATGACCTGTAAATCAGCAATGAAAATCAAATGAAACTCTTGTTCCTCTGAAATATATCCACAGTGGAAATTGAAGGAGGAGGAAGGATGAGAATGAAAAGCCACAGGGGTCAGATACCGGGCAGCACACGCCAACTCAGTCATTTTACACTCTTATAAGGAAAATGTCTATATTTTTTTCCTTCCTTCCTTCCTTCCTTCCTTCCTCCTTTCCTTCCCTCTTGCCCCACTCTCTTTCTTTCTTTCTTTCTTTTCTTCTTCCTCCAACCCCTCCTTTCCCTTCCCTCCCTTCCTTCTCTATTTTTCTATTTTACTCCTGTGCTTCAACCTTCCCCCCTTCCCTCAGCCCTTTCTTCCTTCATACTTTTACTTCCATCCCTCTCACCCTTCCTTCCTTCCTTCCTTCCTTCCTTCCTTCCTTCCTTCCTTCCTTCCTTCCCCTCTTGTCCTTCCTTTCTTTTTCTTCCCTCCCTCCCACCAAACATTCCTTTCCTTTACCTTCCTTTCTTCCTTATTTTACTCCTGCCCTTCAACCTTTCCCTCCTTCCCTCAGCCCTTTCTTCCTTCATGCTTTTACTTCCATCCCTCCTACCCTTCTTTTCCTTCTTTACTTCCTTCCTTCCTTCCTAAGTGTAAAAAAGAAAACTAAGGCAGCCATCACATCTAAGAATCAGTAATCTGTAATAAATGTTTGCTTTGGGGTTTATCACAGCTTTAAGTCTAACTTTTAATTGGATGCTGTTATAAAGAAGAGATGAGAAACATCTGAAAAGTTTGATGAGCTGTGGTTTGGTCCATTAAAATTTAGAACCTCCAAAATTCAAAGTTTCCCATACTTCATGGCAGTTTATAATGAAAATGAACCGGGATCCAAAAAAGTGAAGGGCAGCAAATAAATCCAAATTGTGTAGAATGGTTTGAGAAGCTTCTGGCAGTCTGTCCTGATGAGATAACGGGGGGGGGGGGGGGGGGGGGGAAACAGCAAGCCACTTCCTTAAAAAACTCATCCAAGAATATTAAGATAGGAGAGGGTGGACCTGGAGGCTCAACAGAATCAGATATAAAGCAGAAATATCCTTTGGATCAGTCTTTGGTCCCTTTCTCCTAGGCATTTTGGGAATCCAAACTAGCAAAAATAACTCTGGAAATCAGATCTGACTTGAGTCATCAACTTTAGTTAAAAAATAGTTGAAATGGCCCCCTAATTGATCCCACCAATATATACTCAAACCTGAATTCAACAAAATGGTGACCATCTGCACACAGACACCAACTCCCTGTTGTATGAGTGTGAATGGGATGGGTAAAAGATGGCTTCAGCTCCTGTCCTCCACCTCTAGGGAACTCCTTAGATGTGTTTTGCCTTTTTTGAGGCTTAATCATAGAATTCTCTATGATGAAGCCCCACAAAGGGCGAAACGTGTCTGCGCCTCATGGAGTCAGTGTCTGTGTACAGATGGCCGCCATATTGTTGAAGTCTACTGAAGCCTGACAAGCCGATCCTGTTTGTCTTGCAACAATCTATTCACATGATGAGCAGGCTAATTCAGGTTTGGGGGACATTTTCCATTTTGAACAGAGTGATGCTTTAATTCATACATTCTGGCAATTTAACCACGTGCTGCTCAGCCACAGTAGATTTACTGTGATCGAACGGCAGCTGCAGGCTCAGCAATGTAAATAAATGTTGCAAGTTTGCTTCCGGGTCTGTGGCGCGAATGCGCTGCTGGACCATGCTGCGGTTGGACACAGGATGGTTTCGTTAGCGGGTCACGGGCAATGATTTATAGCTGAGACCTGCTGATCCGCTGTGTCCAATCACAGAACAGAGTCTTGGGCTTACAAACAACACAGCGCTCTGAACACAGAGCAGCGATCCAGCTGTTTCTTCTCCCTGCAAAGCAGGGAGAAAAACAGCCAGATCCATTAGTAAAAGCAGCAGACGTTATACATTGTTAGGCACACAGGTATCCCCTTTATTGCCTCTAGTTTTTAACCCCTTCCCAGCCAATGTCATTAGTACAGTGACAGTGTACAGTATTGATCACTGTATTTGTGTCTCTGATGTCAGGGTCAGTTAGTCAGTTAGCGTACCCCCCAGCCAGCATCAGCTAGTGCCAGATTGCCCGCCATACTATCACAGTCCCACTATAAGTTGCTTATCATCGCCATTACCAGTATGGCTTCAAAGCTACATAAATTTCATTATATATACCTATAATTTGTAGATTCTATAACTTTCACACTAACCAATTAATATGCACTTATTGGGTTTATTTTTCTACCAAAGACATGTAGCTGAATACATTTTGGTCTAAATGTATAATGAAAGTTGATTTTTTTTTATTTTTATTAAATATGTTTTATAACAGAAAGTTGAAAATATCATTGTTTTTCTAAATTTTCAGTCTTTTTCCGTTTATGTAAAAAAAAAAACAGCGGTGATCAAACATCACCAAAAGAAAGCTCTATTTGTGTGAAAAAATGATATAAATTTCATTTGGGTACAGCGTTGTATGACTGAGCAATTGCCAGTTAAAGTGGCTCAGTTCTGAATAGCAAAACATGGCCTGGTCATGAAGGGGGTAAAACCTTCCAGGGTCAACTGGTTATTTGGGAAATTACTTTTTTTAAGTGAAATCAAACACAACAACATTTGACAGTCATTTTTTTATTTATTTATTTATTTATGTATTTTTACATATTTTCTTACTATTTCCAGGTTTTATATTTATAAAGACAATAGATTCTACAGTATATAATACAGAAAAAAAAACAGTGATGACAAACAAAGATGACCATTAATTTGACTTCATTCTTCCAAAATGAATACTTTAGTTGTGAGTGGATGCCGGGATAATACAGTTGTGGCCAAAATTATTCAACCCCCAATGCTGTAAAGGGGTTTAGGGACTATAGTGTACATTTGGAATTGTATTCAGAATCAAATCCTACAAGGACGTTGTAACTACCCAAATGCAACTAAAATGACATCAATTGTTTATGTAATACAGTAGTAAATGGGTGGTTCACAAGTGTTTTTCTTCATTGCCACAATTATTCAACCCCTTAAAGACTACCACTCTGAAGAACAGAGGTTCATACAGGTGCTTTCCATCAGGTATTGAAAACACCTGTGGATGTCACCGAGCAGCAATCAAGCATAATAGCACCAATTAGGCAGCTTTAAAATGACTGTGATACTCAGCTCCTTCTAGACATTTATGGTGTGGTTACAAACATGGTGAAGGCAAGAGAATGGTCCAGGAAGACAAGAGAAGAGGTGAATTTCTCTCACAGGAAGGGCAATGGCTATAAGAAGATTGCAAAGATGTTAAACATACCAAGAGACACCTTAGGAAGCATCATTCGCAAATTCAAGGCAAAGGGCACTGTTGAAACGCTACCTGGTTTGGCAGAAAGAAGATGCTGACTTCGACTGCTGTGCGTCTACCTGAAGCGTAGAGTGGAGAGAAGTGTCTGAAGTGTGAGTGAGAGAAAGTGTGACTGCTGAGGAACTGAGAAAAGATTTGTCAGATGTGGGTACAGAAGTTTCAGCCCAGACAAAGACGAAAACTGCGTAATGAAGGCCTCCGTGCCAGAACTCCCAGGCGTACCCCCTTGCTGTCTCCAAAGAATAAGAAGAGTCGACTGCAGTATGCCAAAAGCCATGTGGACAAACCACAAAAGTTGTGGGATAGTGTTCTGTGGACTGATGAAACAAAATTAGAACTGTTTGGGCCCATGGATCAACGCTATGTTTGGAGGAGGAAGAACAAGGCCTATGATGAAAAGAACACACCTTGCCTACTGTGAAGCATGGTGGAGGGTCAATCATGCTTTGGGGCTGTTTTGCTTCTGCAGGTACAGGGAAGCTTCAGCGTGTGCAAGGTACCATGAATTCTCTTCAGTACCAGGAGATATTGGATGGAAACGTGATGCAGTCCGTCACACACCTGAGGCTTGGGAGACGTTGGACCTTTCAAGGACAATGATCCCAAGCATACCTCCAAGTCCACTAGAGCATGGTTGCAGAGGAAAGGCTGGAAACATTTTGGAGTGGCCATCGCAGTCACCAGACTTAAATCCGATTGAGAACCTCTGGTGGGACTTAAAGAAAGCAGTTGCAGTGCGCAAGCCTAAGAATGTGACTGAACTGGAGGCCTTTGCCCATGAAGAATGGGCGAAGATACCCGTAGATCGCTGCAAGACACTTGTGTCAAGCTATGCTTCACGTTTAAAAGCTGTTATAACTGTAAAAGGATGCTGTACTAAGTACTAAGATTGAATGTCACTTGGGGGGGGTTGAATAAAACTGATAATGCTGTGAGCACAGAAAAGACATTTGTGGTTATTTCATTATAACTGTTATGTTATATCTTGTCTGACCTACAAGTGCCTCTTTAATGTAAATGTAAGCAAGATGACTGAATGATCAAAAGCAATGTCAAACTGGCCAAAACACTCAATTTCAGTGGGGGTTGAATATAATTTTGGCCACAACTGTATATTACCCATCATTTATTTATTTCACTGTTACTGGGGACTGAAGTTTAGAGATTTCTGCATCCAAGTTCCCAACTCCACCCACCAATCCCAACTCCACCCACCAATCATGACTAGCACAAGGAACCGCTCCGTATTTTCATTTATATAAAGTGTAAGTTGGGCCAAAATCAACCACAAGTTTTTACAAGTCCTCCTCCTGCTAGTTTTCTACATATTGATCCCGCCAGCAGATCCACATAGTAGGAACTAACAATGGTTTGACAAAGTCTTGGAATTCACATTTAATACATATATTACATCATTGAGCAGCGGAAATATAATTATAAAACTCTACAAGGGTGACCACAGACCAGCTTTAGATGTTTCATAATACAGATTTCATCAAAAGAATCAAAAACCAGGCTTGGCGCAGAGATGAGACTATACAAGTGAATACTCCGACTCGTGCAGATATAATTGTATGAGGACGTGAAGCTGCTGGAGCTGAAGGATTGATTGCTAAAGCTACATATGTCCTTTGAGGCACAACCTCTCATAGCCACTTTTACTGGTTGTGTCCCTGCAAAAAAAAAAAACAAATCATACATCCTTGAGTTATATGTTAAAAAGACTGTTTTGGAAAGTTACAGATACAATCCATAGACATGGGATGACTGTGGTCTAGTCTTCATAGAGGCTGGATATAAAGATAATGGCATACTAAGGGTTGGAATGTGATGGTAGCTGAGACCATTTAGCTACTGGAGACAACCATCAGCTACAGAAGGCACCAACCAGCTGCAGGAAATAATAACTGACTGAACGAGACACTCACTGACTGTGGGAGACACCCTATGAATGTAGAAACACCCAATGACACTATGAGACCCCCCCCCCACCCAACTACAGGAGACCCTTGCTCTAGGAGACACCTGCAGACTCTAGGAGATTCCTGCTGACTCAAGGAGACACCCATTGAGTCTAGGAGACACCTGATGACTCTAAAAGCCACCTGCTAACTCTAGTAGACACCTGTTGACTGTAGGAGAAACCTGCTGACTGTAGGAGACACCTACTGATTGTAGGAGACACCTACTGACTGTAGGAGACACCTGCTGACTCTAAGAGACACCCATTGACTGTAGGAGACACCTGTTGACTCTAGGAGACACCTTCTGTCTGTAGGAGACACCTGCTGACTCTAGGAGACACCCATTAAGTCTCGGAGACACTCACTGACTGTAGGAAACATCTGCTAACTCCAGGAGACACCTGCAGACTGTGGGAGACACCTGTTGACTCTAGGAAACAGCAGCTGACTCTAGAAGACACCCACTGACTCTTGGAGACACCTGCTACATCTAGCAGACATCTGCTAACTCTATAAGACACCCGTTGACTGTAAGAGACACCTTTTGACTCTAGGAGACACCCTCTGACTGTAGGAGACACCTGCTGACTGTAGGAGACACCCACTGATGGTAGGAAACATCTGCTGACTGCAGGAGACACCTACTGACTGTAGGAGACACCTGCTGACTCTAAGAGACACCCATTGACTGTAGAAGACACCTGTTGACTCTAGGAGACACCTTCTGTCTGTGGGAGACACCCGCTGACTCTAGGAGACACCCATTAAGTCTCAGAGATACTCACTGACTGTAAGAGACACCTTCTGACTCTAGGAAACATCTGCTAACTCCAGGAGACACCTGCAGACTGTGGGAGACACCTGTTGACTCTAGGAAACAGCAGCTGACTCTAGAAGACACCCGCTGACTCTTGGAGACACCTGCTACATCTAGCAGACATCTGCTAACTCTATAAGACACCCGTTGACTGTAAGAGACACCTTTTGACTCTAGGAGACACCCGTTGACTGTAGGAGACACCTGCTGACTGTAGGAGACACCTGTTGGCTGTAGGAGACACCCACTGATGGTAGGAAACATCTGCTGACTTTAGGAGATACCTGCTGACTGTAGGAGACACCTACTAACTCTAGGAGACACCCGCTGACTCTGGGAGCCACTCACTAACTCAAAGAGACACCTATTAACTTTTTGAGACCCCTGTTGACTGCAGGAGACACCCGATGACTGTAGGAGATGTCCACTGACTGAAGGAGATATCTGCTGACTGTAGAAGGCATCTCTTGACTCTAGGAGACACCCACTAACTGTAAGAGGCACCTGCTGACTCTAGGAAATGCCTGTTACCTCTAGGAGACACCTGCAGACTGTGGGAGACACCTATGGACTCTAGGAGACAGCCGCTGACTGTAGGAGAAACCTGCTGACTGTAAGAGACATCCCCCAGCTGCAGGAGATACTTACTAACAGTAAAAGACACCCACTGGCTGCAGGAGACATCCACAATGCAAGAGACACTCACAAACTCCATGAGACACCCACAGGCTGCAAGAAAGATCCATCAGCTGTAGGAGGTACCTACTGACCACAGGAGGCACCCACTGGTTGTAGGAGATACTCACTGGTGGAAGACATACAGTACACTTGAAATCTGCAAGGCTAATTAATATTGCTGCCCCCAAGATAAACCTGGCACAGGGGTGTCTGTATAAACATTCCCAATTGGCCATTAGAAATAGGCACCAGCTTCTACAATCAGACCACCATCTCATGTCTACGGGGGGTAGAAAGTAATATTCTTATAATTGTTATTATAAAAAAAAAATTTTTTTCTTTAATGCTACCTGTTATTTGTGTGGTTTGCAGAACACATTTAGTCTCAGATCCACTACAACGAATGGTGTTGGGGGGTGTAGCACCAGTCAGAGTTGACCGTAAGGCAGGACCGACAAGTTATTCCATTTGTGCTGTTATCTACATTGTTTGACACTGTTGAAATAAATAAAGAATAAAAGGTTTAAAGTTTTCTGGTGTTGAAACATATCCTCCCCTATCCTAAAAAAAATAATAATATATATACAGTATATAAATATATATATATATATATATATATATATATATATATATATATATAAAATCTGAAGCTGAAGTAAGAAGCTGATTGGCTACCATGCACAGCTACAGCAGATTCTGAGTGCTCTAGTTTTAGTAAATCCCAAATACTGTATATATATGTATATATATATATATATATATATATATATATATATATTTAGATATATTATATATTTATTTATTAAACAATTGTTAACCTTTAACCCTGTCTCAGTGTTTTCAGGAAAAGAGCAGGTAAGTTTGCTAAAGCCCCTGTTATGTATATAAATGAAAATATCTTTTTTTTTTTTTTTTTAATAAAAGTGGAGTTTTTCATATAGAACTTATTTTTGGTATGTTTAACCTGTGCAAACAGTAGCAATACAAGAAAAAATGTTAAACATGAGAGCTCACAAGCAAAGATAACATTTTTTTTAATAAACTAATAGTGATCCCCTGATTTTCTCTGCCCTGGACAGCTATCCATATTTCCCTCCCATTGTTATGCCTCCATTTTTTGAAGTGACACTTACATTTTGGCATCTCTGGATCACAACCATCACTGGAACAACAAGACATGCCAACCTGTACCGTACCATTGGGAACTGTCATACTTCCAGATATGTTACACTGATCTGGGGGTAAGCACATTCTGTACACTATGAGAGTGCTTGTTCCACCTGAGGAAAGGAGGAAGGGATGGTTAGATCATACTAAAAAATAAATAATATAAACAACAACAAAAATTGCATGTTAATACATCTAAGCCCAAGAACAAGAAAAGAAAAAGAATAATAATAATAATAGCAATAATAAGCAATAATAATAATAAATATATTATTATTATTATTATTATTATTACTACTACTACTATTACTACTACTACTACACATCTACTGTAATAATAATAATAATTATTAAATTATTATATTATTATTACTTACTAATAATGTAAATACTAAATATTATTACTATTATTATACTAATATTACTACTACCACTACTACCACATCTAATCTAATAATAATAATTATTTTTTTTTTTTATTATTATTATTATTATTTATTACTACTACTACTATTAGGATTTATTACTATTATGCTACTATTACTACGATCACTACAGCTACGACTACTTATAAATAATATTATAATTAATTAATAATAATGATTATTATTATTATTATTATTTAAATATTATTATTACAACTACTACTAATAATAATTATTAGTATTTAATGCTACTACTACTAGTACTACTGCCACTGCAACAGAGGCACCAGCTACGCGACACCTAAAATTTGCCTTCTTAAAACCCAGTAAGCTCTGACATACTAGCAGCGCATGCAGTGAATGATGAAAGTGGGGCTTTCCACCTGTTAGTTAGGTGTCTCATCACACAGTAGAAGCAAAAGCATGTTACATCACTTCCGCTCTCAAAACAGAACATGTTGTCACTTTAATACATGCAAATCATGTGTTTCCATATTTTTGTCCACCCCCTGTGTGTGTGTGTGTATATATATTGCCAAAAGTATTGGCCCCACCCTCCAAATCATGTGATTCAGGTGCTCCAATCCCCTCCATGGACACAGGTGTATACAATCAAGCCCCTAGGCATGCAGACTGCTTCTACAAACATTGGTGAAAGAATGGGTCGCTCTCAGGAGCTCAGTGACTCCAAGCGTGGTCCCGTGATAGGTGGCCACCTGGGCAATAAGTCCATTCGTGACATTTCCTGGCTACTAAATATTCCACGCTCAACTGTTAGTGGGATTATAACAAAGTGGAAGCAACTGGGAACAACAGCAACTCAGCCACCAAGTGGTAGGCCACGTCACATGACAGAGCGGGGTCAGCGCATGCTGAAGCGCACAGTGCGTAGAAGTCACCAACTGTCTGCAGAGTCAATAGCTAAAGACCTGCAAACTTGGTGTGGCCTTCAGATGAGCCCAACAACAGTGTGTAGAGAGCTTCATGGAATGGGTTTCCATGGCAGAGCAGCTGCATCCAAGCCTTACATCACCAAGTGCAATGCAAAGTGTCAGATACCGTGGTGTAAAGCATGCCGCCACTGTACTCTAGAGAAGTGGAGACGTGTTCTTTGGAGTGACCAATCACACTTCTTTGTCTGGCAATCCAATGGATGTGTCTGGGTTTGGCGGTTGCCAGGAGAACGGTTCTTGCCTGACTGCATTGTGCCAAGTGTAATGTTTGGTGGAGGGGGGATTATGGTGTGGGGTTGTTTTTCAGCGGTTGAGCTTGGCCCCCTAGTTCCAGGGAAGGGAACTCTTAAGGTGACATTTTGGACAATTTCATGCTCCCAACTTTGTGGGATGAGTTTGGGGATGGCCCCTTCCTGTTCCAACATGACTGCACACCAGTGCACAAAGCAAGGTCCATAAAGACATGGAGGAGCCAGTTTGGGGTGGAGGAACTTGACTGTCCTGCACAGAGTCCTGACCTCAACCCCATAGAACACCTTTGGGATGAATTAGAGCGCAGACTGCGAGCCAGGCCTCCTCCCCCGACATCAGTGCCTGACCTGACAAATGTGCTTCTGGAAGAATGGTCCAACCTTCCCATAGACACCCTCCTAAACCTTGTGGGCGGCCTTCCCAGAAGAGTTGAGGCTGTTATAGCTGCAAAGGGCGGGGCCAACTCAATATTAACCCTACGGACTAGGACTGGGGGGCCATTAAAGGTCATGTGTGTGGAAAGGGCGGGGCCAACTCAATATTAAACCCTACGGACTAAGACTGGGGGCCATTAAAGGTCATGTGTGTGGAAAGGGCGGGGCCAACTCAATATTGAACCCTACGGACTAAGACTGGGAGGCCATTAAAGGTCATGTGTGTGGAAAGGCCGGCCGACCAATACTTTTGGCAATGTAGTGTATATATATGTAAATACATATATATATATATATATATATATATATATATATATATATATTTTTTTTTTTTTTTTTTTAAATTAAATAACAACTTACTCTTGTAAAAGAAATCATTTGAGGTGAACAGAATATAATAACCTACCTATGGTCATGTTGGTGTGCTTCATTCCACAGACGTAATTTGTAGGACAGAGGATGTTTACCCCGGAGCAGGACGTTTTATCTGCAGACACGCACAACTGACAGGAAATAGAATGTCCTAAAAATAAAATAAATAAAAAAAAAAAAATAAGCATAAAACGATTTAAAATGAAGCCAATTTGTTTTGCAAAGTTCAGTTATAATGTATCAGAAGAACAGGGCCAATCCCACGATGTGAAAATAGGTGAGTGGAATTCACATTTGATATGTTCATCCCAGGGGCGGACTGACAACTCATGGGGCCCCCGGGCAATAGGGGATCATGGGGTCCCTGTGTCCTTGCCCAAACTCAAAAAAGCCTATGAAAAAGGTACCAGGGGCATCTCATGGGGCCCCCTACTGACCCCGGGCCCTCGGGCAGCGGCTGAATTTCCAAATGGTCAGTCGGCCCCTTGTTCATCGTGCTACCGCCCCCCTCTAGAGGATTCTTCAGCTGAATTGTTTTTGGTATTTATATTTCTTATAGACAAACTTTTCCCCCCCCCCCCCCCCCCCCCCCACTTTCACATCTTACAACAGAAATATTGGGGGGGGGGATTATTCATAGAGCGGATGACATTTTTTTCTGACAAAGCTTTGCGTATTGTTGTTTTATGCACCTGTAGATCAGGGGCGGACTGACCATTTGGAAACTCGGGCACTGCCCGAGGGCCCGGGGTCAGTAGGGGCCCCATGAGATGCCCCTGGTACCTTTTTCATAGGCTTTTTTGAGTTTGGGCAAGGACACAGGGGCCCCATGATCCCCTATTGCCCGGGGGCCCCATGAGTTGTCAGTCTGCCCCTGATACTGTGTATTCTTAACATCTGTCATTAATATTTTACATAAAAAGATTTGTTATCGCTGATATTTTTTTATCTCTTGTTGCTGATCTCCTACAGCCTCTTTGCATCCACTTCGTGTCTACATCGGTAACAGTTCTCTGACATTCTAGATTCATGAGCATTCAACATAAAATAAATTAAAAAAATATTAAATAAAATAAAAACACAGCAAACCACAATGCACTGTAATGTTAAGTTTAGATGTATGGTTGGGGGGGGTGGCTGGAAAAATGCGCGTCTGAGCTGAGTTTTTGACAGCCCCCAACTGCCTCCCCTTACGCTTCAATGGCAGTGGATGGGGGTGTGGATTCTTCGATTTAATTCTGCTGCAAAAACAAAACAAATTTGTTGCCGAACCTGACTGGTTCAAGTGAATGGGGAAGTGCTGCAAATGCTTCACAATTACGTGCAGTCGTGGCACATTTGTAGGCAAAAAATGGGGTCAAAACAGGTCCTGAGAAGATAACCAATTTACTCCTCGCCAGGGGTGGACTGACCATTTGGAAACTCAGGCACTGCCCGAGGGCCCGGGGTCAGTAGGGGGCCCCATGAGATGCCCCTGGTACCTTTTTCATAGGCTTTTTTGAGTTCGGGCAAGGACACAGGGGCCCCATGATCCCCAATTGCCCGGGGGCCCCATGAGTTGTCAGTCCACCCTTGCTCCTCGCTGCCTATCAATCGCCTCTGAAAAGTGTTTCCGAACGCGGATTTAGCTGTATACGTATGTGTTTTGTGTGACGCTGTGTTGCGCTCCACTATTCACAATGAATGGCAGAGCGACGCTCCACAACGCATTTTTCAGATGCATCGCGGGAATATGCAGTAATGCTGAGAGTCTCAGTAGTTCTTACACTTCCAAAGCTGCCTGAGAAGATAAGAGGCGATGAAACTGGCTTAGTTTTTCCTATATAGCCAATCAAATCTCATCAAATCTTTGCCAAAAAAAGTCCCACATACCTGTAGCAGTAAGCATTGATAGAACATAGAGGACTCCGAAAAGGGCCATCGTAGTAGAAGTCGTCCTAGAATTGCAGATCGATGGAAGATGTATGGAATGTCTGAAACAAAGTCTGTAAAGCTGAACTGGGTGTGAGAGAGACAGTGACGGCAACAGGAGGAGTGGAGGAGGAACATTGGAACAAGGTGTAACTTTACTAAAGGGAGGGGTGACCTGCAAGAGGCCCCAGGGTGACCTCATCAATGACACCTAGGATGATGTCACTCTGATGTTCTTGTAGAGACAATCCCTCCTATATCTATAGAAATCTATCTATCTATCTATCTGTCTGTCTGTCTGTCTGTCTGTCTATCTATCTATCTATTATCTATCTATCTATCTATCTATCTATCTATCTATTATCTATCTATCTATCTATTATCTATCTATCTATCTATTATCTATCTATCTATCTATCTATCTATCTATCTATCTAATATCTATCTATCATCTATCTATCTATCTATCATCTATCTATCTATCTATCTAATATCTATCTATCTATCTATCTAATATCTATCTATCTATCTATCTATCTATCTAATATCTATCTATCTATCTATCTAATATCTATCTATCATCTATCTAATATCTATCTATCATCTATCTAATATCTATCTATCTATCTATCTATCTATCTATCTATCTATCTATTATCTATCTATCTATCTATCTATCTATCTATCTATCTAATATCTATCTATCTATCTATCTATCTATCTATCTATCTATTATCTATCTATCATCTATCTATCTATTATCTATCTATCTAATATCTATCATCTATCTAATATCTATCTATCTATCTATCTATCTATCTATCTATCTATCTATCTATCTATTATCTATCTATCTATCTATCTATCTATCTATATATCTATCTATCTATCATCTATCTATCTATCTATCTATCTATCTATCTATCTATCTATTATCTATCTATCATCTATCTATCTATTATCTATCTATCTATGACCTCATCAATGACACCTAGGATGATGTCACTCTGATGTTCTTGTAGAGAGAATCCCTCCTATATCTATAGAAATCTATCTATCGCATATCTTTCTATCTATCTATCTATCTATCTATCTATCTATCTATCTATCTATCTATCTATCTATCTATCTATCTATCTATCGCATATCTATCTATCTATTATCTATCTATCTATCTATCTATCTATCTATCTATCTATCTATCGCATCTATCTATCTATCTATCTATCTATCTATCTATCTATATCTATCTATCTATCTATCTATCTATCTCTAACAAAGAAGTAAAGTGTTACTAAACCCACAACAGTACAATCAGTCTGTAGATGCAGTAAAGCATGCTTGTTATACTCACTGTGGAACCTAAGGGGTTAATCCTCTGCAATGTGTAAAAATTATGTTTGATCCCGACTCTCTGATCCTCCCCTTCTTCCAGTGCCCCCCTCTAATTCTTCTTAAAAGACAAGATTTGATCACCTGTGCATTTTTTATTTGTGATATAAACAAAAAAAGACCGGCAAGTTTGAAAAAAAAAAACAGTTTTTCTGACCTCTTTGCTATTAAATATGTCCAGTAAAAAGATTTAAAAAATCAAATTTCGTCATAAATTTAGGCCAAAATGTATTATGCTCCATGTCTTTGCTAAAAAAAAATCCCAATATGTCTAATTTAATTGGTTTAAGTGAAAATTATAGCATCTACAAATGGCAGTATACAGTATATACTGGAATTTTTTGTTATACTAGTAATGGCGGCGATCAGCAACTTATAGCGGGACTGCGGCGGGCATTCTGACACTGGGGGGGGTGGGAACTGACTAACTGCTACTGACATCCTCAGTGACACCAATACAGTGATCAGTGCTAATCAAAATCACGGACACTGTACTAATGGCACTGGGTAGGAAGGGGTTAACATCTGGGGCGATCAAAGGGTTAACTGTGTGCTGTATCACATTATGTGTATGTAAGCACACTGCTTTGTATGTAGTGTCAGAATGTCCGCCGCAGTCCCGCTATAAGTTGCTGATCGCCGCCATTACTAGTAAAAAAAACCGAAAATCCCAGTATCTATACTGCCATTTATAAACGCTATAACTTTCACGTAAACCAATTAATTTACACGCATTGGGATTTTCTTTTAGCAAAGATATGGAGCAGAATACATTTTGGCCTAAATTTATGACTAAATTAGATTTTTTTTTTTTTTTTTTTTACTGGACATGTTTAATAGCAAAAAAGTAAAAAATATTTTTTTTTCCTCAAAATTGTCAATCTTTTTTTGTTTATAGCACAGAAAATAAAAAACACAGAGGCGATCAGATACCACCAAAAGAAAGCTCTGTTTGTGGGGAAAAAAAGGACTTAAATTTCATTTGGGTGCAGCGTTGCATGACCGCACAATTGTCAGTTAAAGTAACACAGCGCCGTATCCCAAAAAAGGGTCTGGTCAAGAAGGGGGGGGGGGGTAAATCCTCTGGAGGGCGAGGGGTTAATCACTTGCCGAGCCCCAACCATAAAGTACCTATACCTGGCTTTGTTCCAGGTCTGCATACACATTCGCAAGCACACCCAGAAATTTGAGCTGCCTTTCGCTGCAGCACAAGCCGATTAGCTGGTCCTAGCCGATGATTTATGGCCGAGACCTGCTGATCGGCTAAGGGAATGACAAAAGAGAGCTCTGTGTTCTTAAACAACACAGGATGCTTTACAGACAGCAGAGAAGTGCAAAGCAGGGAGTAAAAAACCGGCACATTGCTTAGTAAAATCACAAACGCATAGTAAACATTGGTAGGCACCAGGGGCGGACTGACAACTCATGGGGCCCCTGGGCAATAGGGGATCATGGGGCTCCTATGTCCTTGCCCACACTCAAAGCACACCCAAAAAAAGCCTATATACAGTTGCAAGAAAAAGTATGTGAACCCCTTGGGATTACGTTGAGTTTTGCATGAATTGGGCATAAAATGTGCTCTGAACGTCATCTAAGTCACAACAATAGAAGAACACAGTCTGCTGAACATAATACTACACAAACATTAGATGTTGCCATGGTTTAATTGCACATAACATGTAAACATTCACAGTGCAGGGAGGAAAAAGTATGTGAGTCCCTAGCTTAATGACTTCTCCCAGAGCTAATTGGAGCCAGGAGTGAGCCAACCTTGACTCCAATCAGTGTGATGATATTGGATGTGTTGCTGACAGCTGTCCTGCCCTTAAAAAACACACACCTGTTTTGGGTTTACTGGTTTCAAGAAGCACTCTCTGATGTGAACCATGCCTCGCAGAAAAGAGCTCTCAGAAGACCTATGATCAAGAATTGTTGACTTGCATGAAGCTGGAAAGGGTTACAAAAGTATCTCCAAAAGCCTTGATGTTCATGTGTCCACGGTAAGACAGACTGTCGACAAATGGAGAAAGTTTAGCACTGTTGCTACTCTCCCTAGGCGTGGTCGTCCTGTAAAAATGACTGGAAGAGCACAGCGCAGAATGCTGCATGAGGTAAAGAAGAATCCCAGAGTGTCAGCTAAAGACCTACAGAAATCTCTGGCACATGCTAACATTTTTGTTGACACATCTACAATAAGGAAAACATTAAACAAGAATGGAGTACATGGGAGGACACCACGGAGGAAGCCATTGCTGTCCAAAAAGAATATTGTAGCACGTTTGAAGTTTGCAAAAGAGCACCTGGATGTTCCACAGCACTACTGGCAGAATATACTGTGGACAGATGAAACCAAGATTGAGTTGTTTGGGAAGAACACACAACACTATGTGTGGAGAAAAAAAGGCACAGCACACCAAACATCAAAACATCACCCACTGTATGCGGAGGGAGCATCATGGTTTGGGGCTGCTTTGCTGCCTCAGGGCCTGGACGGATTGTTGTCATTGAAAAATGAATTCCAGATTTTATCAAGACTTTTGGCAGGAAAACGTTCGACCATCTGTTGAAGCTCCGCAGAGGATGGGTGATGCAACAGGACAATGTAATTCAACAAAACAACTGCAAAAGCACAGAATATACCTTCTGGAGAGTCCTGACCTCAACCCGATTGAAATGCTGTGGCATGACCTTAAGAGAGCGATTCACACCAGACATCCCAAAAATATTTCTACACTGAAACAATTTTGTGCTCCAGATCGTTGTGCAGGTCTGATCTGCAACTACAGGAAACGTTTGGTTGAGGTTATTCCTGCCAAAGGAGGGTCAATCAGTTATTAAATCAAAGGTTCACATACTTTTTCCTCCCTGCACTGTGAATGTTTACATGTTTTGTGCAATTAAACCATGGCAACATCTAATGTTTGTGTAGTATTATGTTCAGCAGACTGTGTTCTTCTATTGTTGTGACTTAGATGACGTTCAGAGCACATTTTATGCCCAATTCATGCAAAACTCCACGTAATCCCAAGGGGTTCACATACTTTTTCTTGCAACTGTATATAAGCCAATGAAATGTACTAGGGGCATTTCATGGGGCCCTCTACTGATCCTGGGCCCTCGGGCAGTGCCTGAGTGCTTGAATAGTCAGTCCGCCCCCAGTAGGCACACAGTTAACCCCTTAATTGCCACTAAATGTTAACCCCTTCTCAACCAGTATCATTAGTACAGTGATGGTGTATAATATTCGCACTGACCGCTGGTACACATTAGTGTGGACCGCGCGGCCTGCATTACCGCAGACACGGCAGTCCATTGATTTGCGTTGCACCAAAAATGCATCCGCACGAAAACCGCATTGGTCATTTCAACTGTGCTGTTTCCATACGGTTCTCACACCTCCGATCATGCTGCGGGATTAGATGCAAGGGAGTGCCACTCAAAATGAACAGCACCCCCCCTGCGTTTCGCAAGAGAAATGCGATGCAGCTGTGTGTGGTTGTGGGTGCTGGAATCGCATGGAATCCCGCACCCGCAACCAGCCCGCAGCATGTGGGCTTGTGTGAACCTAGCCTTATGCAGGCCATAGACGGGTCGAAAACCGGCCTTTTTTTTTATAGAGAAAAAAAAGAAAAATCGGTCATTCGATCGGCCGATGTTACCACCAACGGTAAAAAAAAATGGCCGATCTTCGTCCCGTCTACGGCCGGCATTTAATTTCTTCTGTCCCATGCAGAGAGCTCAGCTATTATATTTGACATGAAAAAGTCTTGTGGTTGCAACAATGTATCAATTTGTATCCATTTCGGATACAGATGTTTTTATTCGGATACAAATAGATACATTGTTGCAACCGCAATACTTTTTATAATATAATAGCAGACTGAAATTCTTCTTCTTTTTCTTCTTCTTTTTCTGCTTCTTGCAGGTCACAGCTTATGCGTAGGTTTTTTATCGGTAAAATGATCGGACGATTTGCCCATCATTGGCAGGAAAATCGGCCGATCGTCAAAATCGGCCGCAAATTTTCCAACTTTACCGATAAAAAAAAAGTGCCAAAACCCCAAAAAACAGCCGACCAATTATACCCACTAACGGTGCGAAAATCGGCCGATTCTCGACCCATCTATGGCCTGCATAAGTTAGTCAGTTAGTGTCAGATTGCCTCCCGCACTATCACAGGCCCACTATAAGTCGCTCATCATCGCCATTACCAGTGAAAAAAAAAAAAATTCCAGTATATATCCCATAGTTTGTAGGTGTTATAACTTTCACACAAACCAGTTTGTTTACACTTATTGAGATTTTTGTTTTTTTTAAATCAAAGACATGCAGCATGTACATTTTGGCCTAAATATATGAAAACATTTGATTTTTAACATTTTTTAATCGGTATGTTTTTTAGCAGAAAGTAGAAAATAGACCCCCAGTGACAATTTATTCCCCAGCAACAATATATGCCCTCAGTGACAATAGACCCCCCAGCAACAATAGACTCCCAGTGACAATTTATTCCCCAGCAACAATAGATGCCCTCAGTGACAAAAGACCCCCCAGCAACAATAGACCACCCCAGTGACAGTAAATCCTCCCAGCAACATTAGATT
Organism: Staurois parvus; assembly: GCA_951230385.1. Taxonomy (NCBI): domain Eukaryota; kingdom Metazoa; phylum Chordata; class Amphibia; order Anura; family Ranidae; genus Staurois; species Staurois parvus. Next base: position 76,953 of record CATNWA010017158.1, read on the forward strand.
CCCCATCAACAATAGACCCCCATGACAATTGATCCCCCATCAACAATATACCACTCAATGACAAAATATACCCCCATCAACAATATACCACTCAATGACAACAGATCCCCCCATCAACAATATACCACTCAATGACAACAGATCCCCCCATCAACAATATACCACTCAATGACAACAGATCCCCCCATCAACAATATACCACTCAATGACAACAGATCCCCCCATCAACAATATACCACTCAATGACAACAGATCCCCCCATCAACACAATATACCACTCAATGACAACAGATCCCCCATCAACAATATACCACTCAATGACAACAGATCCCCCCATCAACAATATACCACTCAATGGACAACAGATCCCCCCATCAACAATATACCACTCAATGACAACAGATCCCCCATCAACAATATGCCACTCAATGACAACAGATCACCCCATCAACAATATACCACTCAATGACAACAGATCCCCCCATCAACAATATACCACTCAATGACAACAGATCCCCCCAGTTTCATTAGTTCCCACTAGCAACAATAGACCACCACAGTGAAAATAGATCCCCACAGTCACAATATATCCACCCAGCAACCTTACATCCCCCCTGCAACATTAGATCCCCCTAAGCAAAATAGATCCTCCCAGCAACAACAGTGCACCCCAGAAACAATAGACCTTCCAGCAGCCAGCATGAATAATACCTCCGGCAGCCAGCAACAGTAGATCCCTCCCTCAACATAGATCCCTCCCAGCAACAATTGACCCTTCCAGCAATAATAGATTCCCCGCCTGCAACAACAGACCTCCCTGCAATAATAGACACCCTTCCATTTGCAATAGATCCCCCAGCACCCAGCATCAAAGGACCCCAGCACCCCATCCACAACTCAACACCACTTGCCATTACATATATTCAGTGCTGGAGGTGCTGGAACTGCATTCCCCCACGATTCTGCTGAAAAAAAGCCCCGGGATACACCAGCAGTGAGATCTGTCCACCGGGACCACATAAGTGTTCATAGCCATTGTGTGTTCCAGCACCTTGTGTTGACCATAATAATGGGAGTCCTTCAATAATGGGCACAGCAGGAGTGTGGACCCAAACAAAGTCCCTGAGAGATGGGCCTCATGCACATTGGCACTAAGACAGTACAGTGCTTGTGGAACAAGGTCACCAAATAGACATTTATTTATTTCAGGTACTTATATAGCGCCATCAATTTATGCAGCACTTTACATATATATTGTACATTCACATCAGTCTCTAACCCTCAAGGGGCGTACAATCTAAGGTCCCTAACCCTCAAGGGGCGTACAATCTAAGGTCCCTAACCCTCAAGGGGTGTACAATGTAAGGTCCCTAACCCTCAAGGGGCGTACAATCTAAGGTCCCCAACCCTCAAGGGGCATACAATCCAAGGTCCCCAACCCTCAAGGGGCGTACAATCTAAGGTCCCTAACCCTCAAGGGGTGTACAATCTAAGGTCCCTAACCCTCAAGGGGCGTACAATCTAAGGTCCCTAACCCTCAAGGGGCGTACAATCTAAGGTCCCTAACCCTCAAGGGGTGTACAATCTAAGGTCCCTAACCCTCAAGGGGCGTACAATCTAAGGTCCCTAACCCTCAAGGGGTGTACAATCTAAGGTCCCTAACTCACATTCATACATACACATACTAGGGACAATTTAGACAGGAGCCAATTCACCTACCAGCATGTCTTTGGAGTGTGGTAGGTAACCCGAGGCACCCTTGAAAATTGTGGACAGTCCTCGAGGCACCCCATTCTAAAATGTGAAAAACTGTTCTAATAGTTTTATATAATCCAGCAACATCCACACAAATAGGACACCCAACATTAGAGGTGGTTTATTCTTCCAAAGCAAATACACTTTTGCCCACTGGTACTGACTAGTATTCCATTGTTTCTCTTCCCCCTCAGTTTTTCTTCATCACTGAGCTAATGTGACCCCAGCACTGATAGAGAGGGGCAGGGAGGGTCAAACTAGGATGCTGTGCAGGCAGCTGACATCCTCCTCATCAACTGATGACGTCATTGGTTGTCAGGACGCCGGCGGCTAGAAGGTTGCGCACAAAGGTGCACAATGAAAACCTATGACTTTGTGTACCTCAAAGGTAGGCTTGTTCCACCCGCTGGCTTGAATACACGTTTTGGGCCATTTTTTTTATACATTTTGCCAAGGCACCCCTGAAGAAACCTCAAAGGAACCCCAGGGTGTCTGGGCACCCTCATTGAGAAAGGCTGCTCTGGAATTTCAGGTATCATATAGTAGAGTAAAATCCCAAATACAGTTCCAGAAAGGACAGTGTTGACTTTATTTTTTTCTCAGAAAATTACAAACCATTTGTTAAAATAACAAACAGGAAGATAATAGGAGTGTCTGCAGTAGTAGTAGTAGTTGCAGCATTCTTCTTGATAGTTGTACTGGAAATAGTAGGTGAGTTAGAAGGCTCATTGGAGCAGGTATATGTGATTTTTTTAGTCACCACTCCGGAGACAGAAGATGTATTTCTCATGTTGCAGTAACCTATAGAGGCACAACCTCTTTCAGAGGAATACAAAGTCTGCGATCCTGTAAAAGACAGAGAGAATGATAATGTAATTATTTTTGTAAAAGGCATGGCTACTTTTCACTTTAATCTAAACTCCAGGCAGATATAAAAGACACAAATTTTCTCTCTATTCATGAACACATCATTTTTTTTTTTTTTTTAAACCAAGCATTGAATGTGTTTGGATTTGACATGATAGCATCCTCCTACTCTGTACGGCATCACTCAGAAGGGGAGAGGGAGTAGCAGTACTGGGAACCAATTAGGCGTTGAAACCAAAACATTGGGACTGGACTGAACAGATGACGCTGTGAGGATTCTTGGTGTGGCTACCTGTTAACCACTTCCAGTCCGGACACTTTTACCCCCTTCCTGTCCAGGGCAATTTTTAGCTTTCAGCGCTATCACACTTTGAATGACAATTGCGCGGTCATGCAACACTGTACCCATATGAATTTGTTACCATTTTTTTGAGACAGATAAAGCTTTATTTTGGTGGTATTTATTCACCGCTGGGATTTTGATTTTTTTTACTATGTAAATGAAAAAGTCCAAAAATTTTGAAAAAAAGTGTTTTTTTAAATAAAATTTTGCAAATAAATAATATTTCATCATAAATCTTGGCCAAAATTTATTCCGCAATTTTTTTAGTAAAAAAAAAATCCAAATTAGTTTATAACCAAAAATTATAATTTTTAAACATTTTTTTTACATTTTTATTTTATTTTTTTATAATATTATTTTTTATTTTTATTTTTATATACTGTCACCCTAGCAGTACAGTGTCACCATGGTGACACTGTACTACTTGTGGGGAGTGATGAAGATTTTTATTTTTTTTTACACTGATTGCTTTTACACCCATATAGGATGTAAAAGCAATCATTTCTCTTTCTCTCTGTCTGAATTCTTGCAGTCATTGAGAATTACTGAGTGAGCTGTGAGTGGTCACAGCTTGTCACATGGTACAAGGCTGTTGTGAATAGCCTTGTACCATGTGACCTCTGTGATCATTTACAGATTTCACACGTAGTAAGCAATGATGTCACAAGTGACATCTTGCTTACTACTTTGCGTGTGATCACTGATTCGCCAATCAGTGATCACATGATCGGGACCTCGTACAGAGGTCCCGTCCGACGATCGGTGTTTCACTGTGTCCGGAGGACACAGCGGGCACCGGATCGTGGTGGTGCGCGCTCCCAGGGCAGGGTTTATGAACGGCAACCCGCCCCTGGACTGCCACCGCCTGCCGTTTATAAACAGCAGGTGGACGGCAAGAGGTTAATGTCTGTAGTGTGGGGGGGGGGTGTTATGTGGGAAGACAATGTTGAGACTGCACACCCTGTTATTCCAGTGCTCCTACATTTTGTGGAAATATCCCAATTTTTTCCCCAAAAAATTTTGGTGAGAATGCTTCCAATTTCACTTATTGCTGATGAGGATGAAAAACAAAACTCCAGGCAATTGCATTGTGTCTCTGCATATATTTTAGATTGTCCGGAGAGTGACATTAACTTACCTGTAGACTGTATCTGTGATTTCAGAAAACATTCGGTCTCCTCTCCGGTACACTGCATCTTGTCGCCGGTACAGGTGGATGTGTCTGTTGAGAAACACTGCTGACACTGCTTTCCATTAGCTTGGGAACTTGTGTTCGGTACTTAAAACAAAAAATCAGAAAAGGAGAAAGATCAGTTGATACATAATTGCCTTTCTGTAGTCAGCTTTCAGTTACAGTATGTACCAGGGGCGGACTGACAACTCATCGGGCCCCCGGGCAATAAGGGATCATGGGGCCCCTGTGTCCTTGCCCACACTGAAAAAAGCCTATAAAAAGGTACCAGGGGCATTTCATGGGGCCCCCTACTGACCCTGGGCCCTCGGGCAGTGCCCGAGTGCTCGAATGGTCAGTCCGCCCCTGGTATGTACAGTGTGACTATAAGATGGTCATGGATGGACTGAAAGACTGTTACCAACTGACATTTAGTAAGCCACCTGTAACAGGAATAGCATGAAAAATGAAACAAGTAAAGAGAAATTCCATGTATGGTAATTTTGAGATAGTTCCATTGGTCCCGCTTGGATCACTTAACGTATGTGCCTTACCTTTGGTTGATCCATGGAGGCTTCCAGGCCCCATGACTTGTTTCGAGGACTTGCCTCTTCCTCAGAGTGGCTCTGAGGAAGAGACAAGTCCTCGAAACGCGTCAGCCTTTTGGATGTCTAAACTCCCTATTGTGGACTGTTACTCAGCGCGGTGTTGACCCAGCTGTTCTTTATGATGTGCCTTGACTATATTGTCGTTTGTGAGTACAAACACCTACTTTATTTTTTATTAAACATTTTTTATGGTAATGCACTATGCCTGTGCGCCCTCTGTTTTTTCTTTCCTCGTTCAGTATATTTGGATTTCCCCGGTCCATTTGAGGGCAGCAAGGTGTGCATGTTCCAGGACATTCTTAATGTGGTTGTAGCCTGCATCGAGTCCATCCCCAAGCGCAGGAGCATTTGTGTTTGCTGGTCCCATGACTTGTATCTGGCTTCTGCTTGTGAAGTTGTTCGCTTGGCATGGATACCATTCAGGGAACATGTTCCATTTTCTGATTGGACAAGGTAGAGACATTTGGTGGTGACATAATCTCCTTCTCAGATCTGAAAGCACTTTGCATTCATTGAGACAATGGAGAGTATTCTCTCAATGGCACCTGTACCAAGCAAGCAACTTCCTGTGTTTAGTAAATTTGAGGGCAGCCACTCGACACAGCTAGCAGAGATCACTGTAGTAGATGCCTACCTACAGTGACTTCTCACTTCCAAGGGGATCTTACAGGTATGCCTCATACATACTTACATTGCTTCTAGATGGACCAAAAGAACAATGGAAAAATTGCCATACTTGAAATTCAGCTTTGACCCTTTTGCTTCCAGAGTTTGCGCTTTTTTTCACGTGTAAAAAATTATTTTAGGAATAAAGATGACATAAAATCCCCAAAGAGTAGATATTTTCTGAAAGCAGACACCCAATAAATTTCTTATGCTGCAATATTAGCAGAACAGTTTATGAGTTACGTCCGCTAAGAGCGAAGCTAACTCGTGTCACTTCCAATTTCTCGTACACACGCGGTGGAATGCAGGAAGCATTCCAGGAACATCCCTGCCTTAAAGCGCCCATGATATATTTATGTTGTAAGTACGATATCTTGTTTTTTTTATCTACTAATAAATGGTTTTATACTATGGAAGCTTCCCTTTTCTAAATTTACTTATGGTCCCTACAGAGGGGAAGAGGAATCTGCATTAGTCGATTGTGGAGTTCAGACATTACCTTCCTCCACAGGTGCAGCTCTGCTGATGAATGGGAAGAGAAGGGATGGAACTCCACAGTGATCAGCAGCCACCAGCTGGCTTGCAGTAAGGGACTGAGCCTGAGAGGAACACTGGAAGGAGCTGCAGCTCAGCTGCTACAATGACCCCAGACACCCGGCATCTTCCTTTGTCACTTCTTCCTCCCCCCTCTGCCTCCCCTCCCCTTAGCTGAAGGATCAGTCATGACAAGGCGGCATCCCACACAGAGAGAGTGCCGGCCTGCGCTATGCCCAGGTGCCCCTACATGGCAGTGAGCCCTAGGTGGCTGCCTAGTTTGCCTAGTGGAAGCACCAACCCTGGGTGTCAAACATGCTGGATACCAGGGGCGGACTGACAACTCATGGGGCCCCCGGGCAATAGGGGATCATGGGGCCCCTGTGTCCTTGCCCAAACTCAAAGACGCCTATGAAAAAAGGTAACAGGGGTATCTCATGGGGGCCCCCTACTGACCCTGGGCCCTCGGGCAGTGCCCGAGTTTCTAAATGGTCAGTCCGCCCCTGCTGGGTACACTACATTCTTTATTCTTTTATGCATCATTGTGCCGTGAGCTGTAGATGTAATAGTTTAGTAGGGGTTCCCCAAGACAGGAAAATCATTTCAAGGATGCTTCTGTATTAAAAATGTTGCTACACAGTGTAATCTTTTGGACAAACATTCTTCTTCTACTTACATTGGGGCGCTGCTGGACTGCAGTAATCCGTGGTACAGCACGTGGTGGCTATCCTGATTGTCTCAACTCTACCCGTGTAGGATCCAGTGACATCACATTCTTCTTGTGGTGCACAATATCTCTTAAATTGTTGGAAGATAATTAATCCTGCAACAAATTTATGGAAATAAATTCTTACAGTGTTTTGTTCTTTAAAGGCATAAGGTGCGAGACCCGAGAAAGACCCTCATATTCTTTACATAAAGATTCCTAATGCTGCACTAAGCCCTTGAGTTCTAGTTTATGAAAAGAGACACTATCACCTTACACCATAAAATAACTGAGTTCTAAAACATATCAATTAAAGTGTTATTAACCACTTGAGCTCCTGAGGATTTACCCCCCTTAATGACCAGGCCTCTTTTTGCTACTCTGCGCTGCACTAATTCAACTGATAATTGCGCGGTCATGCAATGCTGCACCCAAACAAAATTTACGCCCTTTTTTTCACACAAATAGAGCTTTCTTTCGGTGTAATTTGATCACCTGTGCGCTTTTTTATTTTTCACGCTATAAACAAAAAAACGCCAAAAAGTTTGAAGAAAAACAATATTTTTTATTTTCAGCTATAAAAAATATATATAGTAAACTCAAAGTTGGTTATAAATTTAGGCCAAAATGTATTCTACTCCATGTTTTTGGTAAAAAAAAATCCCAATGAGTGTATATTGATTGGTTTGTGTGGAAGTTATAGCGTCTACAAACTATGGTATAGATACTGCAATTTACGCCATTTTTCTGCTATACAGCGCTGCGCTAGTTTAACGGACAATTGCGCGGTCATGCAATATGGTACATAAATGAAATTTACATCCTTTTTTTTCCCCACAAATTTAGCTTTCTTTCGGTGGTATTTGATTGCCTATGCGTTTTTTTTTTTTTTTTTTTGCGCTATAAAAAAAAAAGGCTGACAATTTTGAGGAAAAAAAAAACAATATTTTGGACTTTTTGCTATAAAACATGTCCAGTAAAAAAAAATAAAAAAATAAAATTTTGTCATAAATTTAGGCCAAAATGTATTCTGCTCCATGTCTTTGCTAAAAAAAAACCCAATACGTGTAAATTAATTGGTTTACGTGAAAGTTATAGCGTTTGCAAACGGCGGGAAAGATACTGGGATTTTTAGGGTTTTTTTTTTATACTAATAATGGCGGCGATCAGCGAATTATGGCGGCGTTCAGGGACTTATGGCAGCGACCAGCGACTTATGGCAGGACTGCGGGACTGCGGCGGACATTCTGACATTGGGGGGTACTGACTTGGGGTCACTGACATCACCAAAAACACTAATAAAGTGATCAGTGCAAAAAAAAAAAAAAACTGACACTGTACTAATGGCAATGGGGAGGAAGGGGTTAACTTTATTTTGCAGGGAAGGGTTATAGGAGTGAGGGGAGTGTTTTACTAGGGGGCGGGGGTGTGTACTGGGCGGGACAAGGCTGATCGAGAAAGTGAAACTATTCTTTCTCGATCAGCTCATCCTCGAGCTGACAGAGAGGTGACAGACAGCACAGCTACTGCAGCTGTGCTCTCTGTCACTGTTTACCGCCGATCGCCGGGACATAGCCGCTAATGAGCGGCTGTGACCCGGCAACTGACATCTGTGGCGGTGATCCACTGGACAAATAGGGCGGGAGCACACCTCGTGCGCTCCCCCTATTTGTTTACAAAACACACGTTTTAAAACGTGGTTTTGCCTTTGAGTGTCGCCCTGCCCCCGTATATGTGCAGTGGCTGGGCGGCATGCGGTTAAACTCTCATTTTTAAGCACTTTCTGCAGCAGATTTAATCACTTAATATTCATCTTCTGCATCTCTAAATCCTTGCTTATGTTCCAGGTTAAGCTGGTGCCGTGACCGCTGCCCCTGGTTTCCTGTTTCAGGGTGGCTCCTTTCTCTTGCAGCCTATGAAGCTACCCTTGTATGCAGCTGCTAGAGCTGTGTCTCCCTATATCGTTTGCAACAATAGAAACACATAGCCCCCCATAGCCTAGGATGGCAAGACATTCCCTTGCTCTTTCTCCTCCCTCTCCCGTCTCCAAGCTAACAGACTGGATCTAGATGGCACTGTCCACTGTTAACTCGTTCCTATGAAGATTGATAATTCAGGGAAGCAGCACTGGGAGAGCAGGAGCCAGCAGCATGGAAAACTGCTAGTGCTGTCATAAGAATTTTACCAAATAGTTTACTGGGGAATATTTCTTTTATTGTGTTCAATGTGTTAAAGTGGAGCTTCACCCAAAAGGGGAAGTTCTGCTCTTCCTCCTCCTCCCCAGTCCCAGTTTTGACAGGTACCCCCCGCTCCAACTTTCGCTCGGATTTCCAAAAGTTCATCTTCCCCCTCCCTGCCTGCAGTATTCTGGGACTTCACAGGTCCCAGAAGGTTGCAGGACCATTCACAAAGTTCCTGCAGTAAGCCACCGACTGTGAAGCCACAGATAGTCACAGCTGGCTGCCCGCGGTTAAAAAGGCGGTGATGGGGACCAAAGACCGGTGAAGAAACTGGCCCAGTGGAGGACAGTGCTGGACCCTGGGACAGATACTGTATGTGGTGGTTTATGAGATAATTTACTCTAAATAATTAGGGCGGTGTCTGATTCCCTTAACCTCCCTAGCGGTCTGATTATTTCTGATTTTTCGTGCTGAAAGCATTACCATTATTTTGCATGGAAATATGTTTTTTTTTTTTATTGTAGGCCTGTTATTTTTAGGAATAACTCACTGAAATCTGTCCGAACAATAGTCTAGTAAACATTCCGGATATGATAAAACTTGAAACTTGAAATCATAAATTATAATTTAATAAATAATCATAAATAATAATAATATAATAATAATAATAATAAATGTAATTCAATAATATAATCAAACCAAAAACACTGAAATTTGAAATATAGCGCCAAGTTCGCACATCACTGAGCAAAGTCGCAGAATCGTTTTCAGTGTCTGATGATGAATTTCCCCCACAAATCATTATCAAATGATTATCAAAACAAGACACAAACAAACTGAAAACTGAATGCTGACAGCCGCTGCAATAAACCTCTATTACTGACAGCCGATGGAAAAGCCATACTCATTCTGTGGTGGCAAATGACTGTAGATCCAAAAAAGACTGTGAAAAGAGATGCTTCTCGTTGAATTTTTTCCAAAGGTGACGGCAAGCTAGGACTTTGTAGACAAGATGGTCAACTATGCCCTTTGACAGCTCCAGATATCTTAAGACCCCTTCCTCTTGAAAAAATATCCAAGCCATTAATTTCCGACTCGTGGGGTCTAGACTTGGACACTCATCCTCTGACCCATGTTCTAACTCCCCATGAAAGATGGAAGAAATTTGGGACCAAACTTGGAGATGGAGCAGTTGGCTCTCTAGTTAAAAAGGCATACATGTCAGATACTCTCCTTATGCCCTCTAGAGGCACAAGAAATAAGGAAACCAAGGCCAGCAAGGCATTCGGCCAATTGACCCCCACTTCTCATGTAAAGGCCCATCTTTAGGAGGAAACTTAGAATTAGAGGGATTGGAGGAAAGATACCGAAGGAGTTGAAGCACTAGTTGAAACCTCCATGGCCTGATGGAAAGGACATCTTGCCCAAGGTTTGCTTAGGGTCCCGAATTAGGAAAAGATCCAAACACCCAAACTGGGAGAGAAGCTGGAATTTCCTTCGGCTGACATGATCAGATGTCACTAGTTGAAACCTCCATCTGGTATTGCCTGCGGGGCTTTTTCTGCAACAATTTTGAATCGAATCCCCATTCGCCGCGATCTACAAAACTCTGACTCAGGCCCGTCTTAACGTTCTCTGTTCCTGGGAGGTATGAAGAAAGAGTAAATTCCCTTCTGCTCAAAGGAAGATTTGACAGGCTACTCTCAGGAGAGGCAAGCTTTTGGTGCTTGCTTGACAGGGCAAGTAAGCCACTGTAGTCTGATTTTCTGAAAGCACCTTCACCACTTTTCCACGTAACAGATACTGGAATGCTATCAGAGTGAATCGGGAAGCTACTAACTCTAGGCAGATAGGAACTCTATACTCTGCCTCTTCTGATGAACTTGAACCTGGTTAGCAAAGCTGTGGGCTCCCCCAACCCAGAGAGGGACACTGCCCTTCCGATTGCACAAAACGATCAGGTTAATAAACGGGCTATCAAACCTGGTATGAGGATTTCTGGTTCAAAACATGATGATCCCGTTAGTGAAGGACACTGAATTGAAACTTCCTTCTCCAGCATCTGACCCAAGGAACAACTTGGATGGTGGATAACAGAAGGCTCAGGTACTGCATGCACTCTCTTGGAGATAAGCAAGGTCTGCTCATTACTTCCCTCATCTGAGTCTGGATCTTTTAAACTTTCTTCTGGGGGAGAAAGATATAGCAGGAACTGTGTTGATTGCAGTTGACTCTTGATGGTTGATTATCCACCCAAAGCATTTGAGCGTGTTACAGGTTAGAGGCAAGTGATCCAGCAGAAGACTTCTTGACAGGGCCAAGAGAAGGATGTCATCGAGGTAATGAAATATCTGAAGACCCCTGAGCTCAGAACAGCTATAATGGTTGACAACAGCCTTGTGGAGATTCTGGGAGCGGTGCAAAGCCCGAATAGCAAAGAACAAACTGGAAAATGACCCTTGTACACAAACCTGAGAAAGCGATAATGAGCCAGAACTATGGGGGCATTCAGATAGGTGTCTGCCAAATTCACTGAGGAACACTTGTCTTCGTCCCATTCTTGTCTTGGTAAAGGAAAAATAGCTTAAGCTGTTAATAATTCCTTTATATATGCGTGCAAACAATTCAGTTTATCTGGACACATTGGTACCCAAATTTCCCCAAAGTAATACTGAGGGCTTTTTTCTGCAAATTCTAGCAGATATCTACTTGATATCCTGAATTCAAACATCCTCCACTTCTTCCACCCAGACCTTCCTGAATTTTACTCCCACTTGAGAGGGTCGGGTGGAGATTTTTTCCTAAGGCCTTGTCGGAAGACCTAACTGGTTTGCTTGATTTGGACTTGACTCTCTTGGGAAATGCTGCACTGACATTCTTCCAATGTCTGAAAAATGGCCCACTAGGCCTGTACACATTGGCTTCTTTGAAACGATTCTTAACTCTTCTGAAAGAGTGAAAGGACTGACGTTGCTATCTCTTCTCCTGCAGTATAAGGCCTGACTTCCCACCGGATACCTGCTGAATGGCAGCTTTAAAGGTCTTGACAAAATGAGGCTTCCCATCAAACAGAATCGAGACAAGGCTGTGTTTAGAGGCACTGTCAGCAGACCAATGCTTTAGCCATAAGGCGCTTTAGGTGTTACTGTGTGAGCCATTAACTTTGCTGTCATTCACACTAGATCCACTGCCACTTCATCAATGAAGTCCACAGCTATCCTAAAGAATTGCACTTCTCCCGAACCACAGGACTCCATTTCTGCCACCCAAAGTTTGAGGGTCATAGGGGATGGTCCTTCCACACTGTACATCATCTTCAGATCTAAATCAATATTACAGTCCATTGGATCCCTAAAAGACACCGAACCTTCAAGTGGCTGACCAATCTCTATAAAGAGGTGGCTACTTTGGGAACTAGATTCCATAATTTGCCATCCCTTTGACATTTATTTTTGGTCTTTTGGGTGGAGAACTCTTTTTGCTGCATCTCTAATGCACTTGCTGTGCATGTGCAGCTTTGTCATGTGCCCCCTACCTAAGATAGGATGTGCACACCAATTTGCCCACCAATTTGAGTGGCAATGCCTCAGATGAACAGCCCCAACAAGCCACCACTTCAGGGTGGGTTGGAGAAGAGGCTCTGGAAAGAGGTAGAAGACCTTTTCCTGTGCTGGCCAGAGGATTTACTCTTCTTGGAAGCATTTTGGTGACTAGATTTTCCTCGTCCCATATCCGTACAACCAGGGGCGGACTGACCATTTGGAAACTCGGGCACTGCTCGAGGGCCCGGGGTCAGTAGGGAGCCCCATGAGATGCCCTGGTACCTTTTTTATAGGCTTTTTTGAGTTTGGGCAAGGACACAGGGGCCCCATGATCTCCTATTGCCCCCCCATGAGTTGTCAGTCCGCCCCTGCGTACAACTGCAGTGGGACACTGGTTATGGCATCCTAGAACGACCACTCGGTGAATGTTTAATCCACCCTAGACTGTACTGGTGAAACAACTTGTCCTGGACAACAGGAGACAGGATTGCTTAGGACCGAGCTCTTGGCGGACGCTTTATTCCGCGCTGGAGTCTTCTTTCTGCCAAAAACGCACGCAAATATCACTCTTTTAAAAAGTAGCAAAAATAAATAAAGAAAAAAAATACCTCTCCATTAGATCTTCAGTGCTTGAAGCTGCAACTTTTAGCAGCAGCCTACGGGGTAATATAACCTAACCCACATCTCAGAATCATAATACATGTGCATGCATCCAAGGTAAACAAGCAGACAGCTGAGGCTATCTAGAGGGAGCGGAGCAACAGAAAGACCCAGGCTGGAGCAATAGAGGGATTAGGTAAACAGGTGGTGCTCAAAGAAACACAGAAGAGACTGCAGTAGCCACAGAGCTGCAACATAAGAGAGAGAGAGAGCCAGCCTCTAGGTAACACAGTCGCTTCCTATATCACAGAAAATCATGGCAGCTCCATGGCAAACCGGGAAGTTCAGCACCTGCCGTCTCAGCATGTGTACCACCTAGCCTGCTCTGTAGCCGGAACAAACACAGCTGCCATGAATGTGGGGATTGCCAGCCCAAGATGCCAGCCTGGGCCCACAGACCTGCTGAGATATGGACCACAAGTGTCAGCCAGCCCACAGACCTGCTGAGCTATGGACTACAAGTGTCAGCCAGCCCACAGACCTGCTGACCTATGGACCACAAGTGTCAGCCAGCCCACAGACCTGCTGAGCTATGGACCACAAGTGTCAGCCAGCCCTCGGACCTGCTGAGCTATGGACCACAAGTGTCAGCCAGCCCACAGACCTGCTGAGATATGGACTACAGGTGTCAGTCAGCCCACAGATCTGCTGAGATATGGACTACAAGTGCCAACTTGCCCACAGACCTGCTGAGATATGGTTAGTAGGGGGGCCCCATGAGATGCCCTTGGCAGGGGCGGACTGACCATTTGGAAACTCGGGCACTGCCCAAGGGCCCGGGGTCAGTAGGGGCCCCATGAGATGCCCCTGGTACCTTTTTCATAGGCTTTTTTTAGTTTGGGCAAGGACACAGGGGCCCCATGATCCCCGATTGCCCGGGGGCCCTTTTTTGTGTTTTTGTTCTTGTTTTGTGTTTGTGTTTTTGGTTTTTTTTGTTTTTGTTGTGGATTGTTTTGTGTTTATTGTCCTTTTTATGGTTTGTGTTGTGTGTTGTTTTTTTTGTTTTGGAGTTTTGGAGTTTTTTTTTGTGTTTTTTTTTTTGTGTTTGTGGTTTTGTTTGTTGTTGATGGTTGTTTTTTGTTTGGGGCCCCCCATGACTACAAGTACAAGTGTCAACCAGCCCACAGACCTGCTGAGATATGGACTACAAGTGTCAACCAGCCAACAGATCTGCTGAGATATGGACTACAAGTGTCAACCAGCCAACAGACCTGCTGAGATATGGACTAGAAGTATCAACCAGCCCACAGACCTGCTGAGATATGGACTACAAAGTATCAACCAGCCCACAGACCTGCTGAGATATGGACTACAGGTGTCAACCAGCCCACAGACCTGCTGAGATATGGACTACAAGTCAACCAGCCCACAGACTTGCTGAGATAATGAGACTACAGTGCTCAACCTGCCCACAGACCTGCTGCTGAGATATGGACTAGAAGTGTCAACCAGCCCACAGACCTGCTGAGATATGGACTAGAAGTATCAACCAGCCCACAGACCTGCTGAGATATGGACTAGAAGTATCAACCAGCCCACAGACCTGCTGAGATATGGACTAGAAGTATCAACCAGCCCACAGACCTGTTGAGATATGGACTACAGGTGTCAGCCAGCCCACAGACCTGCTGAGATATGGACTACAAGTGTCAGCCAATATATGCACAGGTAAGTCACCCCGCCTTAGAAATTTTTTAAAAAGATGCATAACAATCCCCGCACCAAGGGAACCCACTTCACAGGGAGGTTTACAGCCCAAATGAGGGGTCTTCTTACCCAGGAGAGGCTGAACCTGGGAAGGCCATAGGAGAGATATTTTTCAAGGTGTCCGGAGCGAGGACAAAAAAAGAATTCTGGGTGAGGGGAGACAGTTGCTCTTATAGGCTATGAAAGAGGTTGTTCTGGAGAGGTCAGAGAGGGTGGTAGGCTGACATGAGTAAACAGGGGAAAAGGCACCCGCCGCATCTGGGGCGATCCACGGAAAGGGCCCGGTGCATGTCCAGAACATCAAAAGGGTGCTGTCCCTAAAAAATATACTTGTCATTAAAACATAATATATCAATAATAATAATGCAATGTGAAACAAAAGTCCATCAAACTTGAAAACGGTTATTATTGTTCCGAAAACCAACACCAATCCAGTGAATGTGCTCTGTCTCGAGCCTAATTAATCTTGACAGACAGAGCGCGTTCACTGGATTGGTGTTGGTTTTCGGAACAATAATAACCGTTTTCAGCTTTGATAGACTTTTTCACATTACATTATTATTATTGATATAATATGATTTAATGACAAGAATATTTTTAGGGACAGCGCCCTCTTGATGTTTCTAGAAAGGAACATAAAAAGAAATGACTGATTTCTTTTTAGATCGATCTCTTTCAATAGGAATATTCAGTCCATAGTCAACAAATGATTTAACCAATTCGATATTTCACACTCAGGGAAGTGGATTTCGATCTGTAGTTGAAAGATTGTAACCAACAATCATAAGTTATCGATAGCATCGCTGTTTCCACTATGTAATCTCAATGAAAATACAATCAGATTCATGAGCAAAGCATTACGGTGTTGCCAATTTCTGCAAAATGAATGATCATTTTCAGCCCTGGCCGATCAACCTAGTTTGACCAAATCTGATCTAAATGGAGTCTAAACTGACCAGAAGTGGAGTTATGGTTTTTTGATTGCTGATATGATCGCACATTATAATATGAAAAAAGAGAAAAATAAATAAGAGATGTGCTGAAACACTGCAAATAAAATGAGTTTATTTTACACATAGGTCACCTGCATACCTGTTACAGAGATTGAATACTGAGATGCACACACGTAGCCAGATGAGCATTGTTCATTTAGAAATGGTGTGCAGGAATCTGAGTTGAATGTAAAGCAAGTACCACATGTCAAAGATTGACCTGAAAGAGAACAAATATACTAACATTATACAACTATCAGCACTGCAGTCTTTCCTTGGATTATTCTAGCATCTTGTCATTATAATAACTGCAACTTACAATATGTTACCCAAAGATAGGGGACTTCAAAACCCAACTTAATAGAGAAAGAAGTGTCTCCCCACAGCCTACACTACCAGCCTCATCTACAAATTTCACCCAAGCCATCCTCTCCAACCAACCCAAGACCTCCTGCTCTTTAGTTTCCTCACCACCTCCTCCCATTCTCACTTCCTCAGAGCCTTCCTCTGTAACTCCCTACCCCAATATGTACGGCTATCTCCCACTCTTTCTGCCTTTAGGCGATCCCTGAAAACTCCTCTCTACAGGGAAGCCTATCCCACCTTCATCTAATAAATTAACTTTTACTTTCTCCATCAACTCCCCCATCCCCCAGACAGTTACCACCTTTTCTGTCACTTGCCCCTTTTAGATTGTGAGCTCTCATGAGCAAGGCCCTCCGATCCCTCTTGTACTGA
The DNA here is from genome assembly GCA_951230385.1 of Staurois parvus. NCBI lineage: Eukaryota > Metazoa > Chordata > Amphibia > Anura > Ranidae > Staurois > Staurois parvus. Next base: position 93,422 of record CATNWA010017158.1, read on the forward strand.
ATTGTATTGTACCTGTACTGTCTCCTTGTATTTTGTAATGTTCTGCGCAAACTGTTTGCGCTAAATACATACTGTATTATAATAAAAAGAAATAAAGAGATAATAATAATTATATTAATAATACCTCCTCCGAGAAACCATGAAAACCAGAGTTATCATGTGAAATGTAAAAATCTAAATTGGATTATAAAGCATAATAATAGAAAGCAAAATAAAATACATACAGCACGAAAATGAAACAAATATTAAATACTGTAAAAAAATTTTTATATATATATTTATATAATGTTATACATGAGTAACATTATATAATACAATCTGATATGACATATATATATATATATATATAGCGTATTGATATAATATATGTGAATAACATTATATAATACTAAGTGATATGATATAATGTGATCTATCTAATATATATTAATGTAATATAGTTATAGAAAATATATATATATACACGGCGCGCACACACAGTTTCACATACCTGTTTCTGCAAGGGTTGCTAAGATGAAAAATACCAAAAGAACCATAATTAACAAAGATGATGCTTTGGGACCTATGTAAAGCAATACTCTTGCATTTCACCTCCACCTCTATATATATATGTGCAGGGGAGATGACAGGTGACAGGTAAATGACTAGAAGGAGGGCTTTAAAGAGATTACAGTTTAATAAAAATGAAAGTGAATCTCTGAAATTTTGCCCATCCCTTACTAGTTCTGGTGGAAACCTTCAGGCCTGAGCGACAGTCAATTAAAAAAAAATAAGAAAAAACAACATGCAAAGGATCAAAGATTATCGGGGTTTGACGCCCTTTTTTTTTTTTTTTTTCTTTTTTTAATTTAAATTTTTTTTAGCAAGGCCTAACTAAATAATAAGGAAAACAAAGAAAAATATAATAAAACAAATGTCACTAAAAATATGTAATATGTATCAGTTAGCAGAGCAGAGGACAGTGTCAGTAAAGCAGTGGATGTGGCAATACGGCAGTTGACGGTTTCAGTAGGGAAGTGGATAGTGTCAATAAAGCAGTTGATGGTGTCAGTAGGGCAGTGGATGGTGTCAGTAGGACAGTTGATGGTGTCAGTAGGGCAGAGGATGGTTTTAAGTAGGGCAGTGGATGGTGTCAGTAGGGCAGTTGATGGTGTCAGTAGGGTAGTGGATGATGTCAGGTAGGGCAGTGGATGATGTCAGGTAGGGCAGTGGACGGTGTCAGTAAAGCAGTTGATGGTGTCAGTAGGGCAGTTGATGGTGTCAGTAGGGTAGTGGATGATGTCAGGTAGGGCAGTGGACGGTGTCAGTAAAGCAGTTGATGGTGTCAGTAGTCCAGTGGACAGTGTCAGTAGGGCAGTTGATGGTGTCAGTAGGGCAGAGGACGGTTTTCAGTAAGGCAGTGGATGGTGTCAGTAGGGCAGAGGGCGATGTAATTTTTTAACTAAAATATTTTTTTATATATATTTTTTTTTTTTTACTTTTTTTTAATCAGCTCTGTTGGGGGCTTTGGTGAGATATCAGGGGTCTAAATAGACCTCTGATGTTCCACCTTTGAGTCATTAAAAGGAAATTGAGGACACAGCCCTCAATCACCTTCTCTACAGCCTCAGCTGCACAGAATGAATGGATCGGAATAGCTCTGTACAGAGCTTTCCATTCAATCACAAACTGAAGCATAGGAAACACAGTTTATTCCAAATATATGGGAGCTCCCACAGGCCCATGGAGAGATTGGCATAGGAGGGCGCAAAATTTGCACCCATTGCAGTGCCCTGAATTTGTAAATAGAATTCATTATTAAAACTGAAATAAACAGAATTTTGTGGCTTCAATATTGAACAGAGCACAGAGAGGGTGGTCAGTGTGGTGGTGGTGGGGGGGGGGGTGGCAAGTAGAAAGACGATGCCCTGTATGCAGCAGCTGGGAAGCAGAGGGAGGAAGAGGGGGAGATGCTGGCTTTCAGCAGATGCATTCAGGGCATTGGTTCCTCTACTTGACCCCCCACCATAAAACCTAGTGTGACACGGACCTGGAAGCAATTGCAACCTCTGCGACCCCTGATGGCATGCCACTGTGTCATAGGCTACCTTTCCTAAAAATGTAAACACTCCCCATGTGGTTCGCTTGAGCTGCCAAAATTAAATTTTAAAATGATACAATATACCAGCGCAGATTAAGAACTTTTACAGATGATGGCCAGCAATATATTACTTCCCAAGATACAACTGATAAAAGAGAGTCATTTTTTTTATTATATATTTTATATCATTTCTTAATTTTTTTTCATATTATTTTTGTATAGAGGGGGTGCCCCTTATGTCAAGAGGGCCAAGGGTAGTTACCCCTACTGCCCCCTCATAAATCCGGCACTGGAAAAGACCTCTGATGTGATAGGGGGTTTCTATTGTGAAGGTAATTTTAATAAACTGGTTGTGTGGATTATCCCAGGCTCAGGTTTAGGTTTTAGACTGGGATGACTCGAAAAGTTTCAGATTTTTTTTTAAGGGTGCCCCAAGTAAAAAATGTTGAGACATGCTAGTATAGAGAATAGTAATGACTCACGTTCAACTGAACTTATTCTGTAATGTTGAACTTAAGCTTCTAGATTCACTGTAACCTGTCAAATCTTGCAGCGCCGCTCCAAGTAAGAGTGCAGTGTCTACCCCCCCACTGGCGCTCAGGTGTAGGGGTGCGGCATCTAAGCTCACACATCCAGAAGTACCAGTAACAAGTGTCTAGGAAGCCACTGTCCCAGCCTGACCCATGTGAGATGTTTGTGATGGACTCAACCAGAGCTACCCCACAGCCCATGACTGACGCGTTTCGTCCCACCCACTGGGGCTTAGTCCTCACATGGTTCAGGCTGGGACAGCAGCATCATGAACACTAGCTTCTAGATTCAGTTTTAAAGTATATCTGAACAAGCTGAAGATAGAAGCTGACTGGTTTCAAGGATCAGCTGCTCCAGACTCTGTTTACTCCAGGTTTAGTATCCCCCCCCCCCCCCCATTGTTTTTGGAGGGACAAACTTTCTTTTGTCATTAAATGTGATTTTTTTTTTTTTTTCTGTTTTTCCCACTATTATTTTTAAAATAATTTTGTTTTACTGTAACTATAAAGTATACATTTTATTCTATAATTTGTCAGTTAAGAAAAACAGTAAAATAATAGTTTTGGTACAAAGCTATTTACAGAATTAAAAAAGTAATTTTTTTTCAAATTTGCACATTTTCTTTTTAGGTGAATGTGCACCTAAAAAAACCTCATAACAGTTAACTTGGGAGTGGTATGAAAATTAGTAGGGAATCGCCTTAATTCCAGATCCCCGCCTCTTTTCATAAATGATATACTGTCCCATCGAGATTTGCCTGCATTTGAAACAAATAGAAAAATATAATTGTATATACAGTAATTCATTGTCATTTTATTGGTTTTGAAAGTGCTTTTGTTAGTTACATATACAGAAAATGTCTGATCCCAAAAGTGTTCCTAGTAGATCTAATCATTCTGGTGCAGAATCTGAAGTCAGACAGAGGCTAGAGAATTGATGATAAGCAGGCCTTTTTTTTTATCAAAGAATTGGTGCAGGAACTCCCCTGCAAGTCACCTCTTGTCTCCTTTCCCTACCCACCGCCGAGCATCATTATTTGATTCCTCCCCTTACCTACCTCCCAGTACTGCCCCTATTAAAGAATACAGAACCAAGTATCATTTTGTGGTGCTAAGTAATTTTTATAGAATTTGGTAATGATCGCAAGGAAAGTAAAATAAATTTCCTGCAGCCAACAACAGTAGATCCTCCCACCAACAATAGACCCCCCCCAAAACAAAATACCTCTCCAGCAACAATAGTAGATCCACCTCAGCAACAATAGACTCCCAGCAGCAACAACAGATCTTGACAGTCAGTATCAATAGACCCCCCCCCTCACCAGTAGACCCTCCCAGCAACAATGGACCCCCCCCCACAACAAAATACCCCTCTAGCAACAACAGAATAACCCAAGAAACAAAATACCCCCAGCAGTAACAACAGATCTCCCAGCCGTCAGCAACAAGAGATTCCCTCCTAACAACAAATGACCACCCAGCAACAAAAGAACCCCCCCCCAGCAAACATAGATCCTACACCAACAACAATGGATACCCCCTTCCCCCCACACAAAAATAGATTCTCCAGTGACAGTAGATCCCCCAGCAGCCAGCATCCGTAGACCCTCCAGCACATCCCAGCACCCCTTGCCATTACATACATTCAGTGCTGGAGGTGCCGGGAAGTTCACGCTGAAAAAAAGCTCTGATGATAAGTTCAAGTCTTCCAGTTTAATTCTGTGAGATCAGAATACACTGCACAAAAAAATGAAATGAACACTTTTTAATCAGAATATAGCATGAAGTCAGTGAAACTCCTGGGATATGGATCTGGTCAGGTAAGTAGCATAGGGGGGTGTTAATCAGTTTAAGCTGCTTTGGTTTAATGAAACAACAAGTGCACTAGATGGGCAACAATGAGATGAACCTCAAGACAGGTGGAGGCCACTAACAGGGTTTTTTTTTCCCTACTCTTTTCTGACTGATTTTCACTAGTTTTGCATTTGGCTAGGGTCAGTGTCACTACTGGTAGCATGAGGCCATACCTGGACCCTACAGAGGTTGCACAGGCAGTCCAACTCCTCCAGGATGGCCCATCAATACGTGCCATTGCCAGAAGGTTTGCTGTGTCTCCCAGCACAGTCTCAAGAGCATGGAGGTATTGTTCTGTCACATGTTCTGTCCCCCTTTGTAATGTACAGCGCTGAGCGAACTATTGGAGCTTTATAAATACTGTATAATAATAATAATAATAATGTAGGTGATTCTCCAAACTATGGTTGAAAGGCCAGATACGGCCCTATGCTAGCCTTTATCTGACTGTCGGGGGACTATTCCTCCCATGACATCAACAGTAGGGCATATTTACTGACACCGACAATAGAACACTATTCCTCCCACTGATACCAATGATGGGGTAGTATCAGGGGCGGACTGACCATTTGGAAACTTGGGCACTGCCTGAGGGCCCAGGGTCAGTAGGGGGCCCCATGAGATACCCCTGGTACCTTTTTTTTCATAGGCGTTTTTGAGTTTGGGCAAGGACACAGGGGTCCCATGATCCCCTATTGCCCGAGAGCCCCATGAGTTGTCAGTCCGCCCCAAGGTAGTATTCCTCCCACTGATACCAATGATGAGGCACTATTCCTCCCACTGATACCAATGATGAGGCACTATTCCTCCCACTGATACCAATGATGGGGCACTATTCCTCCCACTGACACCAATGATGGGGCACTATTCCTGCCACTGACACCAAATGATGGAGTGCTATTCCTCCCACTGACACCAACAATGAGGTACTTTTCCTGCCACTGACACCAATGATGGTGGACTGTTCTTCCCACTAATATCAACAATGGGTCACTATTACTCCCACTGATACCAATGATGGGGCACTATTCCTCCCACTAGCACAAATAATGGGGCACTATTCCTCCCACTGACATCAATGATGGAGTACTATTCCTCCCAATGACACCAAGAATGGGGCACTATTCCTTCCACTGACAAAAATAATGGGGCACTATTCCTCCCACTGACACCAATAATGGGGCACTAGTCCTCCCACTGATACCAATGATGGGGCACTATTCCTCCCACTGACACTAAGAATGGGGCACTATTCCTCCCACTGACACCAATAATGGGGCACTATTCCTCACACTTACACCAATAATGGGGCACTATTCCTCCCACTGACACTAAGAATGGGTCACTATTCCTCCCACTGGCACCAATGATGAGGCACTATTCCTCCCACTGATACCAATGATGAGGCACTATTCCTCCCACTGATACCAATGATGGGGCACTATTCCTCCCACTGATACCAATGATGGGGCACTATTCCTCCCACTGACACCAATGATGGGGCACTATTCCTCCCACTGGCACCAATGATGAGGCACTATTCCTCCCACTGGCACCAATGATGAGGCACTATTCCTCCCACTGACACCAATGATGAGGCACTATTCCTCCCACTGACACCAATGATGGGGCACTATTTCTCCACTGACACCAATGATGGGGCACTGTTCCTCCCACTGACACCAATGATGGGGCACTATTCCTCCCACTGGCACCAATGATGAGGCACTATTCCTCCCACTGGCACCAATGATGGGGCACTATTCCTCCCACTGGCACCAATGATGAGGCACTATTCCTCCCACTGACACCAATGATGGGGCACTATTCCTCCCACTGGCACCAATGATGAGGCACTATTCCTTCTACTGACCACAGTTGCATTGTTACTGACCACCAAGCCGCAGACAATGTTTACCCTCAGTGATTCTAGGCCCAGCACATTTTGTACTCCCAATAGCCACAATCCATCCCCCCTAAGGTCTGAAGGACAGTAAACTGGCCCTTTGTTTAGAAAGTTTGGAGAGCCCTGCTTTAAGGTAACCTGTTGCTTTTTCCTGTGCAGGATCTCTATAAAGGTGTTGAACACTTTCCATTTCCTTCTTTGTGGTTGACTGTAAGTTTCGTTTCTTCAGCATGACACCACTCCTTTGTTCTTTTCTGGAATGCAGTTGCAATTGTAACAAATAATTCTCACCATCTTTGTAATGTGTGTAATAGTTTCCCCGTTGCCTTTCCCTGGATGAATGTAGTAACCCCCACATTCATTCCTAAGAGAGAAATAGCTGAAGAACCTTTACCCATGAGGGTTAATAGGCTAAGGACATTCGAGCAGCAACGGAATAACTATGATGGAGACGTCTGCATTGTGTATAGTTTATGGAGAATCTTTTTTTTACCATATAAATTTCTATTCGATTTTCAAAAAAAGTTGAAAAAGAGTACAGACAGTACGAGAGACAACATGTCCTCAGTCAAGATAGTCTTCAAACAATGCTAGAACCAATTGATGCATATGGTTATATTTCAAGAATACCGAAGTGCATTCAATAGCATATGTCTATTAAGAAATTCCAATATTCTAAGAGACCAGTATAAATGGTGACCACTTCTCTAATTAATGCACAGAATTCCCCCCCTTTTTTATATGCACATTTTTTTATATACTATATGGGTACACCTACTGTGGACTTGTATCAACAACTACATGGATTTTAGCATTTTCCACTGCTGAGTTGGGTATATACTGGCCATCAGCTCAGTATGATACCACCTTGACTGATCTGAACGCATTAGCCATGATACGATCGTCCTGCTCGCTCATGCGCAGTTGAATGTGTTTCAAACATGCTTTCAAACCAACAAAATGGCCGCCGGAACTCTCGCGCATGCGCAGTGTACCGCGCGCCGACCATTTTTTAGATGATTTCAATATCATCGATAACATGGCGCCTGCGCATGCGCATTAGGCCGGATAGTCGGCAAAATGGCGCCCGCGCATGCGCAATAGGGCCGAAAAAACGGTCCCCCAAAACAGCGCCAGGACACTTTTTGGCGCAATTTTATCTTATAAATAGGAGTAAGGAGACGTCAGGCATGCATGGCATCACCCCTACAGGAGACGTGTTATTACACGAAGCGCGTCTAGGAGGAGCCTCTGCACGCCTTGACGTTACGCCACCGGATCAGGAGGTCCGGTGGCCATCATTTTTATCCACTGGTCAGTGCATTCAAAGAGCTCATTCACACTTTATTTGTATAGGTACTTTCACCCTGTACGTTTACTGTTTTATCATAATGATTTATACCTAATAAATACATTTCAATACTACACCATGTGCGTTTTCAGCTCTATTACCTGGCACTGAGCCTCCACATCTCAGCCCAGCATTTTAGGAGTCCATCCAGGCTGGAGGATTTGGGATATAGGTCCAGACCATCATCTCTGGCAGCCGTCACCCCATTTACCACCAGAGGGCACCTTTACCATCAGGCTGTACCTTCATGGGACCTCCGGCTTCATGGAATTTCTATGTGCACATTAAATTGCACTTCCGGTGAGTGGGCAATTTTTCTACACCTTCATGTTAAGATGCTGGAATATACCCATTTGGATTGAAGTCATTTATACTCCATCACTGGAATATACCTTTTTGGACTGATATCATATTACCTTGGACTGTTTATCATTCAGTTTATAGGACTTTTTCTATTTTTGTCATATTTTGGCATACTTGTGATAGTGTGTTTTATTTGTATAGTGCTGCACACCCCATTTTTATGTCATAATGAAATCATAATGAAGTGTATAAGAAAAGACAAAACATAAAGAAAAGGAAAATAAGAAGAAAAAAAGTATCACATTTGGATCGTATTTGGAACTGGTAATATACCATCTATCATGTCAGGAGCAGCATCAAATATGAGGGGGTGATTGTGAGTAATATTATACCTGCCTCCCTTCTTAGGTAACTGTACCTATTCATCAATTACTTCTGTCAAATATGCAATAATTAGCATGTTTTCTGAAGAGACCAAACCTTGATAAATTTAGCACAAATGCCTTCTTTATAAGTCAATGTTAGGGACCCTAATACCTAAAGGACTAAATACTGAACTAAATTGTAAAGTTTTTCTTGACTAAACAATATTCTCCTGCTATTTAATGAATGCTGATATTTCCTCACCACATGTTCCCTGATCAATATGTATGGCCATGACAACATTTTTTTAATTGAAGCGATACTAAAGGTTAATTTATTTTTTTTTTAAATAACATACATGTTATACTTCCCTGATCCATGCAGTGGTTTTGCACACTGCAGCCTGGATCCTCCTCTTCGAGTTCCCCTGCTCCTTGTCTCCTCTTTTCTGTTGGGTTCTGTTGGGGGCACCCAAGCATGTGTGTTCTCAAGACGCTGCTCTGTGTGTCCATTCACACACAGAAAAAATGTCACCAGCACACCGAGGATCACCAGTGTGGGTCCAAAGGTTTTAATAAACCATCACATAGTTACAGCAAGGCAACGTTTCGGAGTCTCGCAGGACCCCTTCATCAGGCATGTGACAAATTGTGATAGAAACTGGAGAACTATTTAAGAAAACCATCCACCAATCAGAGTGAAGTGAAATGAGCTTAGCCCCACCCCCATGATGTCATGTTCCCTCCAAAAATATATTCAAATCAATGTAAACAGAAACAATACAAACTGCAAAAAATAAACAAAAACAATAATCAGATATACATAAACTGCATTCCCGGGGATATAAACATTGTGGTCACATGTGTATCATGGTACCATTTTTCATATCATCGTTCATCGTTTCGTATCATTTTTTTTCTTGCTGATTTTGTTCGGTTCCAGCCAACAGTCACTGCAGCCCCCACTTATATGCACAGCCATTTTTAACGCAGGAACGTGTGCGTTTGGATCATACACTTGCATTCACACATAGAGCCGCGGCTTGGCCCCTCCCCCCGTCTGTCCTCAGTGGCTGACTGGCTGTGATTGACAGCAGTGGGAGCCAACGGCTCCTGCTTGCTGTCCCAGCCGAGGCTGTCGTGCACATCGCTGGAACGTGATGGAGCTCAGGTAAGTATTGAAGGGGCTGGGGGGATGCTGCACACAGAAGGTGCCTTTACAACCACTTTAATCTTGCAAAGACAAATTAGTGGTCTCCCACTTTGCCATGCCCATTAGTACCATTCAAAAATAATATTTAAGTCATTAGCCGTGGTTTTATTTTAGTATATGATAGTGATGATATCCTGACACAAGAGGGCGCTGTTATAAACCATTATACAAGGGATTAGGTATTTAGGCAACAAGAGATTGATACCTCTTGCACAGTCTCTGATGGGGGTGCTGCATTGCGTGAGTGCTGCGTTGATGGAGTGCTAAGAAGAAGCAGTTAAACGCAGCAGTCTAATTATGCCTTCTCTCCTTTCACAGGTAAATGCACTTATCTCCTATCTCCGCTCTTAACTAGGAAACGCATTGATTCCTGCTGCTTTTCTCTGGGTAAATGCACCTATCTCCTATCTCCACTCTTAACTAGGAAACGCATTGATTCCTGTTAAATTCAGAACAAATAGTGTATTTATATTTGTGTATATGTTGACCAGTTCTCACCTCCCGCTGCACCCGTTTTATGACTATAGTCTGTTTCCTGAGAAACATCCCCCACTATTCATGTGATCCTTATCAGCTTCTAATTGGGGTGGAGTTGAATGTTCATTTGAGCATCTCCCTGTAAATTTAGATCAGCTCATGGGGGGGGAGATCACTTATGGGGGGCACAGTCTCTGATGGGGGTGCTGCATTGCGTGAGTGCTGCGTTGATGGAGTGCTAAGAAGAAGCAGTTAAACACAGCAGTTGAACTCAAGCAGGAGAACTCAACCAGCTGGAAGACACAACAACAGCAAGAAACTCTACTGCATGCTAGACAGACTGCAAGCAAACATCTCTTACAAATCTGAGTGCCACTCCGAGTACCTTTTTAATATGTCCCCTCTACTCCTCCTTTTCATATCATTTTCTTGTGTTCCCAAAATCTCATTTCTTTACCCCTCTGCTCCACCCCAAAACTTGTACATCTCACCCTCACTGCTACCATCTCCCTACTACTGCTCTCATCACCTCCTGCTGATACTTCACTCTCCTGCTGACCCAAACACCAGGCCTGAAAGGCATGTGCACTCGTGTACATCCCGCTCCCATGTTACTTTCCTCACACTTCTTCTTCTCCTAACCTCTGGGGATATTTCCCCAAACCCTGGTCCTTCACCACCTCACTCACCCACTAGGCACCCTCCTACCCCCACGAACCGCCGCAACCCCCTCAACCTTATACCTGTCCCCCTCCTCCCCGCATCCATCCCTCCACTCTCGGTTGCACTCCTGAATGCCCGATCGGTTTGCAACAAGCTCACCGCCATCCATGATCTCTTTAGCTCCCGCTCCCTAAACCTCCTAGCGGTCACTGAAACCTGGATCCAAGCCACTGACTCCGCCTCCCCTGCGGCACTCTCCTATGGAGGTCTCGTCTGGTCCCGTTCACCCAGACCGAGCTGCCGTAGAGGTGGTGGGGTTGGTGTGCTCTTGTCACCGCTGACCACCTTCCAGGTCCTCCCAAACCCCCCCTCTCTATCCTTCTCCTCCTTCGAGGCCCACTGCATCCGACTCTTCTCTCCCACCCCTCTGAGGATTGCAGTAATCTATCTGCCTCCTGGACCAGTATCCAGCTTCCTTGAGGACTTTTCCGCCTGGCTGCCCTTCTTCCTCTCCTCTGAGCTACCCACCATCATCTTTGGAGACTTCAATATCCCTATCAATGTCAACAATCCGGCTACATCCCAACTCCTCCATTTAACCTCTTCTTTTGCACTCACACAGTGCACACAGTCCTCCACCCACACCAATGGAAACACCCTGGACCTCGTTTTCTCCCATCTCTGCACCCTCCACAACCTCACAAACACCCCTTTCCCTCTCTCTGACCACAACCTCTGACCATATTAATATTTATATATTTAAGGGTAATGCACTATAGTTTATTTCTTTGTTTTGAGGTTTTTCGCTGAAAAATTAGGATTATAATCCTTCTTACTGGATGGAAGTCTGGAATTTGGACTTTTGGACTTTGTTGGACACATTTGAATTGAACACTTTATGATTGTATTTGGTGAATTTTATTGATTTATTTAATTTTACACAAAAAGGTATTTTATTATATTGTACTTTCTAGGGAGAAAGTGTGACTTTTTGGTGGGAATTGAGTTTAGGAGGTCATTTATATTCATTTTAAAACATGCAATGGGTAGGCAATATATCACCTCCTCACCAGCTGCCACCATGGATCTTATTTCAGGAGGAAAGAGAGAAAGTGAATTGAAACACACTATAAATGATTGTAGCACCACCCTCCCCACAGATTCCTATTTGTCTTTAGTAAATCCACCCCATTGTCTCTCTCAGCTACAGAAGTGATCTCCTGGCATTGGATAAAATCTTATCTCCATCCCTTTGTGAAATAGCCTTGGGTCCTTAAAGGGTAATTCCAGTTTTGCACTAAAATAGGCAAATTTCCTCCCACGTTAGAAGTTTTCCGCAAGGCTTGTAAAACGTCGTCCGTTTCAAACTCTCCTAGTCCCTTGACGTCGATCCGCCTGAATCCAGATTTTCCCCCAGGGATGCACAAGGATTTTTTATCAAATTACTGGCCACACGATCAGATTCTAGTAAAACATTTTCTTCACTCCGGCAAGGTGAAAACATTACAGGAGCTGAAGGTTAGCTTGAATATCCGCGAATTCCCTCTCTGGGCCTTTCTTCAGATTAGACACTTCCTGCTTTTCCATAAATCCCGCCATAATTGGACTCGCCCTGTTACTCCATTTGAATCCTTATGCTCTAAATCCGAACCGCGGACGCATTTGATCTCTGAGATTTATCCTCTCCTAGGGGACAGCAGGACTTGCACTTCTTTCCCCTCTTGTCGCGCGTGGAACAGAGACCTAAAGACGGATTTATCGGAATCGGATTGGGACCGCATTTTTATGTACTCCCACTCCTGCTCGAGTAATGTTTCGACGCAGGAAAATGGTTACAAATTGGCCACTAGATGGTATCGTACTCCCTCCAGACTTCATCGGTTTAACTCTTCTGTCCCTGATGTGTGCTGGAGATGTGGGACACCTGATGGCTCTTTCTTGCATATTTGGTGGTCCTGTCCACTTATTCAACCATTCTGGCTGGAGGTCCACCGGTTGGTGACTTCAGTGACCACTTTGCCCATAGTTTTCTCTGCTGCTCAGCTATTGCTTCATCATACCCCCATTCCTAGGAGTCAATATTTCAAGTCCCTAGCGATGCATATGATCAACGCAGCCAGACTCTGTCTTCCTGTGCTTTGGGGCTCTACTCACCCCCCAACTATACGCGATTGGCTCAATCGAATAAGCAAAGTGGCGGAAATGGAGGAACTGATTGCGACTGCACTTGACATGCCAACTAAATACTCACATGTTTGGGCCTGCTGGACCCACTTTGTAACTACCCCTGAATTCGGATCTCTCATGGGTCGGGATACCTGATTGAGCTCAGCCCTACCTCTGGTTATGCCCTTGGTTCTTTCATTATCTGCGTGGTAATGACCTCCTTTCCGGTAATTTATATTTGCCTGCTTAGCTTTGGTGAGTGTTTATATTCTTGACACTTTCATTTATGATCTCCATTAACTCTGTTGACACAAACTTCGCAGCCCGGACCTTTCGCTTCCCTTGCTTCCCCTTTATTTTATTTATTTATTTATTTTATTTTTTTTTTGCCTCTTATCCCCCCTTCTCCCTCTCCCCCTCCTCTCCCCCCCCCCCCCCCCCCCCCTCTTCCCCCCCCCCTTTTTTTTTTGTTTTTGTTTTCCCCCTCTTTCTCTTCTCTCTCTCTACTATGACTCCCATTCTTTTCCTTTTCTTATCCTTTTCTTTCTTTCTATTCCCCTTTTTTCTTTTCTTTCTCGACAACCTCTTAGTCTTCGATCAGGCTTAGTCTTCATTTTATCCAGGATTACTTGGTGTATGGTTAGCTTATATCTTCTAGGATAGTCAATGGTACTCATGACATCTTCTCTTAGACTGCGATGCTCATTTGGCCTCATGATAGCGCACTGCTTTTGGTTTAGGCTCTGAAGGTTCATTTCCTCCATGCATAGGCCAGTACGCCAATATTCACTTGGTGGAAGTAAGCGGTTATTACCTTCTCTATTGTACATTTTTGAACCTTGAGTACTACAGGCCTATCTCTGCCGTAATTTGCCATGCTTCTGTTATCCACAGTGTCGTGTCGCACTCTACCATGTTGTTTCTTCCTGTATTTTGGTTTAAGCTGTATCTATGACCTGATTGATGCTGTATGTGCATTTCTTTATATTTTCCTGTAACATGTTGTCACTTCTAAATAAACTTTTATGGAATAAAAAATAGGCAAATTTCCTTGTGTAGGTGTTGTCAATGAAGTAAAAAAAAATGTCCCTGTGTTGGTGGTGTCAAAGGAGTAAAGCAATGTCCCAGTGTTGGTAATGTCAATGGAGTGAAATAATGTCCTTGTGTCAGTGGTGTTAAAGGAGTAAAAAAAAGTCCCAGTGTTAGAGGTGTCAATGGAGTGAAAAAAAATCCTTGTGTTGGTGGTATCAATGGAGTGAAAGAATGTCCCTGTGTTGGATGTGTCAATGGAGTGAAAAAAAGTCCCCTTGTTGGTGGTGTCAAAGCAGAAAAAAATATCCCCCTGTTGGAGGTGTCAATGGAGCAAAGAAATGTCCCTGTGTTGGTGGTGTCAGTAAAGTAAAATATGTCTCAGTGTTGGAGGTGTCAATGGAGTGAAAGAATGTCCTTGTGTATGAGGTACCAATGGAGTAGAAAGATGTCCCTGTGTTGGAGGTGCAAAGGAGTAAAAAATGCCCCTGTTGTTGGTGGTTTCAATGGAGTAAAAAATGTCCCTGTGTTGGAGATGTCAATAGGTGTCAAAGTAGTAAACAAATGTTCCTGTGTAGGAGCTCTCAATGGAGTAGAAAAATGTCCCTGTGTTGGAGGCGTCAATGGAGTAGAAAAATGTCCCTGTGTTGGTGGTGTCAAAGGAGTAAAAAATGTCCCTGTGTTAGAGGTGTCAATGGAGTGAAAAATATCCCTATGTTGGTGGTGTCAAAACAGAAAAAATATCCCTGTGTTGGAGGTGTCAATGGAGCAGAAAAGTATTTCTATGTAGGAGGTGTCAATGGAATAGAAAAATGTCTCTGTGATGCTGGTGTCAATGGAGTAAAAAATGCCCAAGAAATATTTTACTTCACTAGCGGGACCCACATTACTGGCTAATGAAAATACAAGATCCAGTTTTGTCCCTAGTAATTTGAAGAACAAATCCATGTTCAACCCAGCTAATTCAAGGAATCAGAACGTGGATGTGTTCAAACAAATAGTTATTGAGGATCTATATAAACTTGATCTATGGAAAGTTAGGGAAGAAGAATCCCTCCACCAAGGTTTAAAGGCACTTAAAAATAAGAAAAATATTGTCATAAGACCGGCGGATAAAGGTGGAGGGGTAGTGGTGATGGACAGAAGCCAGTATGAAGAAGAAATTAATTTTATTTTAAGCGATTCAGACACATATATAAAAATTTTTTTAAAAATCTGATTTTATTATATAAAAAGCAGTTTAAAAAATTGATTAGTAAAGCGAAGGAAGATAAAATTCTGAATGAGAAGGAAGCGTTATACCTAATCCCCTCACATTGCAGAGTTCCTTTTATTTATATTCTACCAAAAATTCATAAAAGTTTGACCAAACCCCCAGGAAGACCCATTATCAATGGGATTGGATCCATACACTCAAGGATTGGGGAATATGTAAATCTGTATCTACGGCCAATTGTTAAAGAGATGCCTTCATATCTAAAAGATAGCCAAGATGTTATAGATTCATTGGAAGGGGTTGAGGTTTCACAAGATACTTTTCTTGTGACTATAAACGTAAACTCCCTCTATACAAGTATCAAGCATAATGATGGTATTGAGGCCATTAAATGGGGTCTAAAGAATTTTACGGATTTGCATATTTAAACAAAAAAAAATGATCCTGCAATTATTGGAATTTTTAGTATGAGGAAGAATTATTTTTGGTATAAAGGGGAATTTTATGAGCAGAAAAAGGGTGTGGCGATGTGCGCCAATTTTGCCCCAAGTTTGGCAAACATCTTTTTGCCCAAATGGGATGATAGGGTTATTTTTGGTAAAAGATGGGATGGTTTAAAAGTTTGGAAAAGATATATAGATGACATCCTGCTGATTTGGGAGGGTACAGAGACTAATTTAAATATATTTTTGGATTTTATTAATAAAAATGAATATGATCTGAGTTTCACGTGGAATATTAGCACAGATTCGGCCAATTTTTTAGATTTGAATATTTTTAAGTTTAATTCTAAATTATTTTTAAAACTTTTTTTTAAAGAAACTGATAGAAATGGATACATTCCTACTAACAGTTGTCACCATCCCCAGTGGATTCGGGGAGTTCCAAAGGGGCAGTTCACAAGGATAATGAGAAACTGTTTGAGATTAGAGGATTATATTTCCCAGTCGGAAGTGATAAAAGAGCGATTCATATAGAAGGGATATGACCCAATAAAATTAGAAAAAAAACAAGATTTAAAGTTAGTCAAAATTACATAGGAGATGGGAAAGTGAAGAAAAATAAGAATATAAAGGAGGAAGGTAGTAAAAAAGCAGAATTTGCATTCCTTTCAAAATTTAATTGTCAGTTTAAGGAAGTGGAAAACATTTTTAAGAGATATTGGCCAATTTTAAAGAAAGATACGGTTTTAGGATCAGTTTTACCTAATAAACCACCATTCATTTATAGAAAAAATAATAATTTGAGGAGTTTATTAATGAAAGGTGTTATCTCACCTTCCAAAAAAGGTTTGCGGATGTTCAATTTAAATGGGTTTTACCCTTGCAGGAAATGTAAAATGTGCAAAGTTACGGGGATTACGGAAAGGAAAATATCAAACTTTAGATCTTTTGTGCAATACAAAAGTACGTCACATATGTATTAGAGTGCCCTTGCCAATTCCAATATGTAGGAAGAACTAAAAGAAACCTGAGTGCTAGATTAAAAGAACATGTAGCGAATATAAAAAAAAAAGGCAAAAAAGACCATAGTGTGTCTTGACATTTTTAAGGCGTTCCATACGTCAGATCCAAGTAAGATTAAATTTTGTGGGATTGACACAGTTGATACTCATTGGAGGGGTAGTAATAGAGTACAAATGATTTCGCAGAATGAGACATTCTGGATTTATAGACTTAATACTGTGAAGCCAAAAGGTCTTAACATTGAGTTAGATTTAAACTGTTTTATCTCAGACACTTGAGAGGAGATTATGGTATTTAGTATAGAGGTTGCTTTTTTTTTTTTTTTTTTAAATAGAAAAATGTAGTGTATTTTGGTAGATTTTATATTAATTTTAGCATTTTTTAAGGGGTCTATTTTATTTATTTATATATATTATATTTTATATTATATAATTTATTTTATTATATATATCATATTTATCATAATTTATGAGATAGTTTGGGGGATATGGATTAGGTTTAGTTTGTGTCTGAGTAGATTTAGATTTTACTGTTACAGGTATGCATAGATTGACCAGTAGAGGGCGCTATCACCTTAAGAAGTATAAGATTGTTATTGAATATAGGTTTGCTATATCTATATACTTATACATATATATATTTAAGAAGGGTTTATACACTTGCCACTACTTAGGGGGATTCATAGTATATGTTTATCCTTTTAATATTTTATTTACATGAATATTTTATTACATGGGGATTTATATCAGGTATGGCGGCGTGTGCCTATTAAGAGGAGTTGGGGGGTATTATGATGGAGTTTATTACGGTATATTTACACAGTTATATGTTTATAGTATAAATGGTATGTTATTTAAGTGTTCTTATAGGGATTGCAGTGCTCGTATAGTGAATGGGAATATAGATATACATGCGGCCGTTTTTTCCATATAGTAAGATGGCAGTTTCGATTTCCTGCCTTTGATGTGGGACAGAATATAAAGAACCGCCTCTCAGACGTCTTGATCCCTTGTGAAAAAGTCCAGGAAGTGACGAAACGCGTCAGCACACGTGACGTCTGACGCACTCACGCAAAACCGGAAGTGCTGTCGTGGCCATTTTGGAAGTGGGAACATGCGGGTTCTCTCTACACAGGACTACACCAGAGCTGTTTTGAATGTTGGAAGCTGATATTCTTCAATTTTAATGTAAGATATTTAATAAAGATTTATATATTTTACTATATACCGCTGATTATATCCTATCTCACCTTATGCGGAATATGGAAGAGTGGCAACAGGAACATTAGGAAGCCTGGAGACTGCTACTATCCACTGGTTTTTAAAGTCTGTCATTTATTTCCAGAGGGTAATTATCCATTGTTGCACCAGTTGGAGGAGATCACTTTTAATTTTTCACTAATATTGATTTTGTAGTGCTCACTATTAGAGATTTGGGCATTATTCATTTTCACAATTTGGAGGGGATCACATATGTTTCATCGTTTGGAGTTGGAATGGTCACTATTTTGATTATTGTCACGAGTATATTTACTTATTGAGAGATTGATATATTTGTATAGAGATTTTTTTTTTTTGTGTTTATTCACATTTGAGTACACGTTATGCAGTTATTATTATTATACAGTATTTATATAGCGCCAAAGGGTTTGCTCAGCGCTGTACAGTAGCAAGGGGGACAGAACATGAGACAAAACTATAGCAATGCAATACACGAGGGGTTCGAGGGCCCTGCTCTTTCGAGCTTACAATCTAGGAGGGAGGGGGTAGTGGTACAGGAGGAAGTGGCTGTGGGGCATGGAGTGGTAGGAGAAGTGGAGGAGAACGGCTGTTAGGTGAGGGTGGGGTAGGCTACCCTGAAGAGATGGGTTTTCAGGGTGTGCCTGAAGGTGAGGAGGGTAGGTGACAGTCTAATGGATTGGGGTAGTGAGTTCCAGAGGATGGGGGAAGTCCTGGAGAAGTCATGCAGTCGGGCGTGGGAGGAGGAGACCAGGGAGCTAGAGAGTAGGAGGTCTTGTGAGGAGCGAAGGGCACGGGTAGGGTGGTATTTGGGTATCAGGTCAGTTAGGTAGTTTGGGGCGGCGTTGTGAATGGCTTTGTAGGTCAGAGTTAGTAATTTGAATTTGATGTGCTGGGCAATCGGGAGCCAGTGAAGGGATTGGCGGAGGGGGGAGGCAGATGTGGAGCAGTTGGTGTGGTGGATGAGTCTCGCCGCTGAGTTCAGGATAGACTGGAGTGGGGATAGCATTTTTTTGGGTAGGCCAGTGAGAAGGGAGTTGCAGTAGTCCAGGCGTGAGATGACGAGGGAGTGTACGAGTTGTTTAGTAGTGTCTGAGGTGAGGAATGTGCGTATCTTGGAGATATTGTGGAGGTGGAGCCTGCATGACTTTGATAGTGATTGGACATGAGGTTGTAAGGAAAGGTTTGAGTCTAGGGTGACACCCAGGACTTTGGGTGGGAATGGTGGTGGGGTTGCTAGTAGTGATGGAGAGGATGGGGGGGCGCGGGCTGGGGGGGAAAACCAGGAGCTCGGTTTTGGAGACATTTAGCTTGAGGCAGTTGGCATGATACACTGTTTTCACAAGTTTGCATGTATGTTCAGTTAAAAGGTAATACACTATCATAAGTTTATTTCTTTCAGGTTCACGAAGAGTTTTGGAAATTCCATAGTGAATGATTAAAGAGTGATACGAGTTTGCTTTGGAATTTGGAAAAGACATCTTTACAGAGACACTTTGGACATTTGTTTGGGATATGTAGTTTGATATAATTTTGGGATTTTATTTTATTTATTTTATTTTACTATTTATTTTATTTATCTAATTTAAATAATTTTTGTATTATTTATATTCTATATTGGGATAGATTTATTTATGTTTAAAGAAGAATTTAGTTACATGCAAATCAAGAGTTTGGTCCATTCTGAGGAAAGAACGCACTGGTGAGCTCAGAAACATAAAAAGGCATGGACGTCCACAGAAGACAACAGTGGTGGATGATAGCAAGATCCTCTCTATGGTAAAGAAAAACCCATTCACAACATCCAGGAAGTGAAGGACACTCTCCAGGAAGTGGGCGTATCATTGTCAAAGTCTACAATCAAGAGAAGACTTAATGAGAGCAAATACAGATGGTTCATTACAAGGTGCAAACCATTCATAAGCCTGAAGAATAGAAAAGCCAGATTAGACTTTGTCAAAAAACATCTAAAAAAGCCAGACCAGTTCTGGAAAAGCATTCTTTGGATGGATGAAACCAAGATTAATTTGTACCAGAATGACTGGAAGAAAAAAGTGTGGAGAAGGCTTGGAACAGTTCATGATCCAAAGCACACAACATGGTGGAGGCAGTATGATAGCATGGGCATGCACAGCTTCCAGTGACACCTGGTCATTGGTTTTTTATTGATGATGTGACAGAAGACAGAAGCAGTGTTTACAGATATACTGTCAGTCCAGATTCAGCCAAATGTAGCAAAGTTGATTGGATGGCGATTCACAGTACAGATGGACAACAATCCAAAACACACTGCAAAAGCAACCCAGGAGTTTTTGAAGGAAAAGAAGTGGAATATTCTGAAATGGCCGAGTCAATCACCTGATCTCAACCCAAATGAGCAAACATTTCACTTGCTGAAGGCAAAACTAAAGGCAGAAAGAGCCATAAACAAAGAACAACTGAAGACAACTGCAGTTAGAGCCTGGCAAAGCATCAGAAAGGAGGAAACCCAATCTTTGGTCATGTCCATGGGTTCCAGACTTCAGGCAAAGCATCAGAAATTAGGAAACCCAGTCTTTGGTCATGTCCATGGGTTCCAGACTTCAGGCAAAGCATCAGAAATGAGGAAACCCAGCCTTTGGTCATGTCCATGGGTTTCAGACTTCAGGCAAAGCATCAGAAAATAGGAAAAACCAATCTTTGGGAATGTCCATGGGGTCCAGACTTCAGGCAAAGCATCAGAAAGTAGGAAACCCAGTCTTTGATAATGTCCATGGGTTTCAGACTTCAGGCAAACCATCAGAAAGGAGGAAACCCAGTCTTTGGTAATGTCCATGGGTTCATATCCGGTAAAGGATTCTCGACAAAATAATAAAAATGAACATTTTATTTATGATTATATTCAATTGTCCAATTACTTTTGGTCCCTTGAAAAAGGGGGGATGGCTACTCTTAAGAGTTGTAATTCCTAAACCCTTCCTCCAATTTGGATGCACATACCCTCAAATTAAACCTGAGAGTGTGCACTTTTAGCCCATATCCATTATATAACTATAGCTTGAATATGTTTTGGTAAATACCTGAAAAAAACAAAAATTGTGCCTGTGTCCAAATACATATATACTGTATACTTTCACTTCACTTACCTGTGATTGCAAGAATCACAAAGATAAAAAATAATTGCAGAAGACACATCATTATGTAAGATGATTCTTACCATATGTAAAAGCTAATACTCTTGCTTCCACCTTCACCTTTTTACAAACTGCATAAATGCCTTTAGGTGAGATTGGGAGTGGCCGGTGAATGACGAGTGGGATTCTTTAAAAGATTATACTCTAGTATAAATGAAACTGAAGTTGTGAAACTTTGCCCGTCCCTTGCTGTTTTTTTTCTAATAAACCCTTAAGATTGAGTAATTAAAACAAAATTAGAAAAATCATCGACTTACCTTAAAATGTATTCCAATTTGTTTCCACTCAGTTTCTGAAAGAGAGGGGAAGGGCTAGAACCCCTTCCAAGTTTTTATTGCTTTAAAGAAATTATATATAAAGGCATCTGCTATCATAAACCAAATACATACGGTCATGGCCAAGAATTGTCTGAGGATTTGAGAACAAAAATTGTGTAAAAGCATGGACAATCTCAGGGTTGCAAGTCCATCTCCAGAGATCTTAATGTTCCTGTGTCCACTGTGCGCAACATTGTCAAGAAGTTTACAGTCCATGGCACTGTAGCTAATCTCCCTGGACATGGATGAAAGAGAAACATTGATCAAATATTGCAACAAAGGATTATTTTAATGGTGGATAAAGAACCTCAATCAACTTTCAGACAAATTCAAGCTGACCTTCAGTTACAGGATACAACTGTGTCCGCTCGCACTATACGTCGCCATCTGAATGAAAAGAGACACTATTTTAGGAGACCGAGGAGGACCCCACTCCTGACACAGAAACATAAAAAAGCCAGATTGGAGTTTGCCAAAACTTACCTGAGAAGCCAAAATCCTTTTGGGAGAATGTGCTGTGGACAAACCAAATGAAATGATGGCTTTTTGGTAAAGCCCATCATTCTACTGTTTTCAGAAAAAGCAATGAGGCCTTTAAAGAGAAGAATACAGTCCCTACAGTCAAACATGGTGGAGGGTCACAGATGTTTTGGAGTTGCTTTGCTGCTTCAGGCTCTGGATGTCTTGGCTGTGTGCATGGCATTATGAAATCTGAAGACTGCCAAAGAATTCTGGTTTGCAATGTAAGGCCCGGTGTCAGAAAGTTAGGTCTCCATCAGAGGTCATGGGACTTACAGTAGGACAATGACACAAAGCGGGCATCAAAAAGCACCCAGAAATGGTTTCAGACAAAGTGCTGAAGAGTACGGAATGGGCCAGCAACAAACTTTACTGACATACTGTCATATAGCTGATAGGAGACTGAAATAACAAACATTGCCTCTTTTGTATATCCAACCCAAGCACCTCTGGAAGAGGAACAGATAGTACCAAGGAATAGGAGGAACACGAGTGCCGGTAGATGTTGATGGCAGAACCTTAAACTGGAGATGTAGACTGAGAAGATTCAGCAGAACATTAAGCCTGGAGCATCAGTCGACAAAACAGCAACACCATGATGGGAACCAGTAGAGGTTAAAGGGGAACTCTGGTTGAGCCCCAGATTCAGGAGGTTGGAGTCCATGTGCGATCCCAGTGAGCCAGTGACAGGAGCTGATTCTAGATGCATTCAGAACTGGTACTGGTAATAATGTGGAGCCAAATCAGAGACAGTAGCAAGGGTCAGCAACGAGCAGGCAGTGAGGTACAGAATCAAAGGCAAAATCAGGGTTGTGGAGGAAGGCAAGGTCAGGAACTGGTAGGTAGCAGTACAAAGCAGAATCCAAGATCAGGTCAACAGTGAGCTGGGTGAGTAAAAGGAATCCGTGTACAAGTTGGGCACTAGCTGAAGGGCAGGGACATGTGCACTTCTCCCAAGCCTAGCCATGATCCTCTGTGCATGTTTCTGAACTAGAAGGCTACCAGGAATTCCTTGACACATAATGGAAGATTTACTAAGACTGGAGCACTCGGAATCTGGTGCAGCTGTGCATGGTAGCCAATCAGCTTCTAACTTCAGCTTGTTCAATGAAGCTTTGGCAATAAAACCTGAAAGCTGGTTGGTTACTATATAGAGCTGCACCAGATTTTGCACTCTCCAGTTTTAGTAAATCACCCCTGAGTTTCAGTAGGACAGCCTTCCCCTCAGGCGCTATGTGTACATCTGATAAAAAAACATAGAGAATGGCTATCAATGACACAGTGGAACTTCGCTGATTATACCAGGAGAACCTCAATGTATTGCTTATGTGTGGATTTGAAGCCTAAGGCCTTGGACCTGATCAGACATCCTGAAGGTCTACCTGTTGTTATGCTGGTCAAAATCATGCTTTGTTTTAGGCAACTTCAACCAGCTTCAGGAAAGCTTTTTTAATCCTGGTTTTGCCACCTAGTGAGTCATTGACTTGTGGTAGATACAAAGGGGTTTATTTACTAAAGCTGGAGAGTCCAAAATCAGACTCCCTTCTGCCTAGAAACCAATCAGCTTCCAGGTTTCATTGCCAAAGCTTCATTGAACAAGCTGAGGTTAGAAGCTGATTGGTTTCTAGGCAGAAGGGAGTCTGATTTTGGACTCTCCAGCTTTAGTAAATAAACCCCCAAGGGTCTGACTTCAGTTATTTTAGTAGTTAGGCTCATCAACTGCAACTCGCCTGTCCAGTAAAAGTGTCCTTTACCAAGGAGCTCTCATTGGATTATGGAACTATGACTTACCAATAGTGATGATGGCATATCTCCCAACTGTCCCTTATTTCCAGGGACTGTCACTGATTTGGAACAAAGTCCTCTCTTCCTCTTTACCCCTCATTTGTCCCTCATTTTGGGCTGATCTATATAGTTGTATATAAAATGCACTATTTATCTTTCAAAAAGTGCTAAACGGTGCCAAACTTTTCATCCAGTTTCTACATTGCTGCATTTGTAAATTTCAAAAGCCAGTATAAAGGAAGAGTAGCGTTAAAAAAAAAACATTTGTGGGTTTAACAATTTTTTTTTGTATAATTCTTCTTTACGGGGTGTGGCAGGGGGTGTGTCCTATGCTTACATACTTTTGGTAATAGGTGTTCCTCATATCTCAAAAAGTTGTGAGGTTTTGATGATAGTACAGACCCGTGTATGTTTCTGAAACTATTTCATTATTCATACTTTAAATTCATAAAATCTATAAAATACATCAGTGGTTCATATAGTGAACTCGGTGTAGAGTTATTCCCCCTGAGGTCATCACAGAGGACAAGGGGGGCGCTCTTTACGTCTGGAGGAAAAGAAGTTTAATGTCCAAACACAGAAAGGTTTCTTCACAGTGAGAGCTGTGAAAATGTGGAATAGACTCCCTCCAGAGTTGGTTCTGGCCAGCTCAGTGGATTGCTGTAGGAAAGTCCTGGATTCTTTCTTGGATACACAGAATATAACTGGATATAACATTTATAGGGAAAGCTGATCCAGGGAATATCCGATTGCCTCTCGGGGGATCAGGAAGGAATTTTTTTCCCTGCAGGAGCAAATTGGATCGTGCTTTGCTGGGGTTTTTTTTTTGCCTTCCTCTGGATCAACTGTGGGTATAGGATTATAACTTTTTTTTTTTTAATGGTTGAACTGGATGGACTTTTGTCTTTTTTCAGCCAGACTAACTATGTAACTATATACTTTTCTGTGAACCCCAAGTATGCCTATGGGAGATGCAATACTTTGTAGTGTAGTGCTAATAAGTAGATAATAAGTAGACTAAAGTGAAACATAGTAACATGTCCAGTTAATAGGTTCAGACATCTCATCCCTAAAATATGAAAAAACAGTGAAAAATGAAAAGAAACTGGTATTTTTTTTTCAGTGCTGACACCATCTCTCAGAACAAAGACAAAAACTCTTCAAGGTAAAATCAACAACTTTTATTGCAATTTTTAAAGATTAAATGGGGTAAAGCATTCCCCTAAAAAGTAGCAAGAACCAGGAACAAAGAAGACAAAAAAAAAATCGAACCCTTATATGTGTCATAACACCACAACCCCCCAGGATGCACTCTCCACCTGCCCCCCCCCCCTTAGTTGAATACATTGTATAATGATGAAATATATACAGTGCAGGGGCGGACTGACAACTCATGGGGCCCACGGGCAATAGGGGATCATGGGGCCCCTGTGTCCTTGCCCAAACTCAAAAAAGCCTATGAAAAAGGTACCAGGGGCATCTCATGGGGCCCCTTACTGACCCCGGGCCCTCAGGCAGTGCCTGAGTTTCCAAATGGTCAGTCCGCCCCTGGTATGGCTATTTCTACTGTACTTTCACATTAGATACAAATGGAGAAACAGAAAAAGGGCGCACCGACCTAGTGCATTATCGTTTAAAATAATTTAATTGAAGAAACAAAATAGGTATCATACTCACAATGGACATAATAACACAGGCATGTCAAACTGAACAAGATGTATGATCAGAGCCAAGATACAAGATGTATGATCCAGATGTATGATCAGAGCCAACCAGAGAAAGAGGTTGTGTCCTCAAAACACGTTAGCCAGTTGGTCATCCAGGGTTTCATCGTATGGACTCAGATGTTGTTTGGATCATACATCTTGTTCAGTTTGACATGCCTGTGTTATTATGTCCATTGTGAGTATGATACCTATTTTGTTTCTTCAATTAAATTATTTTAAACGATAATGCACTAGGTCGGTGTGCCCTTTTTCTGTTTCTCCATTTGTATCTAATGTGAAAGTACAGTAGTACACATTTCCAAATGGTCAGTCTGCCCCTGATATAGTGTATCACATAGTGTATCAATCTAAGAGGGGGTGCCAGATCCCCATGTGTTTAGCACTGTAGCTTCTTCAGGGGTTCAAGGGGTACGGTTGTGGATGACTACTACAGATACAAAAAAAATACCATATAATATAGAAAACAACAGAATGCAACAGTAAGTGTAACATGCATGGTAAAGCATAAAAACTAGAAATGAGCGAATTATTCAAAAATTCGATTCGGCTGATTCGCCGAATTTGCGGAAGAAATTCGATTCGATGCGAATTTATTCGCTGCAAATTTAACTTATTAAAAGGGTTTCTAGGCTTCAGAGAGCCTTTATATTAGTGCAGAACACTGTACCTTTAATTTAAATGCCCTTGGAGTCTGCTGGGGAAGAGAAATAATACTGTCAGTCAGTATGACATGCAGAT
The DNA here is from genome assembly GCA_951230385.1 of Staurois parvus. Lineage (NCBI taxonomy): Eukaryota > Metazoa > Chordata > Amphibia > Anura > Ranidae > Staurois > Staurois parvus. Next base: position 119,535 of record CATNWA010017158.1, read on the forward strand.
GAGTGCCGTCGATCTTAGAATCACCGCACACTTCACTCATTTGGGCAGTCACGGGGCACGACGAAGAAGAAAAAGAAGAAGAAGGAGAAGAATGAAAAGAAGAAGAATGAAAAGAAGAAGAATGAAGAAGAAGAAGAAGAAGAATGAAAAGAAGAAGAAGAATGAAAAGAAGAAGAAGAAGAAGAATGAAAAGAAGAAGAAGAATGAAGAGAAGAAGAATTCCAGTACAGCAAAAAGTGTATCTGCAGAGAGCTCCGCTATTTCTGACAGTTCTCTGACAGTTCCTTCACATTTACAGGGGTTGAAACATTGTATCTATTTGTTTCCGAATAAAAACATCTGTATCCTAAATGGAAACAAATAGATACAATGTTTCAACCGCTGTAAATGTGAAGGAACTGTCAGAGAACTGTCAGAAATAGCGGAGCTCTCTGCAGGGACACTTTTGCCGGCTGTAGAAGGGATGAAAATCGGCCCGATCGGGAAAAATTCGATTTGCGCATCCGAAGTTTGCTAATATTCGGATTCGGTGCGAATCGAATTTTTCCTAATATTCGAAACGAATTCCACTTCGCCAGGTTCGATTCGCTCATCTCTAATAAAAACACTCACAGATTCAAATGCAAAAGATATTAAGGATAAAAACTCCATAGCGCACTCTCACAGGTATGTCAGTAAGCGCAAAGGGCAGAAGATGGTATCCCAATAGGGAGGATGTTTAAGGCCCAGCCCATCGCCCCAAAGGTCACATATGAGGAGGGGGGACGAAAAAAGATGCTCCCTAATGGTTAAAAAAAAATCTGCAATAGAAGAGATGCCAAGAAGCCATCAAAGTATTATTGGCACTACATATGGAAACGCTTTTACAGCACAGCCTTCATACCAAAATAAGTACCTGTAATACTCTGGGGGCGAACTAAAGACCCAATCATCAAACAAAGTACTATTGCCATATAAGTGACACTTTTTTTTATAGTCAAAAGTAATTAAAGTATAACTAAAGGCAAAACTTTTTTCAGTTATCTACAGAGTGGAGAGGGATTAGATCACCTATTAAGTTTTTATTGCCTTCGTTAGAGAGATTCACTCTCCCCATTAGTCCTATTTACTGATATCATTAAAAGTAATAAAAAAAAAAAAATTTTGGGTTGCCCCTAGAAAAGTAATAGAGGGGAAATTTTCCACTAGGTTCGGTGACTGGGGGGGGGAGTGTCTCCAAAGAATTCCCTTAATTTGCAGAGATTTTCTTACTTCCTGTTTGGCTATGGGATAGGAAGTGAAGGGAGATCTCCCCGATAGGACACAGATGGCAAAAAATAATTTGACAGGAGTTATAACCCTCTTTTAGAGAAAACAAGTTTTTCTTATAGTTCAAACTTTGGGGATATGTTTTTAATTTAGCTTTAAGGGTGACATTGAAAAGACTACATTTTTTTAAATTACAGGCTAGGGGGATGCCTTAAAGCTGCACATGGTGTTACAGAAAAGTCCAATTTTCATGGACAGCTTTAGCAACAGCATAGTCTGGCAGCATCCCAATCTGATACATTTTAGTGTTTTGTTTTCATCAAGCGGTACAAAGTCAACTTTACTGGTGAAAGAAGCTGTAGCAACAGATGTAAAAGCTACGGAAAGGTATCTTCTTAGAAAAATAAAGTAAATCTGATATAGCTTGCTAATATTTGCCAGTGTCACAGCAGTTTGATGGCCTAGTTTGTGAGCTCCTATTTATTGCACCACTTCACTGTCACCATGCCCATCCCGGATAAAGTTACAAGAACAGAAGAAACAGAGCATCACATTATCAGTTCAGAAGTCCATATAATCTTTATTCTTGACCATGGAGTCACAATTGATTGAAAAATGATAGCCAACGGTTTTCGGGGCCAAAGATCCCACTTCCTCAAGGCTGAGTTCCTAATATAGACAGTATCAAAATCTCTAAAAATAATATCTATATAATAATTTTTTTTCCAAAAATAATATCTTAAACTAGAAGCATGGAGGGCTCAATGGCTATGTGTTGGTGTTGAACTGATAATTTGGCACTCTGTTTCTTCTCTTCATGCAAAGTTCTCATGTTGAGTGTGTCCTACCTCTGTGAGACAATACCCCAACTTTGTGTTTTCTGAGTGACCTAGATCCATCTGATAAAAAACACTGTCAAAGTGAATTTTAAGAAAGACCAGTGCCTCCGTCTCATTTTCTTTTATTCAGGAAAAAGTGACAGCGTCAATGCAAAGAGCCTCTCTGGTCCACTTTTATTCACCTTGCCAATGCTTCTCCACCACTTCTTCCATCACAGTCAACACTAAATTCATCAGTGTTGCCTGGTGGTGGCCAATAAGAAGTAATAGTGACGATACTCTCCCTGTCCTCCAAAGACTGCCACAAGGAAGGTGGTCACATACTCCCTTATACTCGGAAGCACTGTTTTTTTTCAAGTTGAGACAGCAGCAGGCGCAGCAGGCAAGAGCGGGACAGTTAAAAAGGGAACAGAAGGGGACGCCAGCCTAAGAGCAGAATTAAAAGCAAATTTATTATATAAAAAAACAGCCAAATCACTACTTACAACTGTGATAAGTGTATACGGGTAAGCTGTGTCCCAAGGAGATGTCTTAGGGCAGTGGTGGGCAACCTTTTTTTTCAACTGAGCCAAATCTCGCCAAAACCACGATTGAAATTTATTTTGAGAGCCACATTTTTAAAACTGAAAATACATAGGATGGTACACCCATATAGTAATTCATCCCCCATAGTAATTCTTCCCCCATATAGTAATTCATCCCCCCATAGTAATTCATCCCCCATATAGTAATTAATCCCCCATATAGTAATTCATCCCCCATATAGTAATTCATCCCCCATATAGTAATTAATTCCCCATATAGTAATTCATCCCCCATAGTAATTCATCCCCCATATAGTAATTCATCCCCCATATAGTAATTCATCCCCCATAGTAATTCATCCCCCATATAGTAATTCATCCCCCATAGTAATTCATCCCCCATATAGTAATTCATCCCCCATAGTAATTCATCCCCCATATAGTAATTCATCCCCCATAGTAATTCATCCCCCATATAGTAATTCATCCCCCATAGTAATTCATCCCCCATATAGTAATTCATCCCCCATATAGTAATTCATCCCCCATACAGTAATTCATCCCCCATAGTAATTCATCCCCCCTATAGTAATTCATCCCCCCTATAGTAATTCATCCCCCATAGTAATTCATCCCCCATAGTAATTCATCCCCCATACAGTAATTCACCCCCATATAGTAATTCATCCCCCATAGTAATTCATCCCCCATAGTAATTCATCCCCATATAGTAATTCATCCCCCCTATAGTAATTCATCCCCCATAGTAATTCATCCCCCATTTAGTAATTCATCCCCCATAGTAATTCATCCCCCCTATAGTAATTCATCCCCATATTAATTCATCCCTCATATAGTAATTCATCCCCCATATTAATTCATCCCTCATATAGTAATAGTAAGTAAGTAGCAAGTAGTAAGCCAAGTCCCCCCTGTGTCAATTCACTTACCTTTGCTCCGCGCGTTCCTCTCGCCGTGTTCCCGCGCCGTTCCGGTCTTCAGGGCGGACTGTGAGAGGAGCCCAGCTCCTCTCACGTTCGTCACGCTGCCCCGCCTACACACATCCTGACAGCCAATCACTGGCTATCAGGATGTGAGTGGCAGCGAGACTGGCCAATCATTGCATTTGAGCGCGCTGCCCTGGCTGTTTTTTTTTTGGATCACGCTGCAGAGTCCCTGCCGCCCGAGAGGAGGGAGGGGAGCGGGCGCCCGGCACACAAGAGCCGCATTAAAGCGTGTAAAGAGCCGCATGTGGCTCGCGAGCCGCGGCTTGCCAACCACTGTCTTAGGGGACCAGGTCTGAAGAAATAGCGGAAGCTTTGAAACACGTCACCCCGACTCATCCCTGTGCTCCCAATGGATGTCACTTCTGGTCTAGTCTTCTGCGCATTCCACGGTGGGTACGGGGTCCTCAGCTGATGGCCCACGATCCCACACGGCCATCTTTGTCTGAGCTCCAGTGGATCTACACCGGCTCCCTTAAGACATCTCCTTGGGATACAGCTTACCCATATACATGTATACACTTACAACGGTTGTGAGTAGTGATTTGGCTGTTTTTATAATAAATTTGCTTTTAATACTGCACTTAGGCTGGCAAACCCTTCTGTTGCCTTTTTCATGCTTCACTCTATGGGTAACTGTCACAATATAGTGCTCAACTTATGGACTTTATGGACGTTTTACTAATGTTGTATCCATATATCATGGTGTTTATTGTTACTTCTCAGCACCATTTACTGTACATTGTGTATTTTAAAGAGTGGGAAAGTTAAGTACTATTGGGCGAGAGAGGTCCTTTACACAGACACTGTCACATTGTCTCGAACAGTCTAAATGGCAGTGTCTCGTTAAGCTCTTGCAGACCGCCTAACACAAATATGAGGCGGCAAGATTTATTTATTTATTTCAGGTACTTATATAGCGCCGTTAATTTACGCAGCGCTTTACATATATATATTTTACATTCACATCAGTCCCTAACCCTCAAGGGGCGTACAATCTAAGGTCCCTAACTCACATGCATACATACTAGGGCCAATTTAGACAGGATCCAATTCACCTACCAGCATGTCTTTGGAGTGTGGGAGGAAACCGGAGTACCTGGAGGAAACCCACGCAGGGAGAGCATGCAAACTCCAGGCAGGTGGTGCTGTGGCTGGGATTCGTACCAACGACCCTATTACTGCCAGGCAGAAGTGCTAACCATTTAGCCACAGTGCTGCCCATATAAATGGGTTTTAAAGTCCAATGGTTGCACAAACGCAACCATGATGGCCTGTATCCTGAGAACACACACACTGCACATTCCCAACAAACTGACTAAGTCATCACTGGCAACTTTTGGTCACGGATTCTAATTGGGAGCCAGCACAATGAGCTCCCTATCATGTGACCACTGTGAGAGCCAATCACAGTGGCCACAAGAAAGAGAAGTCACATTGCCTCCTGGACAATAAAGTCTACTTAGAGGTGGGAGAGTGGTGGGCTGAATCAACCCCATCTTATTATATTACTTGGATACACCGACAGTGAGACCTGTCCACCTGGGAGTTTTAGATGTTCCTGACTATTGTGTGTTCCAGCAACTTCTGTTATCATCACTATAATAATGGGCACAGCAGGAGTACAGATCTGTTAAAGTCCTTGAGGGATAGGAGAGACAGTTAGGGGGTTTTCCTTTCTGGCATCTACCAAACTCGGCAATATCAGGTATCTTATAGTACAATATAATCACAAATACAATTCCAGAAAAGAAAATGCCAACTTTGTTTTTATCTCAGGTAATTAGAAAGCAATTGTTAAAATGACAAACAGAAAAAGTATAGGAGTGGCTGTAGCAGTAGTACTTGCAGCATTCTTCTTGGTAATGGGGTAGTGGTGCTGAAAGTAGTAGCTGAGTTAGGAGCGATGCAGATATATGTGACTTTTTGAGTTAAACCATTATAGGTGGAAGTTGTGTTCCCCGTGTTGCAGTAACCTTTAGAAGCGCAACCTCGCTCAGACGCATAAGAAGTCACTGATCCTGTAAAAAGAAGTGAGAATGGTGAGTATTGGAATTATTTTTGTAAATGACATGACTGCTTCACTTAATGCTAAGCTCCAAGCAGACATAAAATAGACCAATTTAATGCATCTGTCTATTCATGACTAGTGCACCCGAGATAGGTTCATCCAGACCCCACTACACCACCATTACCCTTCCATACCAATCCCCTTTACTTACTATACTTACAGAAAACATAACACCAATTTTTTGGAGTAAAATGGCCAACACGGCCTTTTATTATCAAATCAAGTTTAAACACATCAACCATTCCTTACAACATAAACATAAATAGTTGTCATTGGTCTTTGAAGGCACCCCCAAAACGATCCGAAATGCACCTACGGACAACCATATTCCACTAGGCCTCCAACCAGCTTGGAGACAACCATACCGTCCGCAGTGCAGCACCACCACCTTCCAGTTAAACCTTGGTTAACTGGAGTGTTCCCGGGCACACCATACCAACGATGGGTCCCACACCATTTTTGTACCTCCAAGATAAGAACCGCCTCCAAAGACCAACCCCCGCCCAGGAACCGAAATACCCCCCCCCCCCCCCGGGGGGAACACACACTCACCAAACAGGGAGGGCGGGAGGGAAGCTCTCTCTCCCACGTCCAGCTCCCGACTGACGCCCCTCACCAGAACACCCCACCCTAAAGTGCAGAAGACCCCACCTACACTCTCACTCTACCAAGCAGATCCCCCAGCTATCCTTTACCAACCCCCTAAGCTATCATTAACCCTTACATGTCCTCCTTCCCACTCTGGGCCTAGTCATGCCTGCCCTGCGCTAATTCTTTTCTTCTTTTCTCTGCGGGCATTTCTTGACTACATTATTAAATATATTTTTAATGCAAGCAGTTAAAATGTTTGAATTTGACTTGATAACAGCCTCATCCTCTATACAGCAGCACTCAGAATGAGAGAAGGAGGAGCAGCACTAGGGACCAAATGGGCATTTTCCATTCAGATGTGATGAGAAGGGATATGTTCACAGGAGACGAAAGTAAATCTCATCAGTCTGCTTTTTCTCTTTCATCGTCCAATCACAGCCTGAGGGTGGGACAATGACCTAGCCAAGGACTTCTGCACAATCTGCACTATAATGCAAAAGATAAAAAGCGAGCGCTATCCGGAGATCTCAAAGCGGCTAGAACACCAAAAGGTAACCAAGAGAAAACCTTCCAATAAAAATACATAAACATATATATATATAAAACCATATATAAGGTGCAGCGCTATAATAGTAAAATGGCATATGTGACATATAAAATGTATATAAACACTAAAGTGCAAATATCAAATCACACTGCGGTGAAGTTATGTGAGATGAAAAAGTCCCAAAATAAATCAAATGTGGGGATCCAAAAGATCCTAGTAGGTGCGTGGGATAAGATTCTGTGTAGCACACGGATTCTATCCCTATCTTGGCAACTGATGATCGCTATCTGATATCACAGGATAAACCTTACATGCGTTTTTTTGACGCACTTCTGGTGAGTGCGCAATTTTTACCTCAGATTCACTGTGTGCTACACAGAATCTTATCCCACGCACCTACTAGGATCTTTTGGATCCCCACGTTTGATTTATTTTGGGACTTTTTCATCTCACATAACTTCACCGCAGTGAGATTTGATATTTGCACTTTAGTGTTTATATACATTTTATATGTCACATATGCCATTTTACTATTATAGCGCTGCACCTTATATATGGTTTTATATATATATATGTTTATGAATCTGCACTATAAAGCTGGTAAAAAACTAGTAGCTATTCTAATGACAGTTTGTGCGAATATGCATCATTGTGATTGGAAACAAACATTGATTCCACTAACCATTAGAAAATCAATCAATCTTTCTTAAAAAAAGCACAAAAAAATGTAATGAAATTCTTCTAGTGTAAGACTACTTTACGCAATTTTTTGCACCATTAAGTTTTTTTTTCTTACTGTGAAAGTACCAGATAATGGCACCATAAAATAATAAAAAAAACCACATAGAAATGAGCTGTTAACTGTTGAAAGCCTTATTTTCTTAAAATCACATAAACAGTAAGGCTCAATTCACTAAGTTATAATGCATGTGTTGGTTGCTACTACAACAAGTTACTATTGACTGTTATTGGTAGGGCAGCACAGTGGCTTAGTGGTTTGCACATTTGCCTTGCAGTAAATGGGTCATGGGTTCAATTCCCGACCATGGTGCCTCCTGCATGGAGTTTGCATGTTCTCCCTGTGCTTGCGTGGGTTTCCTCTGGGTGCTCTGGTTTCCTCCCACACTCCAAAGACATGCTGGTAGGTTAATTAGATCCTGTCTAAATTGGCCCTAGTATATGAATGTAAGTTAGGGACTTCAGATTGTATACCCCTTGAGGGTTAGGGCAGTGTTTCTCAACTCCAGTCCTCATGGACCCCCAACAGGTCATGTTTTCAGGATTTCCATTATTAAATAAAAAAAAATAAAAAAATAAAAAAAATAAATAAATTTGTAGCTCTCAATGATCCTCGCTGCTACTAATAGCAGTTTTTAAAGCTTAGAAAATATAGCTTAAAATGTAACTTACTTCTCTGCTGGGAAGATTGATTACTCAAACTCACATATACTGCCGGCCTTCAGCTAGTAATATTTTAAAGTGTCTGAATAGCCAAAACATTTTTTTGTGTGTTTCTCATTGGAGGAAATTCCTTTCACTTCCTAATTAAAAATTAAAATAAAATGATATCTTTCCACTTTTTTTGTCCATTTGTATGAAAGGCTTTAGTTAAATTTCTTCACTTCCTCAACATCTAACATTACATTTGTGTTCAAAAGGTCTTGAGAACGCCCTGTGGGTGGGGCGAAACGCGTTGACGCACTTCCAGTCTGCCGTCTTCTTGGCCTACGTCACTTCCGGTATTTGGAACGCACGCTGACTTTTGCGGTTCAAGCAGCCATTTTTGAGGTGGAAAGCTGGTCATCCTCTACAGGGATCCTTAAAGCGTGAGATCCCTATATTTACAATTTGGAAACTTGTTCCTTTGAGGCTATTAAACAAGGCCTGTTATTTTATTGAAACATGTGAGTGTCCTTATTCTATTGATTTCTATGGTATTGAGTGGCAGTATTACACTATGTAGCCTTTCTTTCCTTGCACACTATTGAGGATTCCATGGAGAAGTAGAGTGGAGTCGATTGCTGTATCTAAGCAGGGTGAAGGTGATTTGAGTTCCTCCTGAGGGGCTATAGGATCCCTTATATCCTATGAGGCTTATTACTCACCTCCGTCTGGTGAGTGCGGTCAATATTATTTTTCACGTGGTGATTAGGTGGAAGCACATTTTGGAACATTGTTTTGAAAATCCTTTTGGGAAAATAAGGACTTATGTTTGAAATATTATATATATATTTTTGCACGGACATTTATTTATTTGTGATTATTTTTATTTATTTAATTTTTGCGCTGTTTTTTGTGTTTATGTGTTCAAAAGTTTGCCTCCCCTTGCAGAATTGGTAGTATCAGTATGTACAATTTTTAACGAACACATGAGCGAGCCGGCAAAACCTGTTTCTTGTATGTCTTATGGGATTCCTATTCTGTGACTGTAGGTCATACCAGAATGGACCAATCATAAAACAAAACATGGCAACAAGTAAACCAATGAAATGCCCCCTGTTCAAATTTCTGCCTCCCCTTCCTTCTTAATCCTGTCTATTGCCCCCTTTAGCATCAATGACAGCGTGCAGTTTTTTGCAATAGTTGTCTATGAGGCTCCACATTCTTGCAGGTGGTATAGCTGCCCATTCATCTTGGCATGATGCCTCCAGGTTATGCAAAGTCTTTGGTCATCTTGAATAAACCGCACATTTGAGATCTCCCCATAGTGGTTCAATGATATTAAGGTCAGGAGATTGGGAGGGACACTCCAGAACCTTCACCTTTTTCTGCTGTAAGCACTGGAGGGTCAACTTGGCCTTGTGTCATTGTCGTGCTGGAAAGTCCAAGAGCGTCCCATGTGCAGCTTTCGTGCAGACGAATGAAAATTGTCTGCCAGTATTTTCTGATAACATTCTGCATTCATCTTGCTAGACAATTTCACAAGATTACCCATGCCTTTAGAGCTCACACACCCTCAAAACATCAGGGAGCCACCACCACGCTTCACAGTGGGGATGATATTCTTGTCACTATAGGCTTTGTTGACCTCTCTCCAAACCTATGTGACCATAAAGCTCTATTTTGGTCTCTTCACTCCAGACTGCAGTGTGCCAGAAGCTGTGGGGCATGTCAAGGTGTTTCTGGGAAAATTGTAACCAGGCTTTTTTTGTGGAATTGGCTTCTTTCTGGCAACCCAACTATTTTTGCTCAAGTATGCTTGTATTGTGCTCCTTGAAACAACCACACTGTATTTCTCCTGAGGTTTCCTATGGGTTTTTTCTTTGTATCCCAAGCAATTCTTCTAGCAGTTGTGGCTGCAATCTTTCTTGGCCTACCTGACCTTGGCTTGGTATCCAGAGATCCCCAAATTTCCCATATCTTAATAAGTGACTGAACAGTACTGACTGACATATACAAGGCTTTGGATATCTATGTTATATCCTTTTCCATCTTTATAAAGTTTCATTACCTTGTTTCGCAGTGCTTTTGACAGTTCTTTTCTGCTCCCCATGGCTCAGTATTTAGCCTGCTTAGTGCATCCACGTAAGAGCTAACAAACTCATTGACTATTTATACACAGACACTAATTTTACAAGCCACAGATGTGGGAAATTAACTTTTTGCCCTGGCTCACATATGTGAATCGGGATGTGTTTTTCAAGGGCGCTGATTTGCATAACAGGTCACATAGTATGTGTAAAAAAAAAAAATACAACAGCTGTAATGGACAGACTGCTAAAAGAAGGTATTTAATCACCCATGCAGAGTAGCTTTTTGGAGGTGTACAAAATTATATTGATAATAAATCAGCAAATTAACTACAAAAATATTGGAAGGAATATATAAAGATACCTTCCATTAATGGACTCACATACATAGCAGCCAAATAAAAACCACTAAAAATTGCAGTGTCTAGTTCAGCAATGGGCAAACTACGGCCCGGCGGACCTTTTAATCCGGCCCGAAGAGCGTGATACTGTCAGGATGGCTGTCAGGATGTGTGTAGGCGGGGCAGCGTGACGAACGTGAGGGGAGCTAGGCTCCTCTCACAGTCCGCCCTGATGACCGGAACGGCGCGGGAACACGGCGAGAGGAACACGCGGAGCAAAGGTAAGTAAATTGACACAGGGGGGACTTGGGGACTTAATATGGGGGATGAATTAATATGGGGAATGAATTACTATAGGGGGGATGAATTATTATGGGGGGATGAATTACTAGGGGGGATGAATTACTATGGGGGATGAATTACTATGGGGGATGAATTACTATGGGGGATGAATTACTATGGGGGATGAATTACTATATGGGGGATTAATTACTATGGGGGATGAATTACTATGGAGGATGAATTACTATATGGGGGATGAATTACTATATGGGGGATTAATTACTATATGGGGGATGAATTACTATGGGGGATGAATTACTATATGGGGGATTAATTACTATATGGGGGATTAATTACTATGCTTACTATGGGGGAATATTACTATACTTACTATAGATGACACATACACATCATTCATCTACTCTTGGTCCGGCCCCCGGGTCCAATATATGAACCCATTGCGGCCCTCAAGTCAAAATGTTTGCCCACCCCTGGTCTAGTTAGTGTCTTAGCCATATAATAATGGAGAATTAGCAGGGGTGGACTGACAATTTGGAAACTTGGGCACTGCCCGAGGGCCCAGGGTCAGTAGGGGGCCCCATGAGATGCCCCTGGTACCCTTTTCATAGCTTTTTTGTTTGGGCAAGGACACAGGGGCCCCATGATCCCCTAATGCTTGGGGGCCCATGAGTTGTCAATCTGCCCCTAGGCATTAGTGATCTAGTGATTAGTGAAAGCCTTCCCAGAAGAGTTGAAGCTGTTATAGCTGCAAAGGGCGGGGCCTACTCAATATTGAACCCTACGGACTAAGACTGGGGGGCCATTAAAGTTCATATGTGTGTGTAAAGGCAGATGTCCCAATACTTTTGGCCATACCTTGAGGTTCTCAAGGATTTAAATGTATTTTTACATCAAGCATTACTTAAAGCTTTTAATAATTTACTCTCAGAGTATAAACAGATTCATGAACTAGAGGCACGAGCACTCCAAGATCTTGTTAGTCTACTTAAAGGAAATAAATCAGATGAGGATGACACTGAAGAGGCAACAACTCAAAAATGGAGGAGGCAAGCAAGACTAAAAATAAGATAAAAAACAATGCCAAACCTAAGTAAAAATAGAAGGGTGAGCCTTTTCCTTGAATTGGTGCGCTTTGACCTTAAAAAGATTGAGTGGAACTAAAGCAGACCTGATAATTTCCGGCTCATGGGGAAGGGACATTTTTTTGGGGCAATAGATCAGGTCCAGAATAATTGAAAGGAGCTTCTATAACCTGCAGGAGCCGTTTAAAAACCCATGAAAGAATTAAAAAAAATAAAACCTTGATTTCGCCCTCCATACTAATCTCCAGTGCCGTTTATTGAAATGTTCCAATTGTTTGCCAAAATTTGGTAACGAGAAAACTTTCATTGGTAATGAGTAGAGATGAGCGAATTATTCAAAAATTCGATTCGGCTGATTCGCCGAATTTGTGGAATAAATTTGATTCGATGCGAATTTATTCGCTGCAAATTTAACTTATAAAAAGGGTGTTTCTAGGCTTCAGAGAGCCTTTATATTAGTGCAGAACACTGTACCTTTAATTTAAATGCCCTTGGAGTCTGCTGGGGAAGAGAAATAATACTGTCAGTCAGTATGACATGCAGATGAGTGCCGTCGATCTTAGAATCACCGCACACTTCACTCATTTGGGCAGTCACGGGGCACGACGAAGAAGATGAAGAAGAAGATGAAGAAGAAGAAGAAGAAGAAGAAGGAGAAGAAGAAGAAGAAGAAGAATGAGAAGAAGAAAAGAAGAAGAGAAGAATAAAAGAAGAATGAAAAAAGAAAAAGAAGAAGAATGAAAAAGAAGAATGAAAAGAAGAAAAAGAAGAATGAAAGAAGAATGAAATGAAAAGAAGAAGAAGAAGAATGAAAAGAAGAAGAATGAAAAGAAGAAGAAGAATGAAAAGAAGAATGAAAAGAAGAAGAAGAAGAATGAAAAGAAGAATGAAAAGAAGAAGAAGAAGAATGAAAAGAAGAATGAAAAGAAGAATGAAAAAGAAGAAGAAGAAGAATGAAAAGAAGAAGAATGAAAAGAAGAAGAATGAAAAGAAAGAAGAATGAAAAGAAGAAGAAGAAAAGAAGAAGAAGAATGAAAAGAAGAATGAAAAGAATGAAAAGAAGAATGAAAAGAAGAAGAAGAAGAATGAAAAGAAGAAGAAGAAGAAGGAGAAGGAGAAGAAGAAGAGAAGAGAAGAAGAAGAAGAAGAATGAAAAGAAGAATGAAAAGAAGAAAAAGAAGAATGATAAGAAGAAGAAGAAGAATGAAAAGAAGAAGAAGAAGAATGAAAAGAAGAATGAAAAAAAGAAGAAGAAGAATGAAAAGAAGAAGAAGAAGAATGAAAAGAAGAAGAAGAAGAATGAAAAGAAGAATGAAAAGAAGAAGAAGAAGAATGAAAAGAAAAATTAAAAGAAGAAGAAGAAGAATGAAAAGAAGAAGAAGAAGAATGAAAAGAAGAAGAAGAAGAAGAAGAAGTAGGATGAGGAAGAAGAAGAAGAAGAAGAAGAAGTAGGAATGAGGATGAAGAAGAAGAAGAAGAAGAAGAAGAGGAAGTAGGATGAGGATGAAGAAGAAGAAGAAGAAGAAGAAGAAGTAGGATGAGGAAGAAGAAAGAAGAAGGAGAAGAGGATGAGGATGAAGAAGCAGAAGAAGAAGAAGAAGAAGAAGTAGGATGAGGATGAAGAAGAAGAAGAAGAAGAAGAAGTAGGATGAGGATGAAGAAGAAGAAGAAGGATGAGGATGAGGATGAAGAAGAAGAAGAAGAAGAAGAGATGAAGAAGAAGAAGAAGAAGTAGAATGAGGATGAAGAAGAAGAAGAAGAAGAAGAAGAAGATGAAGAAGAAGAAGAAGAAGTAGGATGAGGAGAAGAAGAAGGATGAGGAAGAAGAAGAAGAAGAAGAAGAAGTAGGATGAGGATGAGAAGAAGAAGAAGAATGAGGAAGAAGGAAGAAGAAGAAGAAGAAGAAGTAGATAAGAAGAAAAAGAAGAAGAATGAGGATGAAGAAGAAGAAGTAGGATTAGGATGAAGAAGAAGAAGAAGAAGTAGGATGAGGATGAAGAATGAAGAAGAAGAAGAAAGAAGAAGAAGAAGAAGAAGAAGATGAGGATGAAGAAGAAGAAGAAGAAGAAGAAGTAGGATGAAGGATGAAGTAGGAAGAAGAAGAAAGAAGAAGAAGAAGTAGGATGAGGATGAAGAAGAAGTAGGATGAGGATGAAGAAGAAGAAGAAGAAGAAGAAGAAGAAGAAGTAGGATGAGGATGAAGAAGAAGAAGAAGAAGAGAAGAAGAAGAAAGGAAGAAGAGAGAAGAAGAAGAAGAAGAAGAAGAAGAAGAAGAAGAAGTAGGATGAAGAAAGAAGAAGAAGAAGAAGTAGGATGAGGATGAAGAGAAGAAGAAGAAGAAGAAGATAGGATGAGATGAAGAAGAAGAAGAAGAAGTAGGATGAGGATGAAGAAGAAGAAGAAAAAGAATGAGGATGAAGAAGAAGAAGAAGTAGGATGAGGATGAAGAAGAAGAAGAAGAAGAAGAAGAAGAAGAAGTAGGATGAGGATGAAGAAGAAGAAGAAGAAAGAAGAATAAGTAGGATGAGATGAAGAAGAAGAAGAAGAGAGTAGGATGAGGAGAGATGATGAAGAAGAAGAAGGATGAGGATGAAGAAGAAGAAGAAGAAGGATGCGGATGAGGAATGAAGAAGAAGAAAAGAAGAAGAAGAGGATGAGGATGAAGAAGAAGAAGAAGAAGAAGAAGAAGAAGAATGAGGAGAAGAGAAGATGAAGAAGAAGAAGAAGAAGAAGAAGAAGAAGAAGAGGAAGAGGATGAAGATGAAGAAGAAGAAGAATGAAGAAGAAGAAGAAGTAGGAGAGGATGAAGATGAGAAGAAGAAGAAGAAGAAGTAGGATGAGGATGAAGAAGAAGAAGAAGAAGAAGTAGGATGAGGATGAAGAAGAAGAAGAAGAAGTAGGATGAGGATGAAGAAGAAGAAAAAAGAAGATGAGGATGAAGAAGAAGAAGAAGAAAGAAGAGTAGGATGAGGATGAAGAAGAAGAAGAAGAAGTAGGATGAGGAGAAGAAGAAGAAGAAGAAGTAGGATGAGGATGAAGAAGAAGAAAGAAGAAGATGATGAGGATGAAGATGAAGAAAGAAGATGAGGAAGAAGAAGAAGAAGAAGGATGAGGATGAAGAAGAAGAAGAAGAGAGAAGAAGAAGAAGAAGAAGTAGATGATGAGGATGAAAGAAGAAGAAGAAGAAGAAGAAGAAGAAGAAGAAGAAGAAGAAGAAGAGGAAGAAGAAGAAGAAGAAGAAGAAGATAAGAAGAAGAAGAAGAGGATGAAGAAGAAGAGAAGTAAGATGAAGATGAGGATGAAGAAGAAGAAGAAGAAGAAGAGAAGAAGAAGTAGGATGAGGATGAGGATGAAGAAGAAGAAGAAGAAGAAGAAGATGAGGATGAGGATGATGAAGAAGAAGAAGAAGAAGTAGGATGAGGATGAAGAAGAAGAAGAAGGATGAGGATGAAGAAGAAGAAGAAGAAGAAGAAGAAGTAGGATGAGGATGAAGAGGAGAAGAAGAAGAAGTAGGATGAGGATGAAGAAGAATTCCATTCCAGCAAAAAGTGTATCTGCAGAGAGCTGCGCTATTTCTGACAGTTCTCTGACAGTTCCTTCACATTTACAGCGGTTGAAACATTGTATCTATTTGTTTCCGAATAAAAACATCTGTATCCTAAATGGAAACAAATAGATACAATGTTTCAACCGCTGTAAATGTGAAGGAACTGTCAGAGAACTGTCAGAAATAGCGGAGCTCTCTGCAGGGACACTTTTTGCCAGCTGTAGAAGAGATGAAAAATCAGCGGATCGGGGAAAATTCGATTTGTGCATCCGAAGTTTGCTAATATTCGGATTCGACGCAAATCAAATTTTTCCTAATATTCGAAACGAATTCCACTTCGCCAGATTCGATTCGCTCATCTCTAGTAATGAGGATAACAAACGAAATTCCAGATAGTGACATTTTATCCTTGCAAATACCAGATTGTCTGGAGAACAACATTAACTCACCTGATGTTAGTACAGATGAATAAAGACACATGGTCTCTTCTCCGGTACACTGCACCAAGCTGCCGGTACAGGTGGCTGAATTTGCTGATACACACTGCTGACACCACACTCCGTTAGATTTGGAACTTGTGTCCGGTACTTATGAAAATAGAAAAGGGGAAAGATCAGCTAATGCATAATAATTGCCTTTCAGTGGGCAGCTAAGTTACTGCATGTCTATGTGACTATAATATGGTCATGGATGGACCAGGGGCGGACTGCCCATTTGGAAACTCAGGCACTGCCCGAGGGCCCGGGGTCAGTAGGGGGCCCCATGAGAGGCCCCTGGTACCTTTTTCATAGGCTTTTTTGAGTTTGGACAAGACACAGGGGCCCCATGATCCCCTATTGCCCATGAGTTGTCAGTCCGCTCCTGGGATGGACTTAAAAACTTATTTTACCAACTGAAATTTACTGAGCAATCTGTATCAGGAATAGTATGAAAAACAGAACAATTAAGAGCTGAGAATCTGATGACATCCAGGTGTGAGAGCATCCCTCCTTAACCAGAGTTGCTGCCAGGAATGCTGATGAGATTGCTGCCAGGAATGCTGATGAGAGCAGAGGAACTAAGCAACATATATACGGCAAGACCGCATGCTTGTTGGAGAGACATTTGTTCTGTTCAGAGTCACCAGCGGATGCAAAGCAGACCCGGGTCAGTAAGATCGTGCACGCACCTCATTTCAGTGTTGGCGCCTAGAGACTGAGTCCAGGCCTATAGTTAGTTAGTTAGGGTCTCTGTTTGTGTCAAGCCACAAGTGTTGTTACTGATCATTGGAAGGACTCCACAACTTAAAGTGACATTTCACATTGGAGAGCTGATAAAATCCTACAAACTCAAGCCAGACTGGTGTTTTGCTCAGAAGGAATACTCAGGCACGAGCTACAGGACCAGTTATGGGGGGGGGAATACTGTAGATTTGTGTAAGATTGTAAGCTGTTGTGCTGCACCGCAGGCTAGCCCATACTGTACACCCATACACTGATTCCTGCTCTGTAGGGTAATAACAGGTAAGGTGTGGCAGCTTAGAAGTGCCCCCCAGTTGGTAAATTACTTCACTTTCTACCTTCATCCATCAGAAGGCGCCGTGCTGTGCAGCACAAGGGTCTCAGTCTTTGGGCTGGGTGTATGTAAATTTATTGTATGTTCCCAGCATTTGTGGTTGTGTTTATTTGCCACATCTAAGTAAAATTCTGTCGTGGCAAAAGCTGGTGTTGGGGTTGCTTTCCTCGTTCATGACTTCACTGTATCCTGGGGAGCCCACCCCGGTACATGGCTTACAATGGCATTGGTAGATGTCTCCTTTATCAGTGACCTTTTATTTGACAACAGCTTGCATATTAGCTAGGGTGTTTAATTAGCCAACATTTTAATTGCTGCCTATACAGTGTAATCATTTGGTCATCATTTGGACAAACTTTCTTCTTCAACTTACATTTGGGCGTTGCTGGAGTGCAGTTGTCCGTGTCACAGCATGTGATGGCTCTCCTCTCTGTGCCACGTGAACCCGTGTAAGATCCAGTGACACCACATAATGCTTTGTGGCGCACAAGATTTGCCAAATTGTTGGCCGGATACAGAACCTGCAAAAAATATATGAAAATAAATTCTTCTTACAGAGTTTTGTGTTTCAGTGTTGCACTAAGCCCTTGAGTTCTACTGTATAAAATTGCACACTGTAACCTTACACTAAAAGTAAATAATTGAGTTCTAAAGCATATAATTTAAAGTGATATTAAACCCCTCAGCTTTGTAAGCACTTTCCGCAGATAATTGAAACGCTTACGGAGTATTCACTTTCTTCATCTTTTTATACTTGCCTATCTACTAGTTTTAGCTGGTGCCATAGGTACTGTGCCAAGTTTCCTGTTTAAGGGTGGCTCCTTTGTCTTTCCGTATCCTATGGAGCCACCCTTGCATATCAGGGACTAGAGTTGTGTCTTCCTACACTGTGTGTATCAAGCCTCAAGTTTCTCTCCCCTTCAGTCAAGTAGCATGGATGCTGGTGTCAGTCTCCCTCAGACTGACAACAACAGTGCAGCACCATGTTTTGCACTCCATTGACACCACCAACACAGAGGCATTTTTCTAATCCATTAACACCTCCAAAACTTGAACCTTTTTTCTACTCAATTGACACCTTCAACACAGGGGCATTTTGTCTGCTTTAAGACCACCAAAATAGGGACTTTTTTTGCACTCCATTGACACCTCCAACACAGGGACATTCTTTCACTTTATTTATTATTTATTTATTTCAGGTACTTATATAGCACCATAAATTTACACAGCACTTTACATATATATTATACATTCACATTAGTCTCTAACCCTCAAGGGGTCTCTAACTCACATTCATACATACACATACTAGGGCCAATTTAGACAGGAGACAATTCACCTACCAGCATGTCTTTGGAGTGTGGGAGGAAACCGGAGTACCCGGAGGAAACCCACGCAGGCACAGGGAGAACATGCAAACTCCAGGCAGGAGGTGCCGTGGCTGAGATTTGAACCAATGACCCTAGTACTGCCAGGTGGAAGTGCTAACTATATAGCCACTGTGCTGCCCCCATTGACATCACCAACACAAGGGATTTTCTTTCACTCCATTGACACCTCTAACAGGGGGCATTTTTTTACCCCATTTTTTTCTACTCAATTGACACCTTCAACACAGGGACATTTTGTCTGCTTTAGGACCACCAAAATAAGGACATTTTGTTTGCTCCATTGACACCACCAGCACATGGACATTTGTCTACTTCATTGATTCCACCAACACAGGAACAGTTTTCTGCTTCATTGAAACCTCCAACACAGGGATATTTTTTTCTGCTTTGACACCACCAACATAGGGACATTTTTCACTCCATTGACTCCTCTAACAGGTGGACATTCTTTCACTCCATTAACACCACCAACACAGGGACATTTTTTACTCCATTGACACCTCCAACACAGGGAAATCTTTTTACTCCATTAACACCTCCTACACAGAAACACCTTTCTGCTCCATTGACACCTCCAAAACAGGGATATTTTTTTCTGTTTTGACACCACCAACAAAGGAGCATTTTTTACTCCATTGACACCACCAACACAGGGACATTATTCTACTCAATTGACACCACCAACACTGGAACATTTTTCTATTTCATTGAGAGCTCCAACGCAGGAACATGTTATACTCCTTTGACACCTCCAGCAAAGGGACATTCTATAACTCCATTGACACCACCAACACAGGGGCATTTTTCTACTGCATTGACACCTCCAACACAGGGACATTTTTAATTCCATTGACACCACCAGAAAATGGGCATGTTTTACTTTTTTGACGCCTCCAACACAGGGACATCTTTCTACTCCATTGACACCTCCAAGGCAAGGACATTTTTCTACTCCATTGACACCTCTAAAACAAGGACATTATTTCACTCTATTGACATATCAACAACACAAGGGATTTTTTTCACTCCATTGACATCTCCAACACAGAAACACTTTTCTGCTCCATTGACACCAGCATCACAGGGACATTTTTCTACTCCATTGACACCTCTAACACAAGGACATTCTTTCACTCCATTGACACTTCCAACACTGAGACATATTTTACTCTACTGGCACCACCAACACAGGGACATTTTGCTACTCCATTGACACCTCCAACACAGGGACAGTTTTTTCTGCTTTGACACCACCAACATGGGGACTATTTTTCACTCCATTGACACCTCCAACACAGGGACATTCTTTCACTCCATTGATACCATCAACACAAGAATTTTTTTACTCCATTGACAACACCTACACAAGGAAATTTGCATATTTTAGTACACAACTAGAATTACTCTTTAAGGACCCAAGGCTATTTCACAAAGGGATGGAGTTTAAGATTTATCCAATGCCAGGAGATCATCTCTGTAGCTGAGAGAGGCAATGGGGTGGATTTACTAAAGACAAATAGGAATGTTCACTTTGGAAAGGGATTTTCTTTTAGCTAAGCTTAAGTGAAGCTCTGCTGACTTCCATCGTTAAATCGTGTGGAAAACTACTGTTTTTAATTTCCTTGCATATAATTGGGTAATCTCTGCAAAGTGAATCACCTCATTCACTAAGCAAAGAGAACATTTCTCTTTGGAAAGTGAACAAGTGAACTTTTATTTTTTTTTTACATGTTCCCTGGAAGCATAGACAAGAGAGCAATCTGTGGGGAGGGTGGCACTAAATTAATTTAAAGTGTGTTTCAATTCATTTTTTCTCTTTAAGGGCTCATTCACACAGGTGGTAGTCCTTACCATCCTCCTGAAAAATGATCTACGATGGCAAGTGGTGAGGAGGTGATATATTGCCTCCCCACTGCATGTTTTAACCCTGAAAATGCTGACCCATTGTGCTGTGGTTGCAAAGTAAAACATGGCATGTGTGCAGCCCTGAGAAACTGAACATCCTAGTTTAGGTAGCGGTTGGGGGTGGTAAAAACACCCCTCAGCCACCCAGAGCCCCAGAAAGTTGTGAAAACCAGACAGGGGTTCTAATCCTTCTCTATTCCAATTCAAACATTAAAAAAAAATTGGCTTGACATACATTTCAAAAACAATCTTTCTTTTTTCAACTGGGACCAATTGAAACAACAATTTTGTGTGACCTATGAGGCGACACTGTATGAAACTTGTCAAACAATAAAAGAGAAAAATTCCAAGCTCAACTTACCGACCAGCTTGCAACCAACCGAAATGTCCTGTTTGCATTAAAATCAGGGGTTTAGTTTGCACACATTTGCAAATACATGTGTAAGCTTCAAAGCGTCTTCACAGCACCCCGATATTCTGCAGTTCCTAACTTTATCAATTTTGAGAGCCTCCATAGTAGAAACACGTGTATAATAATGGATAGACTGAGGGCAGGTAGACACAGACGGAGCCTACCCCACCTTAAAGGCACAGGGGCGTACTGGACACCCAGCACATAGCCCAATGGCAGCCAAGGTATCCAGTGCATCCCCTCACCTGTATATCAATAGTACAAACAAATGGAAATTGCCCCAATTTTTAACTGGCATTCACAGCAAGGAGCACATGGAAGGGCGACGCATGTCAAACAACAAAAGAGAAAAATTTGCAGCTCAACTTCCCGACCAGCGTGCGACTAATCAAACCAACCTGTTTAATAGTTTGCATTAAAAACATGTGCACACATTTTCATAATACTTGAGTAAGCTGCATTGTATTAAACTTGTATAATGATGCAACTAGATCTAGTCAGCGTAATGGTGGCCGTAAATAAATCAATAAACAATCAATTTTCTTTCCTTTCAGATCAATCTCTTCTGATAGGAATAATTGATCTATAGTTGATAACCCATTTGATTGATATGCCACACACAGGGGAAGTGAGTTTTGATCAATAAAATGATAATAAGTTGCGATCATAGCCTACGATCATATTTTAGAAGATGATGGAAACAGAGATGTGATTGATCATTTAAGATTGTATTCATGAACCGAGCATCTCTGTGCTGCCAATCAATGCCAAAAAATGGATCATTTTCCACCTTGGCCGATCAAATCAGTTTGCTTGAATCTGATTTCAAATGGAGTGCTAGTGGCCATCATAAGGCGACACATCGGTTGAATGGTGTTATTGGCCATCATACAGTTATGTAAGGAATTGTACTGACTGTCTTCTTGCTCAAGTAAGATGCTACAATAAATGAAAATGTTATGAAATGTGCTAAAATACTGCAAATCAAACACGTTCGTAATAAACAGTAAATCATCTGCATACTCATTACGGCGACTGAATACTGAGATGAACACAGATAGCCGGATGGGCAGACTTCATTGGTAGTTGCTGTGCAGGAATCTGAGCCCAAACTAAAGCAATTATCACACGTCAAAGATTGACCTGAAAGAGAACAAATGTATTACTATTATACAGCTGTCAGCATTTCAGCCTTTTCTTGAATTGTTATAGCACGTTGGCATTATAGAAAGCACTGCAACTTGCGATGTTGAAAATGCCAATTCTCTATCACGTGGTATTTACCCCAAAAAGCAAAAATGTTTAGTAAATAACTCACAAAACAGCGTTAACCTCCTTGGCGGTAATTCTTTCCGATGAAAGCGGTACCATTTTTTTCATGAAAATATGTAGTTTTTTTATTGTAGGCCGTAATTCTTAGGAAAAACTCACTGAAAGAAATCCGAACAAGAGTCTAGTAATTTTGATAAAATTTGAAACACGAAATCATAAATTAAATATTACATTTAATTCAATAATATAATCAAACCAAAAACACTGAAATGTGAAATAGAGCGCAAGTTAGCACCTGAGCAAAGTCGCAAAATCGTTTTCAGTGTCTGATGACGAATTTCCCCACAAATCATTATCACTCAATTCTGCAAGTGGTTCTGATTTACTATCGCTGTTCTCTAGCTGATCTAAACCGCTTTTGATCTAAAGGACACTTTTTGGACGCCATGGACGTTTCTCTCAGTTTCCAGGCAGAAAGAACAGACAAAATGCGAGGACAAAGCACTCGGGACAAAATGTATGTGAAATTGGTTGAGACAGAATGTTTTACTATGTAAAATGTAAAAAAAAAAAAGACATTTTTTAAAATTTTTAAATTTCCCGCCGCCAGCGGCAAATTACGTCCCGATGTCACAGGGACAGGACACAGAAGTCGGATGCTGGCATCGGCCGGAGGAGATGGCTGGGGACGCTGCAGGGGACACATCGCGGGAGCGCAGGGTAAGATAAGTGAAGAACAAATGCCGGAGCAGTGCCGCATGGTATTCCCGAGTGTAGCTCGGGGGTTACCGTTTGTGGTACTGAAATGTTTACCCCGAGCTACACTCGGGGGAATACCGCCAAGGAGGTTAAAGGATAAGTTCACTTTCGACCAAAAGAATAAATACACATTTTTTTTGCAGGTAAAAAAAATGTGAATTTTATTCTTTTTGGTTGCAGTAGCCTAGAAAGCATTGCACCAGCGATAAGCAGATTTCAGGTGCCATGCAGATCTCCTGCAGATGTCAGTAGGTCTGTACAGAATGTACGATTAGCAGATATACTGACACGAAGAATGAATGAACTAAAACGGCTCCCCACAAACTCCTCTGAACAAGAAAGCAAGAATTCGCATATGAGATGTAGACAGAAACCATTGAGTACACCCCATGATAATTTTTTTATTTGCACTAACATGCAATTATTTGGGACAAGCTTTTGGGGTGTAAGGTCCAAGCATTACTAATGCACAAAGTTTTAGCAGAATGTACAATCTGCTAAAACTTTCTGAAATAGTACTTCTTGGACCTTGAAGAAGGGGGTACACCCCAAAAGCTTGTCCCAAATAATTGCATGTTAGTGCAAATAAAAAAAAAATTATCATGGACAGTACTCAATGGTTTCTTTATACGGCAATAATCACCTCAAGAATATGAGATCAAAATTCAAAAGAAAAAATTGTTTTCTAAAGCATAAAAAAACTTAGAAAACAAAATAGAATGTATAAATGTATAAAAAATATTCTAAAATAATATATATATATATATATATATACTTCCACTTCACTTACCTGTGATTACAAAGGTCGCGAAGATAAAAAATAATTGCAGAAGACACATCATTGTGTAAGATGATTTCTGTGTGACCAAATGTAAAAGCTAATACTCTTGCTTCCACCTTTTTACATACTGCATAAATGCCTTTAGGTGAGATTGGGGAGTGTCAGTGAATGACGAGTGGGATTCTTTAAAATATTATAATCAAGTATAAATGAACCTGAAGCTGTTAAACTTTGCCCGTCCCTTACTGTTTTTTTTCTAATAAACCCTTAAGATTGAGTACTTAAAACAAAATTAAAAAAAGATTGGCTTGCCTTAAAATGTATTCCAATATGTTTTCACTCCGTTTCGGAAAGAGAGGGGAAGGGCTAGAACCCCTTCCAAGTTTTTATTGCTTTAAAAGAAATTATATATAAAGGCATCTGCTATCATAAACCAAATACATACGGTCATGGCCAAGAATTGTCTGAGGATTTGAGAACAAGAATTGTGTACAAGCATGGACAATCTCAGGGTTGCAAGTCCATCTTCAGAGATCTTAATGTTCCTCTGTCCACTGTGCGCAACATTGTCAAGAAGTTTACAGCTCATGGCACTTTAGCTAATCTCCCTGGATGTGGACGAAAGAGAAACATTGATCAAATATTGCAACAAAGGATTGTTTGAATGGTGGATAAAGAACCTCAATCAACTTCCAGACAAAATCAAGCTGACCTTCAGGCAGAGGATACAACTGTGTCCGCTCACACTATACATCGCCATCTGAATGAAAAGAGACGCTATGGTAGAAGACCCAGGAGGATCCCACTCCTAATACAGAAACATAAAAAAGCCAGATTGGAGTTTGCCAAAACTTACCTGAGAAGCCAAAATCCTTTTGGGAGAATGTGCTGTGGACATATGAAACAAAATGACAGCTTTTTGGTAAAGCCCATCATTCTATCGTTTTAAGAAAAATCAAAGAATACAGTCCCTTCAGTCACACATGGTGGAGGGTCACAGATGTTTTGGAGTTGCTTTGCTGCTTCAGGCTCTGGATGTCTTGACCGTGTACATGGCATTATGAAATCTGAAGACTACCAAAGAATTCTGGGGTGCAATGTAAGGCCCAGTGTCAGAAAGATAAGTCTCCGTCTGATGTCATGGGTCTTACAGCAGGACAATGACCCAAAGCGCACATCAAAAAGCACCCAGAAATGGTTTCAGACAAAGTGCTAAAGAGTATGGAACTGGCCAGCAATGAGTCCAGATCTCAATCCCATAGAGCTCCTGTGGAGAGATCTCAAAACAGAAGTTGGGAAAAGGAACCCTTCCAATCTGAGGGACCTGGAGCAGCTGGTGAAAGAAAAGTGCTCCAAAAATCCAGTAGAGAGGTAGGAGAAACTCCTTGATAGCTACAGAAAGCCAATTATTTCAGTTATTGTTTCCAAGGAGTGTGAGGGTGCCAATAATTTTATTTAGTCCATTTTTGGGGTTTTGTGTGGAATGTGTCAGATTTGGCTTTTTGTTTCTCCACTTTTTTGTGCCATACCAATACAAACAAAAGAAATAAACACGAGAATGCCTAAACATTTGTAATTGAAGCAGCCCTCCTATAGTGATATACAATCATTCTAAATGAAAAAAAGAAAAAGGATGTCTAGGCACTAGCCCAATAAAACCTAAAAAAATTACTAATTCCTTAATATATTATAGGTCTTATATAAATAAAGTGGTTTCCCAAATCATCTTCCAGGACAGCACATGAGACATAGAGCTCCTTTCATGGGACAGGAAACATGTTACTCCACAGAAAATAAAAGGCGATCCTCCAGGCCCAAGCCTCAATTTTGTAGTATGTCCTCTGAACGGGAGTAACATGTTTCCTGGAACCATGAGAAAAGTTCTCCTAAGGGATGGCTGGAAGCTCGGTTGGGGGGAGGTTCACTCATAATTTTCTGTCTTCTAGCCCTGCAGCATTGTCCTCTAGGGGCTCGGTATGGAGACTAGGCTGTAACAGTCTGGGGGATGGTGGTGACATTCCCTCGGCCAGTTTATGTCCCACTGCATGTGAAGGAAAGTAGGGTCATCTCTGCGGCCTTACCTTCACTTGGTGGCCGCATTCTGTGGTGGTGTAGGCAGCTGAGTTCCGCTGCTACCTGGCCTTCATCCTCGTGTGGTGATGGGTGGGGCTTCTGCATTCCAGGCTGGCTCCAGATGTTGTAGTGACATCATTTCCGGGAGGCGGGTGATGTCATCACCCTGGACACTGGTTCTGATCCCCATTTGAAAAAGGGCACAAGACTAACTGTTTGGGCAGCTGGTGCAGTGGTCTTCACTACAGCAGAGGCTGAAATGGAAAGACCAGTGGCTATGGATCCTATCGCGGCTGCTACTCAGGTGGTTGATTCCGGGCAAGAAGGCACCAGCTGCTCACAGGTAATGACAGTGGGGAGGGCTCCCAGATGTATGCCTGTGCAGGTTCTTATTTCTGTCACATACAGCTCCTGGGGTGATGGGCTGTTCTCTGACAGAGCACATTTCCTCCTCTTTCTGCTAGAGCAGAGGGTGTGTTATCTAGTGATATAGTTAGTGGCTGAAGGTCCCCTTTTTTTCTGTTATTTGTTTACAGACTAAGACTCAGGACAAAGGTCTAGACCCTCACCCCAAGTAAAAGGAAATGTGTGGTTTGTGTGGCCAAACAAGGATCTTCTTGGAACAAGCCCTTGTTCTGGTCTTGTATTAATAGTCTTGTAAAGGAGGACTCTACCTCAGCTTGTGTTAAATTGCTGTCATCAGTCAAGAATGAATTGCTAACCACATTCAGTTCCTTCAAGACATTTTGGAGGATTTAAAAAATCCTACCCCACCTACACTTTCCTCAGAGGAAGCCGACCCTTCCACAGCCAAGACCTGTACACCTGTTGAGAGACCAGGCAGGAGGTCATAAAGGGGGCTTTGGTGATGAATTCCTCATCCTCTTCTGAAAATGAGGATAAGGTGAGTTCTTAAGAAGAAGAGGAACAGGAGGAGAAGGAGGGCTCTGGTTCTAGGTCTTCTAGATACAAGCTCTCTCTAGATGAAGTAGATGAATTGCTGAAGGCCATTTACGAAACTTTAGAAATAGAAGAAGACAGGGTCAGCTATATAAACATGACTTAATGCATGAGGCTCTTCAGGGTAAAAAGCGCAGGGTTTTCCCTGTCCATAAATCCCTGAAGGAGGATTTTGAATTGGAATGGAAGTAGATAGGGTGAAAGCTTTTCTTTTCCAACAGCCTCAAAAGAAGATTCTCTTTTGAAGAAGGGGTTAATCATCCTTGGAATAAAGAGCCTAAATTGATCTGACCTTGTGTTCAAGGACATGGGAGTCCTTAGGGACTCTATGGATAAGAAGGGGGGCGTCTTTGTCAAGAGGGCCTAGGATTCTACTGTAAATAGTCTCAAACCACCCCTTGCTTCTACATGTGTAGCCAGAAATGTGAATTTTTGGTTGTCTCAGCTTAAGTCTCACTTGTTAGTGGTACATCTAGAGAGGAAATTTTAAAATAATTTCCTATTCTTTTTAAAGCTGTAGGTTTTTGGTGGATTCTTCAGCAGAAGCAGTTAGAATGGCAGCTCTGGTAAATTCTGCACCTTGCCCTTTTCAGGAGATAACTTGTTTGGCCCCAGATTGCAGAGGTGTTAGAGTGCACAGCTGATAAGAAAAAGGCCTCCACAAAAAAGGAAAAGGACACCGGGTTTTAGGCAGCTTTTTCGTGGCCAAAGACAACAAGCCAACCAAGGTAAAGAAGCCAGGCAAGGAAACTTTGGCAGGTAACAAAGGTAAGTGTAAAGGATAAATCTTGTTTAATCCCCCTCAACCCTCCCCAAAAAGCCAATGACTCCTTCCTCCCAGTGGAAGTAAGATTGGAGGCTATCCTCCCAGCTTGGGAGACCGTCACCTTCAGTCCATTCATCCTTCTTGTGATAAGTCCGGGTTATAGGCTGGAGTTCAACTCCTTGCCCCCCCCCCCAAAGGTTTTTGATCACTAATCTTCCTCAGGATCAGAAAAAGGTGAGCGCATTGCAGTTAGAAGAGATGATAGATCCAAGGGTAACCAGCCACTTTATTAAGTACACCTGTTCAATTGCTTGGTAACACAAATTGCTAATCAGCCAATCACATGGCAGCAAGTCATGGTGACGATGACTTGCTGAAGTTCAAATTGAGAACCAAAATGGGGAAGAAAGGGAATTTAAGTGACTTTGAACGTGGCATGGTTGTTGGTGGCCAGACAGGCTGGTCTGAGTATTTCAAAAACTGCTGAACTACTGGGATTTTCACACACAATCATCTCTAGGCTTTACAGAAAATGGGCCGAAAAAGAGAAAATATCCTGTGAGCAGCAGTTGTGTGGAGGGAAAATGCCTTATGGTGTCAGAGGAGAATGGGCAGACTGGTTCAGCTGTGACATTCAGAAGGTAGTGTCAAAATTTGGCTAATAGGGCATTCAAACACCTAAAATTTGGCCTATTTAGTGGGAGCCATACATCATATATAGAAGGGCTATTTCTACTGCTCCTACGTATGATAGCTTTCTGCTGTCACTTATCCTAAGGAAGCCACGGGTGCTTGTACCCCTGTTATGTGTTTGTACCACTAATATCAGGGGGAGTGGCCATATTTGGGCAGTGATTTCACTCACTGCTATCTCTACCCTTTTGCTTAAAGGGAGCAGGGATTCCCTGTGACATCTAAGTCACATTGTGACACTTAGGAAGGTCTCTAGGAACCACCAACATCACCAGGAATCTCTTCTTCTTTAAAGTAAAGGGCCAATAGACTCCCAGCAGCAACAACAAATCTCCCAACAGTCAGTATCAATAGACCCCACCCTCACCAGTAGACCCTCCCAGCAACAACGGACCTCCCACAACAAAATACCCCTCTAGCAGCAATAGAATAACTCCAGCAACAACAGACCCCAAGCCGTAACAACAGATCTCCCAGCAGCCAGAAACAAGAGATCCCTCCTATCAGTAAATGACCACCCAGCAACAAAAATCCCACCCTCAGCAAAAATATATCCTCCACCAGCAACAGTAGTCCTCCCCAGCAACAATAGACACCCCCCTTCCCCTTCCTCCCACTGCCAGAGCTCTACAAAATGACCTCCAGCAGGCCACTGGTGTGAATGTCTCTGACCAATCAGAAACAGACTTCAAGAGGGTGTTCTGAGGGCCCAATGTCCTCTAGTGGGCCCTGTGCTCACTGCCCGGCACCATAGAGCTTGATTGGCATTTGCCATTGAACTTCAAAATTGGTAGGTCCGCCTCTGGAGCCCTGTGCTTTTCACAGATTAGAGCAGGTTCACCCTGAGCACATGTGACAGACGTGAAAGGGTCTGGAGAAGCCATGGAGAACGTTCTGCTGCCTGTAATATGGTTCAGCATGACCGTTTTGGTGGTGTGGGCCAATGATGGTCTGGGGAGGCATATCCATGGAGAGACGCACAGACCTCTACAGGCTTGACAATGGCACCCTGACTGCCATTAGGTATCGGGGTGAAATCATTGGACCCATTGTCAGACCCTACGCTGGTGCAGTGGGTCCTGGGTTCCTCCTGGTGCAGTGGGTCCTGGGTTCTTCCTGGTGCACGACAATGTCCAGCCTCATGTAGCAAGAGTATGCAGGCAGTTCCTGGAGGATGAAGGAATTGATACCATAGAATGGCCCCCACACTAGCCTGACCTAAATCCAATAGAATCCCTCTGGGATATCATGTTTCAGTCCATCCGGCGCCGCCTGGTTGGACCATTCTGAGTTGCTGCAATGAAATTTCAGCAAAATAAACTCGCCAGCTACATATATTTTTCACTTTGATTTTTGGGGTGTCTTTGAATTCAGTCCTCTGTAGGTCGATCATTTTCATTTCCATCAAACAATGGGACATCCTTACGTTCCTCACACATTACCCCGTCCATATCAGTATAGATATCCAACAGGAGATTTTTACCCATTGAGATCTAATGGGTTTTCAAAGTGTTCCTTTCATTTTTTTGAGCAGCGTATTTCTGACACTTCATACATTTTTTTTTTTCAGATTCAAAGGTTCTGGTATTTATTGTGTGGGAGATTCTATGCATTTCGTTTAATTCTTACTGTAGGGTGTTCTACAGAAACAAAATAGCATTTACGGAAACAAAAAGGTCAAGTTGAAATTGGCGGCAAATGAGAATGAATCAACTTGTAAGGGCACATTCCTGTGAATCATTGGGTGAACATGCTAGATGAGATGCAGGATTCATGTATATGTAGTAATGACCCCTATACTCCATTACCTGTCTCACCTGTTCAAAATGAAAGACAAAATTCAACTTTGAGGGCACAAATAGAAAGCATTCTACATCCTATGAAAAAAGAAATCAAATGGCACAAAATGAGATAGAAAATAAGTGTCTTTGGGAGCTTTTATCATCTGTATGCCAATAAAATGAACGATAATATGTGTAGAGATCCGCATGACGAAAACATTTGTTTCATTTCAGATTCATTTGTTAAGCTAATCATTTCCTTTTGTCATATTCGTTGTGTTGGATGGATTCTTTTTTCGGAATTTGTTTCGTACAGGGTTGGACTGTCAACTTATGGGGCCCCCGGGCAATAGGGGATCATGAGGCCCCTGTGTCCTTGGCCAAACTCAAAAAAGCCTATGAAAAAGGTACCAGGGGCATCTCATGGGGCCCCCTACTGACCCCGGGCCCTCGGGCAGTGCCTGAGTTTCCAAATGGTCAGTCCTCGCCTGGTTTCGTATATTCGTTGCTCCAAATCAATTTGCATTTTCAGAAGTTATTTTGGAAGATTGATTTGTTATGTCATTGTTATTTTGGCGACTTGCTTGCGACTTCTATGGGTCTTCGATGCAACTTCGATGCAACTTGCTTGTGATTTCGATTCCACTTGCTTGCAACTTTGATGTTTTGCTTTACGTTGGCCAATCATAACAATACAGAGTGTCACAATATTATTGAACTGACAAAACCCTCTGAAGATGCAAGTGAATGAATACAAATAAATTTGTTGTTTCCATTATAATTTATTTAGGATTCATTGAAATTTATTGCTATCGTGACACCTCTGAATCTCCCATTAAAGAAAATGTTATCTAAATTTCTTTTTGTAACAAAACAGGTTTAATTATGACTATAAAAGTTTTTATTTATACAGGTCCTGGGATAGAGCAGTAATTCTCAACCAGGGTACCGTCTGGGTTCCTTTGGGGTGCTGCAAGTGGAGAAAGGTTGAGAAACACTGATATAGTGAGAAGTAATGAGTTACATTCAGCGGGACTTATTTTGTCATTCTGAATTTAACCTCTTGGCCCTTTAGGAGTTTCCAAAGCTGGGAGGCGGGGTGGATTTTAAGGTCACGTGACCTCCATGATTCGCTGACTTGGCGGTCACATGATCAGAAAAGGTCGCGATCGAAAGGATAGATCAGGACCTTTCCAGGAGTCACGGATAAATGTGCTGGGATCGTCCAGGGCGCTCGCTCTGTAGGAGAACTGGACAGGGCCATAGAAGGTGCTTAACCCATCAGCAGGAACAGTATCTGCTCCTTTGTGCATGGAGGAACAGGATGAGCACCGCCAGAGCTCTACAAAATGACCTCCAGCAGGCCACTAGTGTGAATGTCTCTGACCAATCAGAAACAGACTTCATGAGGGTGGCCTGAGGGCCCGATGTCCTCTAGTGGGCCCTGTGGTCACTGCTCAGAACCACAGAGCTTGATTGGCATTTGCCATTGAACACAGAATTGGCAGGTCCACCACTGGCGCCCTGTGCTTTTCACAGATGAGAGCAGGTTCACCCTGAGCACATGTGACAGACGTGAAAGGGTCTAGAGAAGCCGTGGAGAACGTTCTGCTGCCTGTAACATGGTTCAGTATGACTGTTTTGGTGGTGGGTCAGTGATGGTCTGGGGAGGCATATCCATGGAGGGACACACAGACCTCTACAGGCTAGACAATGGCACCCTGACTGCCATTAGGTATCGGGATGAAATCCTTGGACCCTATTGTTAGACCCTACACTGGTGCAGTGGGTCCTGGGTTCCTCCTGGTGCAGTGGGTCCTCGGTTCCTCCTGGTACAGTGAGTCCTGGGTTTCTCCTGGTACACGACAATACCCAGCCTCATGTAGCAAGAGTATGCAGGCAGTTCCTGGAGGATGAAGGAATTGATACCATAGAATGGCCCCCACGCTCGCCTGACCTAAATCCAATAGAACACCTCTGGAATATCATGTTTCGGTCCATCCGACGCCACCAGGTTGTACCTCAGACTGTCCAGGAGCTCAGTGATGCCCTGATCCAGATCTGGGAGGAATCCCCCAGGACACCATCCGTCGTCTCATTAGGAGCCTCCCCCGACATTGTCAGACATGTATACAAACACGTGGGAGCCATACAAACTACTGAGGACCATTCTGAGTTGCTGCAATGAAATTTCAGCAAAATGAACTCGCCAGCTGCATATATTTTTCACTTTGATTTTCGGGGTGTCTTTGAATTCAGTCCTCTGTAGGTTGATCATTTTCATTTCCATCCAACAATGGAACATGCTTACGTTCCTCACACATTACCCCGTCCATATCAGTATAGATATCCAACAGGAGATTTATCCCCATTGAGATCTGATGGGTTTTCAAAGTGTTCCTTTCATTTTTTTGAGCAGCGTATTTCTGACACTTCATACATTTTTTTTTCCAGATTCGAAGGTTCTGGTATTTATTGTGTGGGAGATTCTATGCGTTTCGTTTAATTCTTACTGTAGGGTGTTCTACAGAAACAAAATAGCATTTACGGAAACAAAAAGGTCAAGTTGAAATTGGCGGCAAATGAGAATGAATCAACTTGTAAGGGCACATTCCTGTGAATCATTGGGTGAACATGCTAGATGAGATGCAGGATTCATGTATATGTAGTAATGACCCCTAGACTCCATTACCTGTCTCACCTGTTCAAAATGAAAGACAAAATTCAACTTTGAGGGCACAAATAGAAAGCATTCTACATCCTATGAAAAAAGAAATCAAATGGCACAAAATGAGATAGAAAATAAGTGTCTTTGGAAGCTTTTATTATCTGTATGCCAATAAAGTGAACGATAATATGTGTAGAGATCTGCATGACGAAAACATTTGTTTCATTTCAGATTCATTTGTTAAGCTAATCATTTCCTTTTGTCATATTTGTTGTGTTAGATGGATTCTTTTTTCGGAATTTGTTTTGTATATTCGTTGCTCCAAATCAATTCGTATTTTCAGAAGTTATTTTGGAAGATTCATTTGTTATGTCATTGTTATTTCGGCGACTTGCTTGCGACTTCTATGGGTTTTCGATGCAACTTTGATGCAACTTGCTTGCGATTTCGATTCCACTTGCTTGCAACTTTGATGTTTTGCTTTACGTTGACCAATCATAACAATACAGAGTGTCCGCAGTCCTAAGTCGCTGATCTCCGCCATTACTAGTAAAAACAAAAATCCCAGTATCTATACCGCCATTTGTAGATGCTATAACTTTCACATAAACCAATTAATTTACATGTATTGGGATGTTTTTTAGCAAAGACATGGAGCAGAATACATTTTGGCCTATATTTTTGACGAAATTTGATTTTTAGAATTTGGATGGGCAGAGCTTGGCATTTTTGTCACCTATGCCATGAACTGTATGGTTCGTGCAGGAGTCCAAGAATGGTCATACCTTGATGAGAGAAGATTTTCAGCAGCTACAATGATTGCAATTCCTGATTCTGGATATATTGGGAAACCTGCAAATAGATGGGCTGAGCTTCGGCATTGTTGTCACCTATGCCATGGACTGTATGGTCCAAGAATGGTCATACCTTGTACATATGTTTAAGAAGTGCAATGCAACATGGAAATATTTCCGGCTATAAGATGTTAGAGCTCATACATGTACATATTGGTTACATTCCAATACAGCCAACTGACAAACCTTGCAGGCAAAACTCCGATTACAATGCCATAAAATGTACCCAGTGTACATCCGCAGATGCAAATAGGATTCTACCTCCTGTAGGTCCTATGTACTACTGCATGCAATTATGAAAATCACAAACTATAAATTGTCACTCTGAATTAGGAAACCGGACCTATGTTAGGAGTGTGACCAGCATTTCATTCCAACGTCCCTCTCTCCACCCCAGGACTTATCTTTTATAAA
Organism: Staurois parvus; assembly: GCA_951230385.1. Classification (NCBI taxonomy): domain Eukaryota; kingdom Metazoa; phylum Chordata; class Amphibia; order Anura; family Ranidae; genus Staurois; species Staurois parvus. Next base: position 153,385 of record CATNWA010017158.1, read on the forward strand.
GGTTGTAGAGAAGCAGTAAGGTTTGCAGGGAAGAATAAAGCTGTAACTAATCACCGGCGGTGGAGTCATTCACAGTGATGGCGGTAGTGCCGCTATATTTCCTACTATCAGCTTTTGTAGGATCTAGTAAGTAAATGGGTTTCTTATGTTTAGAGGTCTCTTTCTCTGATTCCTCTTTGTTCTACTGTTTTTGCTTTTCTTTCTTTTTTTTTTTTAATTTATTTTCCCTATTTTCTTCATTTTCTATTCTTAAATTTCAATTTCTTTTTTTTTTTTTTTTTGGGGGGGGGAGAGGGGTTAATGTTCCTTCTCTTTCTTTTCTCCTATTTTACTGTTGGTTTTTTTTTTAGTTTTTTTTTTAATCATAGTTCTTATATTGTTCTTATTTTCTTATTTTTCATTTTCTTTTATTTTTTAATAATTGTCTTTTTTTTCTTTATTTTCTTTTCCCCGTTGCATTTTTTATTTTTTTTTTCTTCCATACTTCTTATCTTTCCTCTTTCTTCTTTTTTTTGTTTCCTCTTCATTTTATTTGCTGTTTTTTTTTTTTTCTTTTTTTAATCCATTTTGTTTCCTTCTTTTTTGCTTTTTTTCTATATATTTTTTTTTCTCTTCTTTTTAAATATTCATTTCTTACTTTCCCTTTAACTATTTTTAGTTTATTAGCTACTCTTATTTTACAGGTATCTTTCCCCCTTTTTTTTTCTTTCTTTTTTTGCATATATATATATATATATATAATATTTTTTCACTTCTTTTTAAATATTAATTTCTAACTTTCCCTTTAATGCCCCTTTTTTTTATTAGCTATTCTGATTTTACAGATATCTTTCCCCTTCTTTGCAAATATCCATTTCTTACTTTCCCTTTAATTCTTTTTAATTTATTAGCTATTCTGATTTTACAGATATCTTTCCCCTTCTTTTCAAATATTAATTTCTTACTTTCCCTTTAATTCTTTTTAATTTATTAGCTATTCTCTGATTTTACAGATATCTTTCTTTCCCCTTCTTTTCAAATATTAATTTCTTACTTTCCCTTTTAATTATTTTTCATTTATTAGGTACTCTTATTTTACAGGTATCTTTCTCCTTTTTTTTTCTTTTTTTTTGCTTATATATATATATAATATTTTTTCACTTCTTTTTAAATATTAATTTCTAACTTTCCCTTTAATTCTTTTTAATTTATTAGCTATTCTGATTTTACAGATATCTTTCCCCTTCTTTTCAAACATTCATTTTTTACTTTCCCTTTTAATTCTTTTTCATTTATTAGCTGTTCTTATTTTTACAGGTATCTTTCCCTTTCTTTGCAAATATTCATTTCTAACTCTCCCATTAATTCTTTTTAATTTATTAGCTATTCTGATGTTACAGGTATCTTTCCCCTTCTTTTCAAATATTGATTTCTTACTTTCTCTTTAATTCTTTTAGTTTACTAGTTATTCTTATGTTACAGGTCACGCTATAGTTTGTAATTATTGTTGGACATTTACAAATCCAGAAAACCTCTGCAGGTGGGGAAGTATAGAATGTCCATCTGATTATTTATGTTCAGCCACAATCTTTGAATACTACAAAGGTAAGTTTAAAACTTCTGAAAAAATACAATCAGATTGCATGTGATCTTAGGTGAATCCCCTCTGTTACTTTTCTGGGGACAACCCAAAATGTGGGATTTTCTTTCACTTTCAATGAAAATGGTAAACAGGACAAATAGAGAGGGAGGATGTCTTGATCCGGGTGGGCCCAGACGGCAATACAAACTGACAGGGGGGTTTAATCCCTCTCAAAAACTAAAAAGAGGTTTTGCTTTTAGTTCTACTTTAAGCAACCCATACATGATTCTTTTTTTTTTCAACCAGCGGGTTGAATACATGTCCCTGATCACCACCACACCAGTCACCAGTCCCAATGTCCCTGATCACCACCACAGCAGTGATAATGTCCATATTTACCACCACACCAGTCCCAATGTCTTTTATCACCACCACACCAGTCATATTGTCCATAATCACCACCACACCAGTCCCAATGTCCCTGATCACCACCACACCAGTCATATTGTCCATATTCACCACCACACCAGTCCCAATGTCCTTTGATCACCACCATACCAGTCATATTGTTCATATTCACCACCACACCAGTCCCAGTGTCCCTGATCACCACCACACCAGTCATGTTATCCATAATCACCACCACACCAGTCCCAATGTCCTTGATCACCACCATACCAGTCATATTGTTCATATTCACCACCACACCAGTCCCAGTGTCCCTAATCAATGCCACACTAGTCATATTGTCCATAATCACCGCCACACCAGTCATATTGTCCATAATCACCATCACGTCTACAGTGTCCCTTTTCATTGCCACACCAGTTACAGTGTACCTGACTACCACCACACCAGTCATAGGGTCACCACAAAGACTTGTTCACATGTGCAATGCTCTCTGAAGAGCCATCTGTATTTAAGATCACATTAAAGAGAGCACTGGACATGCAGTGAGGAGGCATTGTATTGCCTCCTCACCACCTGCTTAAATCCCTTGGACCCCACACAAGCAACCCCATTCACTTAAATGGGTCACAATCAGTGGGCGTACATGGGGTATAATTTCTGCCACAGCAGTGAAGCAAAGGATCGCAGCTGTGACATGTGTACACACTTGGCCGCTGCCTCTACAGATACAGGGGGTAGTAAAACCATAGCTCAACAGCAAGGTTTTGCCACACCACAACCTCACGTGTGAATGAACCCTAGTAATGCAGTCAGTCATAGTTGGTGTCTCTGATTGTCCCCTGTACTAACCCTGGCCTGTTTATTGACCCCATTTCTGCCTGTTGCCTGGGCTGATCCTTTGCTTGTTTTCTGACCATGTCCCTGCCTATTCCTGAATTGACCCATCTGTTACAAGTCCCAGCCATCCCCTGAGGACAAATACACTCCTGGAACCACAGGAACTCTTTTGTTCTTCCATTCTTTAGCCTCCTGTACTTCCTAAACAGGGAACATGGCTTACCTGGGGGCAGACGTGTACCAGTAGGCTAGGCTTGCTTGGTCGATATGAACTGGGACTGCTATAGGGGATGCTACGCTATGCTATATTCTCTGATCATGGAGGTGACTATTGCAGTACATTGATTTTGATACATTTGGTTGATTTGTGTGATGCACAAGATATAATGTTTGGTCTATAATGATTCCAGACAGTGAAAGTCTCACACATGTGGTATCGCCATACACAGGAGTAGTAGAATGGGTTTTAAGGTGTAATTCTAATTATGCCCAATCCTGTGTGTGAGAAATATCTGACAACTTTGTGTAAAAAAATAATTTTCATTTTCTTTTTGCATTTTTAAAAAACTAGTGGCACAAAATTAAGTCTTCACAAGACTCGCCATGCCTCTTAGAAAATACCTTGGGGTAGTTGTGTTCCATAATGTGGTCATTTTGTGGGTGTTTCCTGGTGCTAGGTAGTGAGGAAATTAGATGTGTCATTTATGCCACTGGAAAGTATGAAGATGTTCCTTGGATTTTGAGCTCTTTTGTGTAGTTAGGCTGTGAGAATGTCTCATATGTGGTATCAAGATACTCAGAAGGAGTAGCAGCATTTGTCTTGTGGTTTAACCCCAGGTATACCTATGACGTGTGTTAGAAATAACTTGTTAAAATGCCAACTTTGCGTAAATGCATTTTCATTTTCTTTTCTGCATTTCCAAAAACGTGGCAATAAATGACATTTTCAAAAGACTCACTATGCCTTTCAGAAACCACTTTGGAGTGTTTGTTTTCCATGAGGTCATTTTGTGAGTGTTTCCACCATCCTTGTGCTCCAAGAAATGTGATAGATAATCTAGAAGTTAGATGGGTAATTTATGCCCCTGGAATGCCTAAAGGTGTTCCTTGGATTTTAGGCCCCTCTATGCATTTTGGTTGTGAAAAAGTCTCACACATGTGACATCTCCATACTCAAAAGGCATAGCAGAATGTGTTTTGAGGTGCAATTCTAAGTATGCCTGTGCTGTGTGTGAGAAATAACTTGTTCAAATGCCAACTTTGTGAAAAACAAATAATGAAAATTTGATTTAATTTCTTCATTTTCCCAAAAAATTGTGACAAAAATTAGAACTTCAAAAAACTCATCATGCCCCTTACTAAATACCTTGAACTCTCTACTTTCCAAAAAGGGGTCATTTTGGGGTGATTTGTGCTGTTCTGGCATTTTAGGGCCTCAAGAAATGAGATCAGGATAGATAGTTTGCAGACTATAACTTTCACACGGACTAAATAATATACATTGATTTGGATTATTTTTCTAAATTTATGAAGAAATATTATTTATTAACAAAATTGCATCACAGAAACTAAGAAAAACATGTTTTTTTTTTTTAAATTTCAGTGCTTTTTAATTTAAAAAACTCACCATGCCTCTTACTAAATACCTTGGACTTTCCAAAAAGGGGTCATTTGGGGTGTTTTGTAATGTTCTGGCATTTTAGGGCCTCAAGAAATGAGATAGGGAGTCAGTACATCAGGATAGTTTGTAGACCCTATAACTTTCACACGCACTAAATAATATACATTGATTTTGATTATTTTTCTGAATTTATGAAGAAAGATTATTTATTTGCAAACCTGTATCACAGAAACTAAGAAAAACATGCTTTTTTTTTTTTTTTTTTTTTTTTTTTTTAATTTTCAGTGTTTTTTTAATTTATCTAGCAAAAAAATAAAAAACCCAGTGGTGATTAAATGCCACCAAAAAAAGCTTTATCTGTCTCAAAAAAATGATAAAAATTTAATTTGGGTACAGTGTTACATGATTGAGTAATGGTCATTCCAAGTGGGACAGCGATGACAGATGAAAAAGCACTGGACTGCAAAGGGATTAAAGTGTCCTGACTTGAGGTGGTTAAAGAAATGACAATGATACTTAACCCCCCTGGTGGTATTCCCGAGTGTAGCTCGGGGTAAAGTTTCAGCACCACAAGCGGTAACCTCAAGCTACACTCGGGAATACCCTGCAGCGTTGCTCCGGGATCTCTTCTTCACTTACCTTGTCCTGTGCTCCCGCGATGCCCCCCCTGCAGTGTCCCCTGTAATGTCCTCTGGCCGATGCCTGTATCTGTCTTCCGGGTTCCGTTCCCTGCGATGTCGGGACGTACGGGGACAGAACTGGCGGGGAAAATTTAAAAATGTTTGCGACTGAGCTCAGCGATGTGCGAACTTGGCGCTATATTTCACATTTCAGTGTTTTTGGTTTGATTATATTATTGAATTAAATTTATTATTATTTTTTATAATTATTTATTATATTATAATTATGATTTCGTGTT
>CATNWA010017159.1:0-159158 GCA_951230385.1 Staurois parvus
TGGGGGGGGGCCCTCGTGGAAAAAGATGGCGAGGGCCCCAAGGGGCCCCGGGGAAAAAAGATGGCGAGGGCCCCAAGGGGGCCCTGTGGAAAAGATGGCGAGGGCCCCAAGGGCCTCGGGGAAGAAGATGGCAGGGCCCCAAGGGGGGCCCCGGGGAAGAAGATGGGGAGGGCCCCCAAAGGGGGGCCTTGGGAAAAGATCGAGGGGCCCCCAAAGGGGCCTCGTGGGAAGAAGAGGCGAGGGCCCCAAGGGGCCTGTGGGAAAATTCGAGGGCCCCCCCAAGGGGCCCTCGTGGGGAAAGGGGTGGGAGGGCCCCAAGGGGGCCCTCGGGGAAGAAATGGGGGGGCCCCAAGTGGCTCATGGGGGAGAGGTGAGGCCCAAAGGGGATATGGGAAGAAGATGGCGGGGCCCCAAGGGGCCATCGTGGGAAAAGTGGCAGGCCCCAAGGGTCCAAAAAGGGGGGTAGATGGGGAGGGCCCCAAGGGGGAGCATAGGGGGTAGATGGTGAGGCCCCAAGGGCTCTAGGGCGTAGATGGTGAGGGCCCCAAAGGCCTATACGTAGATGGTGAGGGGCCCCCCTGGCATCATAGGGCGTAATGGTAGGGCCCCAAGTGGCATCATAGGGGGTAGATGGGAGGGGCCCCAAGTGGATCATAGGGCTAGATGGGGGGCCCCAAGGGGCATCATGGTAGGAGATGCTGAGGGCCCATACTCCCCCCACAATACTGTAGAACATCTACACCCCAACCCCGAGATCTCGTCCGGGTCCCCCCCCAAGGGGTTCCCCCCCCCCGCACTGGGGTACAAAAGGAAATGAGGTTGTTTTTTCCCCACTGCGGGAATGTGTGGGAAATTTCTCTCTGCCAGCGGACGACAGACCCCATAACCGGCCATATCCCTTCCCCAATGCCACACCTAACTGTACCCATAGAAGGAGGTGGTGGTGCCCGACCACTGAACGGACCACACCCAATCTGCCCCCTTCCCCCCCTCCCCCACCCGGGGGGGTGACAACCCCGGGAGAGAAACATGTAAAAGGAACCTCCAACCAACCCGGTGCGATCTGCCAAGAAAGTCTGAACAATCCAAAACCACCCAGGGTCACCCCTCACCCCCCCCCACCGAGGATCACCCCTCCCCCACCCAAGGGTCACTCCTCACTCCCCCCCCCCCAAGAGGGTCCCCCTATCTATCCCCCCCACCCCCGGGGCACCCCATCTATCCCCCCCCCCACCCCAGGATCCCCCTCATCTATCCCCCCACCGAGGTCACCCTCATCTATCCCCCCCCACCCAGGATCACCCCTCACCTCCCCCCCCCGAGGGTCACCCCCCCAACCTCCCCCCCCCCCGAGGTCACCCCCCTCACCTCCCCCCCCCCACCGAGGCACCCCCCCACCCCCCCCCCACCGAGGATCACCCCTCACCTCCCCCCCCCCCACCCCAGGATCACCCCTCACCTCCCCCCCCCCCCCGGGACACCCCTCACCTCCCCCCCCCCCCGAGATCACCCCTCACCTCCCCCACCCCACCGAGATCACCCCTCACCTCCCCCACCGAGATCAAACCCTCACCTCCCCCACCGAGGATCACCCCTCACCCCCCCCCCACCGGGTTCACCCCTACCTCTCCCTCCGAGGATCACCCCTCATCTTCCCACCCTCCACCAGAGGATCACTCCTCATCTTCTCCCCCATCCCCACCACACCCAGGGGATCAATCCTCATCTCCCTCCCCCCCCCCACCGGGAGGATCCATTTCCTCATCTCCCCACCCCCAACCACCCCACCCGAGGATTCACTCCTCCCCACCAAGGATCAACTCATCTCCCCCCCCCCTCCCCACCCCGATGATTCAAACCCCCTCCCCCCTCCCCCGCCACTCCGAGAATTCACCCCTCATCTATCCCCCCCCAACCGAGATCACCCCTCACAACACCCCCTCCCACGACGGATCACCCCTCATCCTATCCCCCCACCGAGGATCACCCCTCATCTATCCCCCCCTACCACGATGATATCACCCCTCACCCCCCCCACACCCAGAGTGATCACCCGCCTCATCTATCCACCCACCGTACCGAGATCACCCCTCATCTATCCCCCCACCGAGGATCACACCCTCATCTATCCCCCCCCACCCGAGGATCACCCCTCACCTACCCCCCCCACCGAGGATCACCCCTCACCTCCCCCCCCCCGAGGATCACCCCTCATCTATATCCCCCCCACCAGAGGAATCACCCCTCAGCTATCCCCCCACCGAGGATCAACCTCATCTAATCCCCCCCCACCCGAGGATCGACCCCTCACCTCCCCCCACCACCGTAGGATCACCCCTCATCCCCTCCCCCCCCCCACCGAGGATCACTTCCCCTCACCTCCCCCCCCACCGAGGATCACCCCTCACCTCCCCCCCCCACCGGATCACCCCTCACCTCCCCCACCGGGATACATCACCTCCCCCACCGTGGATCACCCCTTACCCTCCCCACCGAGATCACTCCTCATCTCCCCCCATCCCCCCCCGGGATCAATCCTCAACTGCCCTCCCCCCCCCCCCCAACGGAGGATCACTCCTCATCTCCCCACCACCCACCGAGGATCCTTCCTCCCCACCAAGGATCACCCCTCACCCCCCCACCGAGGATCACCCCCCCCCCCCACCGAGGATCACCCCTCATCTCCCCCCTCCACCGAGGATCACCCCTCATCTCCCCCCTCCACCGAGGATCACCCCTCATCTCCCCCCTCCACCGAGGATCACCCCTCATCTCCCCCCTCCACCGAGGATCACTCTTCATCTCCCCCCCCCCCCCCCCCCCCCCCCCCCCCCCCCGAGGATCACTCCTCATCTCCCCCCCCCCCCCCCCCCCCCCGAGGATCACTCCTCATCTCCCCCCACCGAAGGATCACTCCATCTCCCCCCACCGAAGGATCACTCTGCTGTCCCCCCCATATAGCGTGACCCCCCCCCCCACTGGAGATCCGTCATCACTGGACAGGAAATGAGAGGAATGTCTCCAGGTGAGGGAAGAAAAGCGCCGGAGCCATCAGGAGAAGTTATTGGAGGATGAGGATGGAGGTGACCCGGCAGATGTCTCCACCCCCGAGGATCTTCCAACTCCACTTGGCTTTCAGTGTCATGTAACAAACAGACAGTGATGGTGGCACAGTGCGGGGCGGAGCCATCATCGCCCCCTTCACCAGGGCTGACGGCACAGGGCGGGGCGGAGCCATCATCGCCCCCTTCACCAGGGCTGACGGCACAGGGCGGGGCGGAGCCATCATCGCCCCCTTCACCAGGGCTGACGGCACAGGGCGGGGCGGAGCCATCATCGCCCCCTTCACCAGGGCTGACGGCACAGGGCGGGGCGGAGCCATCATCGCCCCCTTCACCAGGGCTGACGGCACAGGGCGGGGCGGAGCCATCATCGCCCCCTTCACCAGGGCTGACGGCACAGGGCGGGGCGGAGCCATCATCGCCCCCTTCACCAGGGCTGACGGCACAGGGCGGGGCGGAGCCATCATCGCCCCCTTCACCAGGGCTGACGGCACAGGGCGGGGCGGAGCCATCATCGCCCCCTTCACCAGGGCTGACGGCACAGGGCGGGGCGGAGCCATCATCGCCCCCTTCATCAGGGGCTGACGGCGCAGTGCTGTCAGTGTGACCCCTGGCTGTAGCTGTGGCCCCTGGCTGTCAGTGTGGCCCCTGGTTGTAGCTGTGGTCCATGGCTGTCAGTGTGTCCCCTAATTGTGGTTGTGGTCCCTGGCTGTCAGTGTGGCCCCTGGTTTCCCTGGATGTAGCTGTGTTCCCTGCCTGTCGCAGTGGCCCCCCAATTGTAGCTGTGGTCCCTGACTGTCAGTGTGGCCCCTGGTTGGAGCTGTGGTCCCTGGCTGTCAGTGTGGCCCCTGGTTGGAGCTGTGGTCCCTGGCTGTCAGTGTGGCCCCTAATTGTAGCTGTGGTCCCTGGCTGTCAGTGTGGCCCCTAATTGTAGCTGTGGTCCCTGGCTGTCAGTGTGGCCCCTAATTGTAGCTGTGGTCCCTGGCTGTCAGTGTGGCCCCTAATTGTAGCTGTGGCCCCTGGCTGTCAGTGTGGCCCCTAATTGTAGCTGTGGCCCCTGGCTGTCAGTGTGGCCCCTAATTGTAGCTGTGGCCCCTGGTTGCAGCTGTGGTCCCTAATTGTAGCTGTGGTCCCTGGTTGTAGCTGTGGCCCCTAATTGTAGCTGTGGTCCCTGGTTGTAGCTGTGGTCCCTGGTTGTAGCTGTGGTCCCCTAATTGTAGCTGTGGCCCCTGGCTGTCAGTGTGGCCCCTAATTGTAGCTGTGGTCCCTGGTTGTAGCTGTGGTCCCTGGTTGTAGCTGTGGCCCCTGGCTGTCAGTGTGGCCCCTAATTGTAGCTGTGGTCCCTGGTTGTAGCTGCGGTCCCTGGTTGAAGCTGTGGCCCCTGGTTGAAGCTGTGGCCCCTGGTTGTAGCTGTGGTCCCTGGCTGTCAGTGTGGTCCCTGCTTGTAACTGTGGTCCCTGGCTGTCAGTGTGGCCCCTGCTTGTAACTGTGGTCCCTGGTTGTAGCTGTGGTCCCTGGCTGTCAGTGTGGTCCCTGGTTGTAACTGTGGTCCCTGGTTGTAACTGTGGTCCCTGGTTGTAGCTGTGGTCCCTGGCTGTCAGTGTGGCCCCTAATTGTAGCTGTGGTCACTGGCTGTCAGTGTGGCCCCTGGTTGTAGCTGTGGTCCCTGGTTGTAGCTGTGGTCCCTGGCTGTCAGTGTGGCCCCTAATTGTAGCTGTGGTCCCTGGTTGTAGCTGTGGTCACTGGCTGTCAGTGTGGCCCCTGGTTGTAGCTGTGGTCCCTGGCTATCAGTGTGGCCCCTGGTTGTAACTGTGGTCCCTGGTTGAAGCTGTGGCCCCTGGTTGTCCCTAGCTGTGGTCCCTGGCTATCAGTGTGGCCCCTGGTTGTAACTGTGGTCCCTGGTTGTAGCTGTGGTCCCTGGTTGTAGCTGTGGTCCCTGGTTGTAGCTGTGGTCCCTGGCTGTCAGTGTGGTCCCTGGTTGTAACTGTGGTCCCTGGTTGAAGCTGTGGCCCCTGGTTGAAGCTGTGGTCCCTGGCTGTCAGTGTGGTCCCTGGTTGTAACTGTGGTCCCTGGTTGAAGCTGTGGCCCCTGGTTGAAGCTGTGGTCCCTGGCTGTCAGTGTGGTCCTTGGTTGTAGCTGTGGTCCCTGGCTGTCAGTGTGGTCCCTGGTTGTAGCTGTGGTCCCTGGCTGTCAGTGTGGTCCCTGGTTGTAACTGTGGTCCCTGGCTGTCGCTGTGGTCCCTAGTTGTAGCTGTGGTCCCTGGCTGTCAGTGTGGCCCCTAATTGTAGCTGTGGTCACTGGCTGTCAGTGTGGCCCCTGGTTGTAGCTGTGGTCCCTGGTTGTAGCTGTGGTCCCTGGCTGTCAGTGTGGCCCCTGCTTGTAACTGTGGCCCCTGGTTGTAGCTGTGGTCCCTGGCTGTCAGTGTGGCCCCTAATTGTAGCTGTGGTCACTGGCTGTCAGTGTGGCCCCTGGTTGTAGCTGTGGTCCCTGGCTATCAGTGTGGCCCCTGGTTGTAGCTGTGGTCCCTGGTTGTAGCTGTGGTCCCTGGCTGTCAGTGTGGCCCCTGGTTGTAGCTGTGGTCCCTGGCTGTCAGTGTGGCCCCTGGTTGTAGCTGTGGCCCCTCTCACCTACCTCCAGCTGGGCTCAGTCTCGGCTCTGCCGTGATTCTGGTTGCTGCTGTCATGTGATTCCTCTGACAGGCGCCGCTGATTGGTTGGGAAGTATTTGTGGGCGTGTCCGGCATCTGACTATGTGACTCCAGACAACACCTGAGGCTGTGTGGGGATGAGAAGCACGTGATCCCCGCCCATCACCGCCAACTTCCGGATTGTGGAAATGTCGCCCTCATAGAATATCGCCGCCATTTTTATGGTAGGTTTCCCGTCTTGCTTATCATTCCGGTAAAATGCGATCTGTGCTGTCACACCGGACAGAGAGTCCCCCGGGGGTGTCTATGTACTCACCCGACTGATAATAGTGCACTGTGCTCTCTATAACTATATAACTATATATATAAACTATATAACTCTCGTCTGAGTTCTGTTCATTCCGAGGCTGCCAATAAAGATGGGGCAGTTTGTATGTTCGCAGTCTGATGGTGTAATAAAGATTTTACGTCATCCTACTTGGCGCATGCGTAGTCAAAGCGAGGCCTGTGCGGGATGAGAGTACCGGGAGCCGGGGAAGGAGGAGGACCGGACCACCGGACAGGTGAGTGGAGGAGGAGAACCGGACCACCGGACAGGTGAGGGGAGGAATTGGACCGGACCTCCGGACAGGTGAGGGGAGGAGTTGGACCGGACCGGACCTGGACAGGTGAGGGGAGGAGGACCGGACCCCCTGGCAGGTGAGAGGAGGACCGGACCCCCGGGCAGGGGAGAGGAGACCGGACCCCCCGGGCAGGTGAGGGGAGGAGGACCGGACCCCCGGGCAGGGGAGGGGGAGGAGGACCGGACCCCCGGGCAGGGGAGGGGAGGAGAGGAGGACCGGACCGGTGTAATAAAGATTTTACGTCCTTGGCGCATGCGTAGCAAAGGAGGCGAGGGCGGACCCCCGGGCGGGGGAGAGGAGGAGGAGGCGGACCCCCGGGCAGGGGAGGGGAGGAGGAGGAGCGGACCCCCGGGCGAGGGGAGAGAGGAGGAGGACCGGACCCCCGGGCAGGGGAGAGGAGGAGGAGGAGCGGACCCCCGGGCAGGTGAGGAGAGGAGGAGCGGACCCCCGGGCAGGGTGAGGGAGGAGGAGGAGCGGACCCCCGGGCAGGTGGATGAGGGGAGGAGGAGGCGGACCCCCGGGCAGGTGAGGGGAGGAGGAGCGGACCCCCGGGCAGGAGGAGGAGGAGGAGGCGGACCCCCGGGCAGGGGAGAGGAGAGGAGGAGGCCGGACCCCCGGAGCAGGAGGAGGAGGAGGAGGAGGCGGACCCCCGGGCAGGTGAGGAGGAGGAGGAGGACCGGACCCCCGGGCAGGGGAGGGGAGGAGGAGCGGACCCCCGGGCAGGTGAGGGGGGAGGAGGAGGAGGACCGGACCCGGAGGATGGGAGCAGGTGAGGTGGGGGGAGTGAGGAGGACCGGACCCCCGGGCAGGTGAGGGGACCGGGGGGAGGAGGAGGACCGGACCCCCGGGCAGAGGGAGGAGGAGGGAGGAGGAGGACCGGACCCCCGGACAGGTGAGGAGGGGAGGAGGAGGACCGGACCCCCGGCAGGTGAGGGGGGGGAGGAGGACCGGACCCCCGGGCAGGTGAGGGGGGGGAGGAGGAGGAGGACCGGACCCCCCCGGGCAGGTGAGGAGGGGAGGAGGAGGACAGGTGAGGGGGGAGGAGGAGGCGGAGGACCCCCGGGCAGGTGGGGGGGGGGAGGAGGAGGAGGACCGGACCCCCGGACAGGTGAGTGAGGGGGGGGGAGGAGGAGGACCGGACCCCCGGACAGGTGGGGGAGGAGGGGGGGGAGGAGGAGGACCGGACCCCCGGACAGGTGAGGGGGGGGAGGAGGAGGAGCGGGGGCAGGGGGAGGGGGGGAGGAGGAGGACCGGACCCCCGGACAGGTGAGGGGGGGGGGGGAGGAGGAGGAGGACCGGACCCCCGGACAGGTGAGGGGGGGGGGGGAGGGGGAGGAGGAGGAGGACCGGACCCCCGGACAGGTGAGGGGGGGGGGGGGAGGAGGACCGGACCCCCGGACAGGTGAGGGGGGGGGAGAGGAGGACCGGACCGGACAGGTGAGGGGGGGAGGAGGAGGAGGACCGGACCCCCGGACAGGTGAGGGGGGGAGGAGGAGGACCGGACCCCCGGCAGGTGAGGGGGGGGGGAGGAGGAGGACCGGACCCCCGGACAGGTGAGGGGGGGGAGGAGGAGGAACCGGACCCCCGGACAGGTGAGGGGGGGGGAGGAGGAGGGACCGGACAGGTGAGGGGGGGGGGGACAGGTGAGGAGGACCGGACCCCCGGACAGGTGAGGGGGGGGGAGGAGGAGGACCGGACCCCCGGACAGGTGAGGGGGGGGGGAGGAGGAGGACCGGACCCCCAGACAGGTGAGGGGGGGGGAGGAGGGGGGGGGGGCTTGACTACCTGACAGGTGATTGGGTAAAGAGGGGGGCTGGTTGGAAGGACGGGTGAGTCTTGGGGAAAGGAGAAGGCCTATGCACAGGTGTGACTGGAGAGGGGACGGGGGGATGACACAGGTGAGGGGGGGGATTACACATGTGATGGGGGGAGGGCCTTCAGTGGGGGGGTGTGTCTCCATACTGACGTGTCTCTCTCTCTCCACTCATACAGGTGTCTCCCGCTCAGCCGGCCGGACCCTTCCTGCACCAAGCGGCGGATTTGTCAGGAGGACGAGTGAGTTGGGGGGGCAGTTCCTTGATTTAGGTTTTCTGTTTGGGGTCGAGCACTGCCACCATCCGCCCCCCCCTTTGTCGCCCTAAAATTGTCTTTCCTTTTGGAGTCTTGTGGGAGGAGTCTTGTGGGTTTGGCACCTTTGGGGAGCGGGGGGGGGGGATGGGAAGCGGGTACCCGAATTTTACTGCGAATGCGTAGGCGATTGGTAAACGGAAGTTGTCCTCCCCCCTCCTCCCTGAAGTCTTGTGGGTCATGTGACGGGTCCCAGAAGACTACGGGGCCATTCAGGAAGCGCAGTGCTTCTCGCACATGCTCAGTGGGCACCCGGCTGTAAAGCCGCAAACTGCCACACTGAAGATGGCGGCACCTGGAATACAGGACGGCCGATGAAACGGGCTGCGGCGGGGGAAACGCGGGACGAGGGGGCTATTTTTTAGGGTGAGTGGAACTCCGCATTGAAGTGGTAGTAAAGTCTGCTACGTCGGGTTTTTTAGGGGCCCCAAATGGGTCATGCCGTGATCTGCTGGTATGCACGGCATAGTAGTACATTATGGCAGGGTGACCTGGAACATGGTGCCCTCCAGCGCTGCAGTGGGATCGACCATGGGCTTTCAGCCCTGTGATAGGTCAGGCCACGATGACATCACTCCACCGCATACGCACAGGAGTCACATCGCTGCGGCACAGATCGGGGTCATAAATGTTTGCTGCGCATGCGCGGCTCAGAGAACATGACAGCTGACAGGCAAGAGGATGCATTTATGGGAGAAGGCTTCACTCTCCAGGATCTACATAGAAATATATGTTGCGGACGGAGTACCACTTTAAAATGCAACTCATGATAGGAGAAATGCCACCAAACGTCTCGCAAGTTACCTGCCACCCTCCAGGTTCTAGTGTCTTTCGGATATGAGGATAGGTGTCACCATTACAAACCCAGTGTGATGGTGTCCTCTTCCTCTGGAGCGGTATGTGTCACCGTGGACAGCCCAGTGTGGTGGTGCCCTCTTCCTCTGGAGCGGTATGTGTCACCGTGGACAGCCCAGTGTGGTGGTGCCCTCTTCCTCTGGAGTGGTACGTGTCACCGTGGACAGCCCAGTGTGATGGTGCCCTCTTCCTCTGGAGCTGTATGTGTCACCATGGACAGCCCAGTGTGATGGTGCCCTCTTCCTCTGGGAGTGACGTGTCACCGTGGACAGCCCAGTGTGATGGTGCCCTCTTCCTCTGGAGTGGTATGTGTCACCGTGGACAGCCCAGTGTGGTGGTGCCCTCTTCCTCTGGAGCGGTATGTGTCACCGTGGACAGCCCAGTGTGGTGGTGCCCTCTCTCCTCTGGAGTGGTACGTGTCACCGTGGACAGCCCAGTGTGATGGTGCCCTCTTCCTCTGGAGCTGGTATGTGTCACCATGGACAGCCCAGTGTGATGGTGCCCTCTTCCTCTGGAGTGACGTGTCACCGTGGGACAGCCCAGTGTGATGGTGCCCTCTTCCTCTGGAGTGGTATGTGTCACCATGGACAGCCCAGTGTGTGATGGTGTCCTCCTCCTCTGGAGCGGTACGTGTCACCGTGGACAGCCCAGTGTGATGGTGTCCTCTTCCTCTGGAGCTGTATGTGTCACCGTGGACAGCCCAGTGTGATGGTGCCCTCTTCCTCTGCAGTGACGTGTCACCGTGGACAGCCCAGTGTGATGGTGTCCTCTTCCTCTGGAGTGGTATGTGTCACCGTGGACAGCCCAGTGTGATGGTGTCCTCTTCCTCTGGAGTGGTACGTGTCACCGTGGACAGCCCAGTGGGATGGTGCCCTCTTCCTCTGGAGTGGTACGTGTCACCGTGGACAGCCCAGTGGGATGGACCCTCTTCCTCTGGAGTGGGTATGTGTCACCCGTGGTGCCCTCTTCCTCTGGAGTGGTATGTGTCACCACGGACAGCCCAGTGTGATGGTGCCCTCTTCCTCTGGAGTGGTGACGTGTCACCGTGGACAGCCCAGTGTGATGGTGCCCCTCTTCCTCTGGAGTGGTATGTGTCACCGTGTGGACAGCCCAGTGTGATGGTGTCCTCCCTCCTCTGGAGTGACGTGTCACCGTGGACAGCCCAGTGTGATGGTGCCCTCTTCCTCTGGAGTGGTAGTGTGTCACCGTGGACAGCCAAAGTGTGATGGTGCCCTCTTCCTCTGGAGTGGTACGTGTCACCGTGGACAGCCAGTGTGATGGTGCCCTCTTCCTCTGGAGTGACGTGTCACCGTGGGACAGCCCAGTGTGATGGTGCCCTCTTCCTCTGGAGTGACTGTGTCACCGTGGACAGCCCAGTGTGATGGGTGACCTCCTCTTCCTCTGGAGTGACGTGCAGTGTGTCACCGTGGACAGCCCAGTGTGATGGTGTCCTCTTCCTCTGGAGTGGTACGTGTCACCACGGACAGCCCAGTGTCATGTGTGATGGTGCCTCTTCCTCTGGAGTGGTATGTGTCACCGTGGACAGCCCAGTGTGATGGTGCCCTCTTCCTCTGGAGTGGTACGTGTCACCGTGGACAGCCCAGTGTGATGGTGTCCTCTTCCTCTGGAGTGGATCGTGTCACCGTGGGACTTCCCTGGTGGTGATGGTGCCCTCTTCCTCTGGAGTGGTATGTGTCACCGTGGACAGCCCAGTGTGATGGTGTCCTCTTCCTCTGGACGGTACGTGTCACCGTGGACAGCCCAGTGTGATGGTGCCCTCTTCCTCTGGAGTGGTACGTGTCACCGTGGACAGCCCAGTGTGATGGTGCCCTCTTCCTCTGGAGTGACGTGTCACCGTGGACAGCCCAGTGTGATGGTGCCCTCTTCCTCTGGAGTGGACGTGTCACCGTGGACAGCCCAGTGTGATGGTGCCCTCTTCCTCTGGAGTGGTACGTGTCACCGTGGACAGCCCAGTGGGATGGTGCCCTCTTCCTCTGGAGTGGTACGTGTCACCGTGGACAGCCCAGTGTGATGGTGTGCCCCTCTTCCTCTGGAGTGGTATGTGTCACCGTGGACAGCCCAGTGGATGGTGTCCTCTTCCTCTGGAGTGGTATGTGTCACCGTGGACAGCCCAGTGGGATGGTGCCCTTTCTTCCTCTGGAGTGGTATGTGTGTCACCGTGGACAGCCCAGTGTGATGGTGCCCTCTTCCTCTGGAGTGGTACGTGTCACCGTGGACAGCCCAGTGGGATGGTGCCCTCTTCCTCTGGAGTGGTACGTGTCACCGTGGACAGCCCAGTGGGATGGTGCCCTCTTCCTCTGGAGTGGTACGTGTCACCGTGGACAGCCCAGTGTGATGGTGCCCTCTTCCTCTGGAGTGGTACGTGTCACCGTGGACAGCCCAGTGGGATGGTGCCCTCTTCCTCTGGAGTGGTACGTGTCACCGTGGACAGCCCAGTGGGATGGTGCCCTCTTCCTCTGGAGTGTACGTGTCACCGTGGACAGCCCAGTGTGATGGTGCCCTCTTCCTCTGGAGTGGTACGTGTCACCGTGGACAGCCCAGTGGGATGGTGCCCTCTTCCTCTGGAGTGGTACGTGTCACCGTGGACAGCCCAGTGGGATGGTGCCCTCTTCCTCTGGAGTGGTATGTGTCACCGTGGACAGCCCAGTGGGATGGTGCCCTCTTCCTCTGGAGTGGTACGTGTCACCGTGGACAGCCCAGTGTGATGGTGCCCTCTTCCTCTGGAGTGGTACGTGTCACCGTGGACAGCCCAGTGTGATGGTGTCCTCTTCCTCTGGAGTGGTACGTGTCACCGTGGACAGCCCAGTGTGATGGTGCCCTCTTCCTCTGGAGTGGTACGTGTCACCGTGGACAGCCCAGTGGGATGGTGCCCTCTTCCTCTGGAGTGGTACGTGTCACCGTGGACAGCCCAGTGGGATGGTGCCCTCTTCCTCTGGAGTGGTACGTGTCACCGTGGACAGCCCAGTGGGATGGTGCCCTCTTCCTCTGGAGTGGTACGTGTCACCGTGGACAGCCCAGTGTGATGGTGCCCTCTTCCTCTGGAGTGGTACGTGTCACCGTGGACAGCCCAGTGGATGGTGCCCTCTTCCTCTGGAGTGGTACGTGTCACCGTGGACAGCCCAGTGTGATGGTGCCCTCTTCCTCTGGAGTGGTACGTGTCACCGTGTGCCCTCTTCCCCAGTGGAGTGGTATGTGTCACCGTGGTGCCCTCTCCTCTGGAGTGGTATGTGTCACCGTGGACAGCCCAGTGTGATGGTGCCCTCTTCCTCTGGAGTGGTATGTGTCACCGTGGACAGCCCAGTGTGATGGTGCCCTCTTCCTCTGGAGTGACGTGTCACCGTGGACAGCCCAGTGTGTGGTGCCCTCTTCCTCTGGAGTGGTATGTGTGTCACCGTGTGCCCTCTTCCCAGTGGTATGGTGCCCTCTTCCTCTCTGGAGTGGATGTGTCACCGTGGACAGCCCAGTGTGATGGTGCCCTCTTCCTCTGGAGTGGTACGTGTCACCGTGGACAGCCCAGTGGGATGGTGTCCTCTTCCTCTGGAGTGGTACGTGTCACCGTGGACAGCCCAGTGGGATGGTGTGCCCTCTTCCTCTGGAGTGGTACGTGTCACCGTGGACAGCCCAGTGTGATGGTGTCCTCTTCCTCTGGAGTGGTACGTGTCACCACGGACAGCCCAGTGTGATGGTGCCCTCTTCCTCTGGAGTGACGTGTCACCTGTGGACAGCCCAGTGTGATGGTGCCCCTCTTCCTCTGGAGTGGTACGTGTCACCGTGGACAGCCCAGTGGGATGGTGTCCTCTTCCTCTGGAGTGTACGTGTCACCGTGGACAGCCCAGTGTGATGGTGTCCTCTTCCTCTGGAGTGGTATGTGTCACCGTGGACAGCCCAGTGGGTGGTGCCCTCTTCCTCTGGAGTGGTATGTGTCACCGTGGACAGCCCAGTGGGATGGTGTCCTCTTCCTCTGGAGTGGTACGTGTCACCGTGGACAGCCCAGTGGGATACCCTGGTACATGTTCTGGTCAGGATCGTGGTATGACTCCTCCTATCACTCTGATCCTTCTACCTGATTGGATCACAGGACTATATAGTCTAGGACGTCAATCGATGTGTTTTCCACGACAGAACAGACCCAGCAAGTCGGTATGAATGTTCTGCTGCAGCCCGGGGCTCCGTCTCCTGAAGATCTACATAACCTAACACAGCGGTGTCACAATGTGGCCCGGGGGGATGGGGAAGAGTCAGACTTCACACATCAGGCGGGCCACCTGACCTTCCTACCTAGTCCTGTTCAATATTTGCCCGTCTCCTGATTCTCGGGGTGTTTATCTGGAGGTGTGTACTCAGATCTCGGGATTCTCAGGCCAGGAAAGTCCTCCTGACACCTAACCAGTGTCTATACTCCGGTCACATGGGCCCCTCTGTCAGGCAGCTGCAGGGGAGAGGAGAGAGATCCGACACAATGGCTGATGAAGCCTGCAGTGGTGACCCGTAGCCTCCTATGGCCCAGTCGTTGGAGCTCCCTCCTCTCCCCTGCAGCTGACACAGAGAAGCTGGATCACGTGACTGGACCAGAGCAGGCTTTTGTTTTCCACAGGTTAGTCCGCAGGGTTGTTGGGAGGGGGAGGGGCACTTTTAAGACTAGTTAGGGTTGAGGCTGGGCTGTAACTGTCCTCTCTGCTCCCCCCTCATCATTCTGTATTTTCCCGGCAGGGGCCCGGCTGTCAAGCATTACCTGTCCGAAGATGCGGTTTCTGCTCGCCTCCAGCGGCTCAGCCTGGAGAACGACCACAGCTATGGAGGAAACGGATTTCCCAAAATGTCCCTGCCGCAGCAGCTCCAACCGCCGGAGACCGGGTAAGTGTGATGGCCTGACCTCCTCTACTGCCTGCAGTCGCCTGTCTCTGCTTCAGGTGCTCTCTGTGCCTTCTGGGACCTATAGAGTCCTGCTGGAGTCTCCTGTACAGAACTTCAGTCTGAGGGGCACCACACACCCGTACTAGGGCCTGACCGCACCATAGCTGGTGGTTGCAGGAATTGCAGCCGACGCTGCGCTTCTCCTGCACACGACGATGATGGCAGCGGAGTCAATGCGACTGTGGCGGGGGGTCAGCTGCAAGTATGGTTGTAGTACTAAACCACAGGGACCGTATTTCTCCTGGGTAGCCGAATTCTGGGAGCCCCAACGATGGGGTACAGGAGAGAATCCCTTCAAGGCTGCTTCTCCTCCACAGGTAAACCAGAAAGGAAGGCGCACTGGTCTACTCCCTCATCCCAAGGGAATTTATTGTGGGGGAATAAAACCATAAAGCTACTCAAACCAAAGTTTGGAAACCTCTCAGAGGGATGGCGTGGATGGAAACCTCTGAGGGATGGCGTGGATGGAAACCTCTGAGGGATGGCGTGGATGGAAACCTCTGAGGGATGGCGTGGATGGAAACCTCTGAGGGATGGCGTGGATGGAAACCTCTGAGGGATGGCGTGGATGGAAACCTCTGAGGGATGGCGTGGATGGAAACCTCTGAGGGATGGCGTGGATGGAAACCTCTGAGGGATGGCGTGGATGGAAACCTCTGAGGGATGGTGTGGATGGAAACCTCTCGGAGGGATGGCGTGGATGGAAACCTCTGAGGGATGGCGTGGATGGAAACCTCTGAGGGATGGCGTGGATGGAAACCTCTGAGGGATGGCGTGGATGGAAACCTCTGAGGGATGGCGTGGATGGAAACCTCTGAGGGATGGCGTGGATGGAAACCTCTGGAGGGATGGCGTGGATGGAAACCTCTGAGGGATGGTGTGGATGGAAACCTCTGGATGGCGTGGATGGAAACCTCTCTGAGGGGTGGCGTGGATGGAAACCTCTCTGAGGGGTGGTGTGGATGGAAACCTCTCTGAGGGGTGGCGTGGATGGAAACCTCTCTGAGGGGTGGCGTGGATGGAAACCTCTCTGAGGGTGGCGTGGATGGAAACCTCTCTGAGGGGTGGCGTGGATGGAAACCTCTCTGAGGGGTGGCGTGGATGGAAACCTCTCTGAGGGGTGGCGTGGATGGAAACCTCTCTCGGAGGGATGGCGTGGATGGAAACCTCTCTGAGAGGATGGCGTGGATGGAAACCTCTCTGAGGGGTGGCGTGGATGGAAACCTCTCTGAGGGGTGGCGTGGATGGAAACCTCTGAGGGATGGCGTGGATGGAAACCTGTGGATGGAAACCTCGGAGGGATGGCGTGGATGGAAACCTCTCGGAGGGATGGCGTGGATGGAAACCTCTGGATGTTGCATCCACCGACACAAGGATGGGTGGGACCCGGAAGGAGAAACGCACCAGATGAACGCCGTCCAGGAATCTGCACTGGACTACGCGTTTCGAGGGCAAGCCCTCTTTCTCAGAGCCAAACTAGGCCAGTGCGCCTCCTTTCCTTGTTTTCCTACAGTGGATGTTCCCCGGCCAGTGGAAGGCAGCAAGGCCATTCAGGTCCCTCAGGTTGCTTCTTGAGCATTACACACATCAATTCCCAGGACTCTGCACACTCATGCGCAGGGGATTTTGTACACGTTCATACATGATCTCCTCCACAGGTCCCCAGACTCCTCTTCGGAAGAAGAGACCGTCCTAGTGGACCCCGAAGAGTTCTGTATGAACAACGCCAAGGTGCTGAGTGTCTGCCCTCTGCTGGAGAAGGCTCTGTGGGATGTCCGGCCAGACAGCATTGTGCCTGAGAAGATCCTGCACTCCCTGTGAGTACCGTTCCTCCATCATACAGCCAATACAGGGGCCCTCCCTCTCCAGCCGGGGGCCCTTCATCCATCCTCCCTCCCTCCCTCTCCAGCCGGGGGCCCTCCCTCTCCAGCCGGGGGCCCTTCATCCATCCTCCCTCCCTCCCTCTCCAGCCAGGGGCCCTTCCTCCCCCCTCCCTCCTCCCTCCCCTCTCCAGCCGGGGGCCCTCCCCTCTCCAGCCGGGGGCATTCCCTTCCCTCTCCAGCCGGGGGCATTCCCTTCCCTCTCCTCTCCTCCAGCCGGGGGGGGGCATTCCATTCCCTTCCCTCTCCTCTCCTCCAGCTGGGGGGGGGCATTCCATTCCCTTCCCTCTCCTCTCCTCCAGCCGGGGGGGGGCATTCCATTCCCTTCCCTCTCCTCTCCTCCAGCCGGGGGGGGCCTTCCCTTCCCTCTCCTCCAGCCGGGGGGGGCCTTCCCTTCCCTCTCCTCCAGCCGGGGGGGGCCTTCCCTTCCCTCTCCTCCAGCCGGGGGGGGGGGGGGGCCTTCCCTTCCCTCTCCTCCAGCCGGGGGGGGGGGGGGGGGGGCATTCCCTTCCCTCTCCTCTCCTCTCCTCCAGCCGGGGGGGGGCATTCCACTCCCGTCCCTCTCCTCTCCT
This sequence comes from Staurois parvus, assembly GCA_951230385.1. Classification (NCBI taxonomy): domain Eukaryota; kingdom Metazoa; phylum Chordata; class Amphibia; order Anura; family Ranidae; genus Staurois; species Staurois parvus. Next base: position 16,702 of record CATNWA010017159.1, read on the forward strand.
CCAGCCGGGGGGGGGGGGGGCATTCCATTCCCTTCCCTCTCCTCCAGCCGGGGGGGGGGGGGGGGGCCTTCCCTCTCCTCCAGCCGGGGGGGGGGGGGGGGGGCCTTCCCTTCCTCTCCTCCAGCCGGGGGGGGGGGGGCCTTCCCTTCCCTCTCCTCCAGCCGGGGGGGGGGGGCCTTCCCTTCCCTCTCCTCCAGCCGGGGGGGGGGGGGGGGGGGGTCCTTCCCTTCCCTCTCCTCCAGCCTGGGGGGGGGGGCCTTCCCTTCCCTTCCCTTCCCTCTCCTCCAGCCTGGGGGGGGGGGGGGGGGGGGGGGGGGGGGCCTTCCCTTCCCTTCCCTCTCCTCCTCCAGCCGGGGGGGGGGGGGGGGGCCTTCCCTTCCCTCTCCTCCAGCCGGGGGGGGGGGGGCCTTCCCTTCCCTCTCCTCCGGGGGGGGGGGGGGGCCTTCCCTCCCCTCTCTCTCCTCCTCTCCTCTCCAGGCGGGGGGGGGGGGCCTTCCCTCCCCTCTCCTCCTCTCCAGGCGGGGGGGGGGGCCTTCCCTCCCCTCTCCAGGCGGGGGGGGGGGGGGCCTTCCCTCCCCTCTCCTCTCCAGGCGGGGGGGGGGCCTTCCCTCCCCTCTCCTCTCCAGGCGGGGGGGGGGGGGCCTTCCCTCCCCTCTCCTCTCCAGGCGGGGGGGGGGGGGGGGGGGGGCCTTCCCTCCCCTCTCCTCTCAGGCGGGGGCGGGGGGGGGGGGGGGGGGGCCTTCCCTCCCCTCTCCTCTCCGGGGGGGGGGGGGGGGGGGGGGGCCTTCCCTCCCCTCTCCTCTCCAGGCGGGGGGGGGCCTTCCCTCCCCTCTCCTCTCCTCTCCAGGCGGGGGGGGGGGGCCTTCCCTCCCCTCTCCTCTCCAGGCGGGGGGGGGGCCTTCCCTCTCCTCTCCAGGCGGGGGGGGGCCTTTCCCTCCCCTCTCCTCTCCAGGCGGGGGGGGGGCCTTTCCTTCCCTCTCCTCCCCTCCAGGCGGGGGGGGGGGGCCTTTCCTTCCCTCTCCTCCCCTCCAGGCGGGGGGGGGGGGGCCTTCCCTTCCCTCTCCTCCCCTCCAGGCGGGGGGGCCTTCCCTTCCCTCTCCTCTCCTCCCCTCCAGGCGGGGGGGCCTTCCCTTCCCTCTCCTCTCCTCCCCTCCAGGCGGGGGGGCCTTCCCTTCCCTCTCCTCTCCTCCCCTCCAGACGGGGGGGCCTTCCCTTCCCTCTCCTCTCCTCCCCTCCAGACGGGGGGGCCTTCCCTTCCCTCTCCTCCCCTCCAGACGGGGGGGCCTTCCCTTCCCTCTCCCTCTCCTCCAGCCTGGGGGGGGCCTCCTTCCTTCCCTCTCCACATAGAGAGAAAACAAGCCAGGGCCCCACAATCTAAGTGTAAACTATCAGATAAAGTCGTATTGGATAAAAATCTTGCACTCCTTATAGTCATCCAAGGAGCTGCAGAGTTGTGGCGGGTTGTGGCGGGGCGGCGGGTGAAGGCAGAGTTGTGGCGGGCGGCGGGTGAAGGCAGAGTTGTGGCGGGGGCGGCGGCGGCGGGTGAAGGCAGAGTTGTGGCGGGCGGCGGGTGAAGGCAGAGTTGTGGCGGCGGCGGCGGGTGAAGGCAGAGTTGTGGGGCGGCGGCGGCGGGTGAAGGCAGAGTTGTGGCGGGCGGCGGCGGCGGGTGAAGGCAGAGTTGTGGCGGGCGGCGGCGGCGGGTAAAGGCAGAGTTGTGGAGGGGGGCGGCGGGTGAAGGCAGAGTTGTGGCGGGCGGCGGCGGCGGGTGAAGGCAGAGTTTGTGGCGGGCGGCGGGGGTGAAGGCAGAGTTGTGGCGGGCGGCGGCAGGTGAAGGCAGAGTTGTGGCGGGCGGCGGCGGGTGACTTGCGGGTCCACTCGGCTCTCCTCCAGGATGACATTTAGGGGGTGTGGCTATGCATTTCTGGGTTCAGCCCCTTTGTCAAACCAACCTATTGGTAACCATGCCCCCTGTACGTAGTGACGTCATCCTGGAGGAGAGCCGAGTTTAGTCAGGACTTGGACCCGGATGCCGCCAGTCAGCTTGTGTTCCAGCACCACAATGGTTCTCACACTCATTCTCATGCTCTGCCATCCGGCCGCTCTGCCCGTCTCTGCCACCTGTCGGATGACCACATTCACAAGGATGTTCCCTCTGCTGGGTGTGATCTTCGGATTCATTGCTGGTCGTAGATCTGACAGTTCACACTTCGGTGAGGCGCCATCTTGTTTCTTTGTTCTTGGGAACTCCAGGGCCTGTTTTTGGGGAGCGGCCACCATCCACTGTACTGACATTGGCATCACACCCCAATCTCTACCATTCCCTGGGTGTCATTGGGGTGTCACATGATGTGATCTGTGGGTGGAGGATTCTTTTTTTTTTCTATGGTTGAACTGGATGGACTTTTGTCTTTTTTCAGCCAGACTAACTATGTAATGTGTGCCCAGTGATGATGATGATGATGATGATGATGGGGGGGGGGGGTGTACAGGCGATGTAATGACTGATCTTCTCCTTTCTGCAGATCTTCTCCCTGTTTGGAACTCGTCATTTGGTCTCCTCCCAACCAGTCCCATCCACCGGCTCCTTCACTCCCTGTCCAGGCCTCGGGACCCGCCCATGAAGAGCCGGCAAGGGAAGGATGGGTCAGAGGCAGATGAGGGGATGGAGCTTTGAGCTGAGCGGTCTCATGTGTCACCGGGGCTGCAGTGGCTGTGTGTGTGTGACATGGAGGGGTCAGAGCCGTGTGCGAGCTCTCCATGCGTGTGCGTGACGCCTCATTCCTACAGCGTTACCTCTTATGTGTTAATGATAGAGACACAAGGGGCCCTTCCCCCACCGCAGGGTGACACAGGAGCAGGAGCATCGCAGGCCGCAGGAGCCCGCCCCCCCACCGCAGGGTGACACAGGAGCAGCCGCCCCTCCCACCGCAGGGTGACACAGGAGCAGCCGCCCCTCCCACCGCAGGGTGACACAGGAGCAGCCGCCCCTCCCACCGCAGGGTGACACAGGAGCAGCCGCCCCTCCCACCGCAGGGTGACACAGGAGCAGCCGCCCCTCCCACCGCAGGGTGACACAGGAGCAGCCGCCCCTCCCACCGCAGGGTGACACAGGAGCAGCCGCCCCTCCCACCGCAGGGTGACACATTAGTTGCTCCTCCCATTGTAGGGCAAGGTAGCGGAGAACTGCTCTTCCACTGCGAGGTGAGAAAGGAGACTGAGGCCTGGACACCACTACAAGGTGACACATGATGGGGTGATAAACTGCCCCCCCCCCCCCCCCCCCCCCATTCCAACAGAAGAGAGCGGCTGCTCCCCCTGCAGGGTGACTGATGGGAGATACAATTGGCCCGCCCACTACGGGGGGTGATGGTGCTATGAGCGGAGGGATGGACACGTCGTTATTGGATCCGTTGTAGGATCTCTCCCTGGAATCCCAGCCCAACCGGACTACAGGATGCAGATATAAGCCCCTCCTCTAAATCACATGATGCAGGAAGCCCCACCTCTTCAGGTCACATGATGCTAGCAGGATGTCAGTATGGGGAATTGCACATAGTTGGGGATGGTGGCCGGTCATCTCCCATGTGAGGCGGAGCCGTCCTGAACACGACTCTGGATTTGGGGGTTTACTTTCATCATTAATGCCATGATTGTGTCCTGTCTGTATACTGTACCCCCCGTTATACCGTCCCCCTGTATACCGTACCCCCTTATACCCCACCCCTGTATACCGTACCACCCACCCCATATATACCCCACCGTCCCCCTGTATACCGTACCCCCATTATACCCCACCCCATGTATACCGTACCCCCCATTATACCGTCCCCCTGTATACCGTACCCCATTATACCGTACCCCCATTATACCCCCCCATTATACCGTACCCCCATTATACCCCACCCCTGTATATACCCCCTGTATACCGTCCCCCCATTATACCCCACCCCTGTATACCGTACCCCCCAGTACCCCCATTATACCCCACCCCTGTATACCGTACCCCCTTATACCGTACCCCATTATACCGTCCCCCATTATACCCCACCCCTGTATACCGTACCCCATTATACCCCACCCATTATACTGTACCCCCCCATTATACCCCACCCCTGTATACCGTACCCCATTATACCGTACCCCCCTTATACCCCCCCCATTATATACCCCTGTACCCCATTATACCGTACCCCCATTATACCCCACCCCTGTATACCGTACCCCCATTATACCCCACCCCTGTATACCGTACCCCCTGTATACCGTACCCCCATTATACCCCACCCCTGTATACCGTACCCCCCCATTATACCCCACCCCTGTATACATACCCCCATTATACCCCACCCCTGTATACCGTACCCCCATTATACCCCACCCTGTATACCGTACCCCATTATACCCCACCCCCTGTATACCGTACCCCATTATACCCCACCCCTGTATACCGTACCCCATTATACTGTACCCCCCATTATACCCCACCCCTGTATACCGTACCCCCATTATACCCCACCCCTGTATACCGTACCCCATATTTATACCCCACCCCTGTATACCGTACCCCCCATTATACCCCACCCCTGTATACCGTACCCCATATACCTGACCCCCCATTATACCCCACCCCTGTATACCGTACCCCCATTATACCCCACCCCATTATACCCCTGTATACCGTACCCCCCTGTATACCCCCATTATACCCCACCCCTGTATACCGTAAACCCCATTATACTATACCCCATTATACCCCACCCCTGTATACCGTACCCCCATTATACTGTCCCCCATTTATACCCCACCCCTGTATACCGTACCCCATTATACCGTAAACCCCCATTATACCCCCCCCCTGTATACCGTACCCCCCATTATACCCCACCCCTGTATACCGTACCCCATTATACCCCCACCCCTGTATACCGTACCCCCATTATACCGTACCCCCATTATACCCCACCCCTGTATACCGTACCGTTACCCCCATTATACCCCCACCCCTGTATACCGTACCCCATTTATAGTGAAAAAACCACTGTACCCCCATTATACCCCACCACCCTGTATACCGTGCCCCCATTATACCCCACCCCCTGTATACCGTACCCCCCTACCGTACCCCCCATTATACCCCCCCCTGTATACCGTACCCCCCATGTATAACTGTACCCCCCTTATTAACCCCGTATACCCCACCCCATTATACCCCACCCCTGTATACCGTACCCCCATTATACCCCCACCCCTGTATACCGTTACCCCCATTATACCCCACCCCCTGTATACCGTACCCCCATTATACCCCCACCCTGTATTACCGTGCCCCCATTATACCCCCACCCCTGTATACCGTACCCCCATTATATACCCCCCCCCACCCCTGTATACCGTACCCCCACTGTTATACCCCACCCCTGTATACCGTACCCCATTATACTGTACCCCATTATACCCCCCCCCTGTATACCGTAACCCCCATTTATACCCCACCCCTGTATAACCGTACCCCCCCATTATACCCCACCCCTGTATACCGTGCCTCCTTATACTTGTACCCCCCAAACCGGTCTGTATACCCACCCCTGTATACCGTACCGCCCTGTATATACCCCACCCCTGTATACCGTTACCCCTGTATACCCCACCCCTGTATACCGTGCCCCCCCCATTATACCCCACCCCTGTATACCGTGCCCCCATTATACCCCTCCCCTGTTACCATACCCCTGTATACCGTACCCCCTTATACCCCACCCCTGTATACCGTACCTCCATTTATACCCCCACCCCTGTATAACCGTGCCCCCATTTATACCCCCACCCCTGTATACCGTGCCCCCATTATACCCCCCACCCCTGTATACCGTGCCCCCATTATACCCCCACCCTGTATACCGTGCCCCCATTATACCACACCCCTGTATACCGTGCCCCCCTTTTAACCCCCCACCCCTGTATAACCGTGCCCCATTATACCCCCACCCCTGTATACTACCGTGCCCCCATTATACCCCCACCCCTGTATACCGTGCCCCTGTATTAACCGTGCCCCCCTGTAACACAACCGTACGCCCACCCCAACCCCTGTTATACCGTGCCCCCCTTATACCCCACACCCCTGTATAACCGTGCGTGCCCCTTATACCCCACCCCTGTATACCGTGCCCCCATATATACCCCACCCCTGTATTACCGTGCCCCAGATTATACCCCACCCCTGTATACCGTGCCCCCCCTTATACCCCGTCTGTACTCCCTGTATTGATCTTTGGTCACAGATAATAAAGTGTTACACTAACATTGTTTGTCTCATTCATGATGCCTCTGGGCTGAGAACCCCGCCCACCTAACTGTCACACATAGGAGGACGAGGGCGGCTCTTGCTCTTACCACTTTTGTGAGGTCTGAGTTCTGTCTTATTCACTTTAGTTCCCTGTAAATAATGTCCATTGAGGCGCAGAGGGCTGCTGTATGAAACCTGGATCAGAGGAGGATCTAGAAGAAAGGTGTGGAGACCACAAGAGATGAGTTTTATATAGATTCAATCTAATTGGTCTGATGTACCAACTCCCCCATCCTGTGTTTCCTCAAGTAGCTGTGGATCGTTCCCTGGACAGGACAGAATCCTGAAAGGGTTGCTATCAGCGAAGACCCATTACAGTCAGACACCATGAAGAGAGAGAGTCCCCTGGAGGAACCATCAACAACATCAATGTAACCCAAGGGTGGCCCTCGCCTTCATCACTGACAAGCCAGGGTAGTCTCTAACTTTACATTAGTGACACCCTAATGTGGTCCCCAACATTCACCAAACTTCCCTCAACACCCCAGTAATATTTTCTCAGCTTCTAATCAATGACAACGCAAGATGGGTCTCCCAACGTCTATCAATGAAAATTCCAGAATGGGGTCCCAACTTCATCAGGCATCCCAGGATGGTCTCCAGCTATCATTGTTAGACGCATACCAGTTATGCGGGGTCCCCAACGATCCATCTAATGAAATTCCAGAATGGGCCCCAATTCCCATCAGGCACCCAGGATGGTCTCCAGCTATCTTTGTAGACAACATACCAGTATGGTCCCCAACTTCCATCAATGAAATTCCAGAATGGTCCCCCAACTTCTATCAGGCAACCCAGGGTGCTCCCCAACTTTCTTCACAGACATCCAGACAGATGTTGGCGAGGTGGAACCATCTACCTCAAGGTCCCACCATCCTCCATTTAAATAACAGTGATGATCTTGGATTTTCCCTCAGTGAAAGGACAAGATGGGGGAGTCACTGGATTTACAGTCCTGGAGATGCTGCCTGGAATGAGGACATCAAGGGGGAGCTAGTAGATAAAGGTGTGCGAAATTGTTGATCAGTTGATGGTGATAGTTGGAGAGGGGGCACAAAGATTGGGGATTGTAATTTGGGGAGGAGTTTAAGAAGAGTTTCAGTTATTGTTAAAGTTTTGAATTTTATTGAGGCAAAGGGGAGCCAGTGAGGGATTGGCAGAGAGGGGTGGAGGACACTGAGTGGATGGGATTGGCAAGAGGTGGAGTACACCTGTGGAGGAGTGGAGGGACTGGAAGGAGTGGGGTGGAGGACACTGAGTGGAGGCCAGTGGAGGGATTGGGGCGAGGGTGGAGGACACTGAAGGAGGGCCCCCATTGGAGGATTGGCGAGAGTGGAAGGAGACACAATGGAGGCCAGTGGAGGATTGGCAGAGAGGGGTGTCACTGAAGCCCAGTGGAGAGATTGGCAGAGAGGTTATCAATGGTATGGTTAGTAAGGTAGATGAGGTCTAGCAGTCGAGTCATTCATTTGATGGAGAAGAAAGGGGATAGCCAAGTACGATGAGGACCCTCAACCAATGAGGAAAGAGGAGGACAATAGTCCTGGTGACAGACTAACAAGGGAGGGACTAAGTTGCTTAGTGGTTTCTGAGGTTAAGGTTATACGGAGTATCCTTGGAGATGTTGCGAGGAGGTGAGGCAAGATTGTGGAGCAGTGAATTGGATTTTGTGGCTGAAGGAGAGGACAGATGGGAGTCTAGGATTAACACAGAAGTACCGTGCCTGGCATGAGGCCGCAGAGATGGTTGTAGTTGTTTAATCTTGATGGAGAAGTCGGAGGGGGCACTGGGCTTTGGGGGGTATGAGAGCTCAGTTTAGTGTAAAGATTTGAATTGACGGAAGTGGTAGTGACATCCATGCAGATTATACGGTCACTTAGAGGCCATAGTCAATTGCGAGTGGAGATCTGAACGGGGTGAGGTGAGGAGGTGGACTAAAGGGGGCGATTGGTTGAGGAGACTGAATGGGTTAGGGTGAGTAGTATAAAGATAGATTGGTTGTGTCATCAAGCAATAGAGAATGGGAGGTTATCAAGTGACCAAGGGAGGTGGTGTAGATGGAGTACGATTAAGGGAGGTGGCCACAGGTGAGGGACCCCTACAGAATGAGGGAGTAGTGAAGAGGAGGAGGCAGTTATAGGTAACGCTGAAAGAGCGCTGCATTGTTGGGGATGAGAACCAGGAGAAGTAGGTCTTGGCCCAGAGAGTTGAGTTGGGAGGAGGGAGTGCGGTCAGTAGTAATCCATTGCCGTTGAGAGGAGTATGAGCGGAAGTAGTGGCCATTGGTTGGGATGAGTGCGGAGAGTAGGCCATTGGTTGGGATGAGTTACGGACGTAGTGGCCATTGGTTGGGATGAGTACGGAGTAGTGGGCCATAGGTTGGGATGAGTACGGAGTAGTAGGACCATTGGTTGGGATGAGTACGGAGTAGTGACCATTGGTTGGGATGGTGGTACGAGGAGTAGTGACCATTTGGTTGGGATGAGTACGGAGTAGTGGTCATTGGAGTTGGGATGAGTACGGAGTAGTGACCCATTGGTTGGGATGAGGTATAGTGGAGTAGTGGTTTCATGGTTGGGATGAGTGGAGTAGTTGCACCACAAGGGAGGGATGAGTAGTGTATAGTAGTGACCATTGGGTTGGGATGAGTGGGTATGGAGTAGTGGTCATTGGTTGGGATGGTGCGTACGTAGAGTGACCATTGGTTGGGATAATGGTGTAGTGTTCATGTGGTTGGGATGAGTACGGAGTAGTGACCATTGGTTGGGATTGGTTATGCGGCGTAGTGGCCATTGTTGGGATGAGTACGGAGTGTGCCGGTACGTAGTGGCCATTGGTTGGGATGAGTACAGGGTATGTTGACCATTGGTTGGGATGAGTATGGGAGTAGTGACCATTGGTTGGAGAGGAAGTAGTGGCCATTAGTTGTGGATGAGTACGGAGTAGGTGCCATTGGTTGGGATGAGTACAAGAGTAGTGGGCCATTTGGTTGGGATGATGAGTTACGGAGTAGTGGCCATTGGTTGGGGCAGAGTACGGAGTATGTTGCCAGTAGTGGTTTGGGATGAGTACGGAGTAGTGCCATTTGGTTGGGAGGAGTAGCGGAGTAGTGGCCATTGGGTTGGGAGGAGTACGGAGTAGTGGCCATTGGTTGGGATGAGTACGGAGTAGTAGTGGCCATTGGTTGGGATGAGTACGGAGAGTGAGTGGCCATTGGTTGGAGTTGAGTACGGAGTAGTGGCCATTGGTTGGGATGAGTACGGAGGAGTAGTGGCCATTGGTTGGGAGGAGTACGGAGTAAGTGGCCATTGGCCTGGGAATGAGTGCAAGAGTAGTGGCCATCCGGTTGGGATGATGCGGAGTAGTGGCCATTGGTTTTGGGATGAGTATCGGAGTAGTGGCCATTGAGTTTGGGATGAGTACGAGTAGTGGCCCATTGGTTGGGATGAGTACGGAGTAAGTGGCCATTGGATTGGGAGGAAGTACGGAGTAGTGGCCATTGGTTGGGCTGGGAATAGTTGGAGTAGTGGATTGGTTGGGATTGAGTAGTAGTAGTGGCCATTGGTTGGGAGGAGTACGGGAGTAGTGGCCATTGGTTGGGAGGAGTACGGTAAGTAGTGGCCATTGGTTGGATGAGTACGGAGTAGTGGCCATTGGTTGGGATGAGTACGGAGTAGTGCCATTTGGTTGGGATGAGTACGGAGAGTAGTGGCCATTGGTTGGGATGAGTACGGAGTAGTGGCCATTGGTTGGGATGAGTGCGGAGTAGTGGCCATTGGTTGGGATGAGTACGGGAGTAGTGGCCATGTTGGTTTTGGGATGATGAGTTGGGATGAGTGCAGTGGCCAACTTGGTTGGGATGAGTACGGAGTAGTGGCCATCGGTTGGGATGAGTACGGAGTAGTGGCCATCGGTTGGATGAGTACGGAGTAGTGGCCATAGGGTGGGAGAGTACGGAGTAGTGGCCATTGGTGGTGGGATTGAGTACGGAGTAGTGGCCATTGGTTGGGATGAGTACGGGAGTAGAGGCCATGGTTGGGATGAGTACGGAGTAGTGGCCATTGGTTTTAGCAGTTAGTAGATCATTAGTGAGGTTTAGTAGGGAGGTGTCAGTGGAGTGTAGTGAGGTGAAAGCCAGACTGTAAAGGGGGCAAGAAGGTTGTTGTTGTGAGGTGGGAGGAGCTCAGGACGATTGTAGACTAAGCGTTCTAGGAGTTTAGGGGGTAAATGGCAGCAGGGAGATGGGTCTTAAGTTGTTCAGGTTGGTGGGGTCCAGGGAGGGCTTGTTAAGTTATGGGAGTGATGTGCGCATGCTTTAGAGGGGAGGGGAGGGGAAGGCACCAGTAGAGAGGGAAGAGATTGAAGATGTGAGTGAGGAGCATAGGATGGAAGTAAAGAGGGTGACTATAGTAGTTGTGAGGGGACAGGATCCAGGGGGGCAGGTAGTGTGAGACGGGTTGCTGAGAAACCTTAGTGACCTCTCGGTAGTAGAAGGTCAGAAGATGAAAGTGTTGAGGGAGGTTTAGTATGAGGTAATGCTAAGTGGGATGGATGTCTGTGCAGTGGAGATGTCCCTACAATTGCGTCAATCTTTGTTTTTGAAATGATTTGCAATCTCGTGAGCAGTGAGTGAGGTACTGGGTGGGTGGTGGAGGAGTAGAGAGTTAAAAGTATGAGAATAGACAACGTGGACCAGGATGAGAAGGTGTTGATGAGAGTGGACAAAGTAGGCTTGTCTGGCAGCATGGAGTGGGAGTATTGTTATGTGCAGATGTGCAGATTTATATCGGGTGAATGCTTGGTGAGATTTGGTTTTAAAAAACGCCGACCATCGCTCCAGCCGCACACAACTATGTCTCCTATGATGTCTGTGTGTGGTCAGTCTGCCATCGGTAGGTTGTTTAATGGTCGGGGCCTGGACCCTTGCTTGGTGTAGTTAAGAAGTCCCAGAATGACCCTTGGATTTCAATTATTGACAGAACCCCAGGATGGTCTGGGACTTCCATCAAATGCAGCTCAGGGTCATCCTCTACGGATTTCATTCAATGGCTCAACTCAGGATGGTCCCCCAACTTCCATCAATAAGCCCCCAGGGGTTATCCCTGATTTCCATTAATGACATCCCAGGGTGGTCCATGAAAACCTCCAATAATGGCGCTCCAGAACAGTCCCTAACCTCCATAAATGTCACCCTGGGATGGTCCCTAACTTCCATTAATGACATTTCCTAGGGTTGTCCCCAGTCATTAATGACACCCCGGGATTGTCCCTAACCTCCATTAATTGACTTCCTAAGATGATCCTGAACCTCCATCTATGTCACCCTGGGATGGTCCCCTAACCTCCATCAATGACACCACAGAGGTTGTCCCTAACCTCCATCAATGACACCCTGGGACGGGACGGGCCCCTAACCTCCATCAATGACACCACAAGGTGGTCCCTAACCTCCATCAATGACACCCTGGGATGGTCCCTAACTCTCCATCAATGACACCCTGGGACGGCCCCTAACCTCCATCAATGACACCACAAGGTGGTCCCTAACCTCCATCAATGACACCCTTGGATTGTCCCTAACCTTCCATCAATTGTCACACCCTAAGGACGGCCCCTAACCTCCATCTAATGACACCCAAGGGATGGTCCCTAACCTCCATCAATGACACCCTGGGATGGTCCCTAACCTCCATCTATGACACCCTGGGACGGCCCCTAACCTCCATCAATGACACCACAAGGTGGTCCCTAACCTCCATCAATGACACCCTGGGATGGTCCCTAACCTCCATCAATGACACCCTGGGACGGCCCCTAACCTCCATCAATGACACCACAAGGTGGTCCCTAACCTCCATCAATGACACCCTGGGATGGTCCCTAACCTCCATCAATAACACATGACACCCTGGGATGGGTCCCTAACCTCCATTCAATGACACCCTGGGACGTGCCCCCTAACCTCCATCAATGACACCCTGGGACGCCCCCTAACCTCCATCAATGACACCCTGGGACGGCCCCTAACCCTCCATCAATGACACCCTGGGATGAACCCTAACCTCCAATAATGTCACCCAAGGTAGGGTCCCGACTTCCATTGGATACAAGGAACCAATGACGGGTATCTGACACAAAGCAGACGTGTTTCCCTGCAGGACCTCGTGTATATCGGTGGAGATGCTTTGCTGCCTCAGGATGTGGAGATCGGCTATTGGAACCTCCATCCTGCTGAGAACCCGTCTGCCATCCAGACCTGCCTACAAGAAGACGCCCGCAGGATGCCTACAATCACCTTTATTAGCCACAAATCCCTCATCTGTGCGCCTTTCTGAAACGACTTTTAATGAGAAATTACAATCATGTCTGAATAAAATCACACTACACACGATGCAATCCGAGGAAGAATACAGGTGAGGCGTACAATCCACATGATGTATGAGGTCGTCTGTACAGCAGAGCGGCGATTGTAGGTGTTCTATAAGACGAAGAACATTTCTACTGGAGAGCTGCACAGCTACGGCCTATGTCTGCGACATTCTGCGTCCCGCATTCCCCTCCCGTCATGTTACACAGCAATCCGCAACCTACGGCTACAGCCTATGTCTGCGACATTCTGCGTCCCGCATTCCCCTCCTGTCATGTACAGGATCCGCACGCTACGGCCTATGTCTGCGACACTTCTGCGTCCCGCATTCCCCTCCCGTCATGTACACGCAATCTGCACACAGCTACAGCCTATGTCTGCGACATTCTGCGTCCCGCATTCCCCTCCTGTCATGTACACAGCTACAACCTATGTCTGCGACATTCTGCGTCCCGCATTCCCCTCCCTGTCATGTACACAGCAAATCCGCACAGCGCTACAGCCTATGTCTGCGACATTCTCTGCGTCCCGCATTCCCCTCCTGTCATGTACACGGCGATCCGCACCGCTACGGCCTATGTCTGCGACATTCTGCGTCCCGCATTCCCCTCCTGTCATGTACATGGCGATCCGCACCGCTACGGCCTATGTCTGCGACATTCTGCGTCCCGCATTCCCCTCCTGTCATGTACACAGCGATCCGCACGGCTACAGCCTATGTCTGCGACATTCTGCGTCCCGCACTCCTCTCCTGTCATGTACACAGCAATCCGCACCGCTACGGCCTATGTCTGCGACATTCTGCGTCCCCCGCATTCCCTCCTGTCATGTACACAGCAATCCGCACCGCTACGGCCTATGTCTGCGACATTCTGCGTCCCGCATTCCCCTCCCGTCATGTACACAGCTACAGCCTATGTCTGGCGACATTTGCGTCCCGCATTCCCCTCCCGTCATATGTACACAGCTACAGCCTATGTCTGCGACATCTGCGTCCCGCCAATCCCCTCCTGCATGTACACACGGCAATCTGCACAGCTACAGCCTATGTCCTGCGACATCTGTCTGCGTCCCGCATTCCCCTCCTGTCATGTACACACAGCCTACAGCCTATGTCTGCGACATTCTGCGTCCCGCATTCCCCTCCTGTCATGTACACAGCTACAGCCTATGTCTGCGACATTCTGCGTCCCGCATTCCCCTCCTGTCATGTACACAGCTACAGCCTATGTCTGGATGTACATTCTGTCCCGCATTCCCCTCCCGTCATGTACACAGCAATCCGCACCGCTGCCACAGCGTATGTCTGCGACATTCTGCGCCCCGCATTCCCCTCCGTCATGGGGAATATACAGTCACTCAGCAGTCTGGCAGCTCCAGGGTTAATCGCTCGCAGCACCAATAGAGATACTTTAGCACCAAGATTCCCGGCGTGTGCAGTGACATCACAGCCAATCAGAACTCAGCTTTCAGCGGTCCAATGCTATGAGTCGCTGATCTGAATGCAGTTCATTCAATGGAGCCGTATGAGGGCCGGGGCCTGCAGATCCTCCGTCCTGAGAATGATCTGCCCCTCCCCCCATGTCATGGATGTAGATGTGTGTATGTCCCCCCCCCCATGTCATGGATGTATTGTGTGTATGTCCCCCCCCCCCATGTCATGGATGTAGATGTGTGTATGTCCCCCTCCCAGTCACAGGGAGCACCGACCTTCATAAGTCAGTGTGCCAAAAGACATGGTCCTGTGTACTTCGGGAGCTGTGCCACTGGTGCTCTCCTGACCATGTGTGTTCCCACATCCCCATCATGGACAGCAAGTTAGAACAAAGCGCCAACGTGAGATTCTGCGTGAAACCGGGCAACTCTGCCGCAGAGACGTCGGGCACGATTCGGCAAGTTTACGAGTCGTTCGAGGTGATCTGAGCAGCACGTGCTCTTCAAGAGTGGAAGAACATCACTGGAAGACAACGAGAGAACAGGGAGACCTTCAACCAGCTCAACCCCCGAAAATGCCGTCTTCCTGAAGATGAAGATCCAGATCAACCCCCGAAAATGCCTTCTTCCCAAAGATGAAGATCTGGCTCAACCCCCGAAAATGCCTTCTTCCCGAAGATGAAGATCCGGCTCAACCCCCGAAAATGCCCTCTTCCCGAAGATGAAGATCCAGATCAACCCCCGAAAATGCCCCCTCTTCCCGAAGATGAAGATCCAGATCAACCCCCGAAAATGCCCTCTTCCCGAAGATGAAGATCTGGCTCAACCCCCAAAAAATGCCCTCTTCCCGAAGATGAAGATCCGGCTCAACCCCCGAAAATGCCCTCTTCCCGAAGATGAAGATCCAGCTCAACCCCCGAAAATGCCCTCTTCCCGAAGATGAAGATCCGGCTCTCAACCCCCGAAAATGCCCTCTTCCCGAAGATGAAGATCCGGCTCAACCCCCGAAAATGCCCTCTTCCCGAAGATGAAGATCCGGCTGAACCCCCGAAAATGCCCTCTTCCCGAAGATGAAGATCCGGCTGAACCCCGAAAATGCCCTCTTCCCGAACATGAAGATCCAACTCAACCCCGAAAATGCCCTCTTCCCGAAGATGAAGATCCGGCTCGAAAATGCCCCCCGAAAATGCCCTCTTCCCGAAGATGAAGATCCGGCTCAAACCCCCGAAAATGCCCTCTTCCCGAAGATGAAGATCCGGCTCAACCCCCGAAAATGCCCTCTTCCCGAAGATGAAGATCTGGCTCAACCCCCGAAAATGCCCTCTTCCCGAAGATGAAGATCCGGCTCAACCCCCGAAAATGCCCTCTTCCCGAAGATGAAGATCCGGCTCAACCCCCGAAAATGCCCTCTTCCCGAAGATGAAGATCCGGCTGAACCCCGAAAATGCCCTCTTCCCGAAGATGAAGATCCGGCTCAACCCCCGAAAATGCCTTATTTCCCGAAGATGAAGATCCGGCTCAACCCCCGAAAATGCCCTCTTCCCGAAGATGAAGATCCGGCTCAACCCCCGAAAATGCCTCTTCCCGAAGATGAAGATCCGGCTCAACCCCCGAAAATGCCCTCTTCCCGAAGATGAAGATCCGGCTCAACCCCCGAAAATGCCCTCTTCCCGAAGATGAAGATCCGGCTCAACCCCCGAAAATGCCCTCTTCCCGAAGATGAAGATCCGGCTCAACCCCCGAAAATGCCCTCTTCCCGAAGATGAAGATCCGGCTCAACCCCCGAAAATGCCCTGCCCTTCCCGAAGATGAAGATCCGGCTCAACCCCCGAAAATGCCCTCTTCCCGAAGATGAAGATCCGGCTCAACCCCCGAAAATGCCCTCTTCCCGAAGATGAAGATCCGGCTCAACCCCCGAAAATGCCCTCTTCCCGAAGATGAAGATCCGGCTCAACCCCCGAAAATGCCCTCTTCCCGAAGATGAAGATCCGGCTCAACCCCCGAAAATGCCCTCTTCCCGAAGATGAAGATCCGGCTCAACCCCCGAAAATGCCCTCTTCCCGAAGATGAAGATCCGGCTCAACCCCCGAAAATGCCCTCTTCCCGAAGATGAAGATCCGGCTCAACCCCCGAAAATGCCCTCTTCCCGAAGATGAAGATCCGGCTCAACCCCCGAAAATGCCCTCTTCCCGAAGATGAAGATCCGGCTCAACCCCCGAAAATGCCCTCTTCCCGAAGATGAAGATCCGGCTCAACCCCCGAAAATGCCCTCTTCCCGAAGATGAAGATCCGGCTCAACCCCCGAAAATGCCCTCTTCCCAAAGATGAAGATCCGGCTCAACCCCCGAAAATGCCCTCTTCCCGAAGATGAAGATCCGGCTCAACCCCCGAAAATGCCCTCTTCCCGAAGATGAAGATCCGGCTCAACCCCCGAAAATGCCCTCTTCCCGAAGATGAAGATCCGGCTCAACCCCCGAAAATGCCCTCTTCCCGAAGATGAAGATCCGGCTCAACCCCCGAAAATGCCCTTTTCCCGAAGATGAAGATCCGGCTCAACCCCCGAAAATGCCCTCTTCCCGAAGATGAAGATCGGGCTGAAGGGTCGCTGTTTGGAGAACATGGCAGGGATCCAGCGATTTGCCCGGTTTCATGCAGAATCTCACGTTTGCCCCTTGTTCTTTCTTGCTCTCCATGATGAAACTGCAGACCCGATAACGCACGCGGTCAGAAGAGCACCAGTGGCACAGCTCCCGATGTACACAGGACCATGTCTTTTGGCACACTGACTTATGAAGGTCGGTGCTCCCTGTGACTGTGTGTGCAGCCTTGTGCTGCCATCTGTTTGTGTGTTACAAAACTAGTCTCCAATCTTTTTGATCCCGCCTATAGAATGTAGTATGTGGAGGGAGAGGGGTTCACATTCTCCGGGGGGACACCTTAGACAGGATCACATTTCTGGCCCCCTGTTCTTGTGTATGTCCCCCTGTGTCATATATGTTGATGTGTGTATGTCCCGTCCATATCATGTATGTAGATGTGTATGTCCCCCTGTATCATATATGTTGACATGTATGGCTCCCCTATATAATGTATGTAGATGTGTATTTCCCCCCTATATTATGTATGTAGATGTGTAAGCCCCCCATATCATGTATGTAGATGTGTAATCCCCCCCATATCATGTATGTAGATGTGTATGTCCCCCCCCATATCATGTATGTATTCCCCCTGTATCATGTATTGTAGATGTGTATTCCCCCCTATATCATGTATGTAGATGTGTATTCCCCCCTATATCATGTATGTAGATGTGTATTCCCCCCTATATCATGTATGTAGATGTGTATGTCCCCCCATATCATGTATGTAGATGTGTATTCCCCCTATATCATGTATGTAGATGTGTATTCCCCCTATATCATGTATGTAGATGTGTATTCCCCCCTATATCATGTATGTAGATGTGTATGTTCCCCCATATCATGTATGTAGATGTGTATGTCCCCCCATATCATGTATGTAGATGTGTATTCCCCCTATATCATGTATGTAGATGTGTATTCCCCCTATATCATGTATGTAGATGTGTATTCCCCCCTATATCATGTATGTAGATGTGTATGTCCCCCCATATCATGTATGTAGATGTGTATTCCCCCTATATCATGTATGTAGATGTGCATGTCTCCATATATCGTGTATGTAGATGTGTATTCCCCCCTATATCATGTATGTAGATGTGTATTCCCCCCTATATCATGTATGTAGATGTGTATGTCCCCCCATATCATGTATGTAGATGTGTATTCCCCCTATATCATGTATGTAGATGTGTATTCCCCCCTATATCATGTATGTAGATGTGTATTCTGCCCTATATCATGTATGTAGATGTGCATGTCTCCATATATCGTGTATGTAGATGTGTATATTTTATCCATATCATGTATGTAGATGTGCATGTCTCCCTATATCATGTATGCAGATGTGTATTCTCCCCCATATCATCTATGTAGTTGTGTATTCTCCCCTATATCATGTATGTACTGTAGATGTGTATGTCCCCCCTATATCATGTATGTAGATGTGGACAGAGAGGGGTTCACAATCTTTGGGGGACATCTTGAACAGGATCATGTGTGGCCCCTGGTTCCTGCGTGTAGAGGGGGGGGGGGGTCCATGCCATGCCAGTTTGGTCATTATGGCCATCTTGTTTGGTAAGCTTTGGTGTCATGCGAGCTCCGCCAAGCTTCGGGGTCCCCCCCATTCATGCACTGGACCTCCTCCAGTCATATCTCTGCCTTGGCAGTGGCGGTGTCAATCTTGCGGGAGGCCGGGCCCAGTTCCACTTTACAGACACGCTGAGCGAAGTTCAGGGAGCAGACGGTCTCCCCGATGTTCTCCTCCAGGGGGGACACCTGACAAGAGACAGACAATGAGAACCCATCTCCTGCCCTAGGACAGGTGGAGGAGCTGCTGTACAGGACGTCAGGTGTGTGACTACAAATGTTCCTCTTCCCTATGAATCACGAACTTCTCCAGGAGGAGCCCCCTTGTTCCTCTCAGTCCTATGAGGACTTGGTCCTCAAATGAGGACAGTTGGTTACTTCATCTGATAAGGGTCAAACTTCTAGGGGCCCCCACCCAGGAGGAGCCCCCTTGTTCCTCCTCCCTACTTCATTGTCAAATGACAGGAGAATGGTCTATCCTATCCGTGACTATTTCTCTTTGTATCCTGTACAGCTGCTCCACCCAACACTGACCTCTGTACATCCCAGCATGCAGACACCATGGCACACGCTATAGACTCCCAGCATGCATTAGTATTTGTGTGTGTAGTTGCCATTCCCAGCATGCAGTGGTGCAGCTTTCTCTACTCCCAGCATGCACTGGTGCAGCAGTCTTGCCCCCAGTGGTGCCAACCTGGACCATCATGACGGTCTTGTTCCCTTTGCCCAGAGAGTCTTGCAGCAGGTAGGTGAGTTTGGAGTTGCGGAATGGGATGTGGGACTGCTTGGCTCTCAAGGCCTGAATCACCTCACCCAGGGCCAGCAGGGACTTATTTATATTCTGGGCCTCCTTCAGCCTCTCGCCCTCTGCCCCGGACTTGCACACCCGCTCCGAGCCGGCCAGGTCCACCAAATTCAGCTTTCCTGAAGGAGAAGGACACAGCTAATGTGCCGAGTATGGTAATCCTTCATACTACTGCTGGTACAAGGAGGACAAACATACTACATGACAAGTGTTAGGTTCCTGGAGTATGGTCCTTAACCTCAGTATCGGCCAATGAGTGCTATATACCTGTAGAACCTGTCCCTGTAGTCTCGGTGAGGGTATCACCTGTAGAACCTGTCCATAGACTCGGTAAGGAGTATCACCTGTAGAACCTGTCCATAGTCTCGGTGAGGGTATCACCTGTAGAACCTGTCCATAGTCTCGGTGAGGAGTATCACCTGTAGAACCTGTCCATAGTCTCGGTGAGGAGTATCACCTGTAGAACCTGTCCATAGTCTCGGTGAGGAGTATCACCTGTAGAACCTGTCCATAGTCTCGGTGAACCTGAGGAGGAGTATCACCTGTAGAACCTGTCCATAGACTCGGTGAGGAGTATCACCTGTAGAACCTGTCCATAGTCTCGGTGAGGAGTATCACCTGTAGAACCTGTCCATAGTCTCGGTGAGGAGTATCACCTGTAGAACCTGTCCATAGTCTCGGTGAGGGGTATCACCTGTAGAACCTGTCCATAGTCTCGGTAAGGAGTATCACCTGTAGAACCTGTCCATAGTCTCGGTGAGGAGTATCACCTGTAGATCCTGTCCATAGTCTCGGTGAGGAGTATCACCTGTAGAACCTGTCCATAGACTCGGTGAGGAGTATCTCACCTGTAGAACCTGTCCATAGACTCGGTGAGGAGTATCACCTGTAGAACCTGTCCATAGTCTCGGTGAGGAGTATCACTGTAGAACCTGTACTCGGTGAGGAACCTGTCCATAGTCTCGGTGAGGGGTATCACCTGTAGAACCTGTCCATAGTCTCGGTGAGGGGTATCACCTGTAGATCCTGTCCATAGTCTCGGTGAGGAGTATCACCTGTAGAACCTGTCCATAGTCTCGGTGAGGAGTATCACCTGTAGAACCTGTCCATAGTCTCGGTAAGGATCACCTGTAGAATCCTGTCCATAGTCTCGGTAAGGAGTATCACCTGTAGAACCTGTCCATAGACTCGGTGAGGAGTATCACCTGTAGAACCTGTCCATAGTCTCGGTGAGGAGTATCACCTGTAGAACCTGTCCATAGACTCGGTGAGGAGTATCACCTGTAGAACCTGTCCATAGTCTCGGTGAGGAGTATCACCTGTAGAACCTGTCCATAGACTCGGTGAGGAGTATCACCTGTAGAATCTGTCCATAGACTCGGTGAGGAGTATCACCTGTAGAACCTGTCCATATTCTCGGTGAGGAGTATCACCTGTAGAACCTGTCCATAGACTCGGTGAGGAGTATCACCTGTAGAACCTGTCCATAGTCTGTAGAACCTGTCCATAGTCTCGGTGAGGAGTATCACCTGTAGAACCTGTCCATAGT
Organism: Staurois parvus; assembly: GCA_951230385.1. Lineage (NCBI taxonomy): Eukaryota > Metazoa > Chordata > Amphibia > Anura > Ranidae > Staurois > Staurois parvus. The sequence continues at coordinate 37,432 of CATNWA010017159.1, forward strand.
CTCGGTGAGGAGTATCACCTGTAGAACCTGTCCATAGTCTCGGTGAGGAGTATCACCTGTAGAACCTGTCCATAGTCTCGGTGAGGAGTATCACCTGTAGAACCTGTCCATAGACTCGGTGAGGAGTATCACCTGTAGAACCTGTCCATAGTCTCGGTGAGGAGTATCACCTGTAGAACCTGTCCATAGTCTCGGTGAGGAGTATCACCTGTAGAACCTGTCCATAGTCTCGGTGAGGAGTATCTCCTGTACAACCTGTCCATAGTCTCGGTGAGGAGTATCTCCTGTAGAACCTGTAGAACCTGTCCATAGTCTCGGTGAGGAGTATCACCTGTAGAACCTGTCCATAGTCTCGGTGAGGAGTATCACCTTACCTGTAGAACCTGTCCATAGTCTCGGTGAGGAGTATCACCTAGAACCTGTCCATAGTCTCGGTGAGGAGTAACCTGTAGAACCTGTCCATAGTCTCGGTGAGGAGTATCACCTGTAGAACCTGTCCATAGTCTCGGTGAGGAGTATCACCTGTAGAACCTGTCCCTGTAGACCTGTAGAACCTGTCCATAGTCTCGGTGAGGAGTATCACCTGTAGAACCTGTCCATAGTCTCGGTGAGGAGTATCACCTGTAGAACCTGTCCATAGTCTCGGTGAGGAGTATCACCTGTAGAACCTGTCCATAGTCTCGGTGAGGAGTATCACCTGTAGAACCTGTCCATAGTCTCGGTGAGGAGTATCACCTGTAGAACCTGTCCATAGTCTCGGTGAGGAGTATCACCTGTAGAACCTGTCCATAGACTCGGTGAGGAGTATCACCTGTAGAACCTGTCCATAGTCTCGGTGAGGAGTATCACTTACCTGTAGAACCTGTCCATAGTCTCGGTGAGGAGTATCTCCTGTACAACCTGTCCATAGTCTCGGTGAGGAGTATCTCCTGTAGAACCTGTCCATAGTCTCGGTGAGGAGTATCACCTGTAGAACCTGTCCATAGTCTCGGTGAGGAGTATCACTTACCTGTAGAACCTGTCCATAGTCTCGGTGAGGAGTATCTCCTGTAGAACCTGTCCATAGTCTCGGTGAGGAGTATCTCCTGTACAACCTGTCCATAGTCTCGGTGAGGAGTATCACTTACCTGTAGAACCTGTCCATAGTCTCGGTGAGGAGTATCTCTGTCCTGTAGTAACCTGTCCATAGTCTCGGTGAGGAGTATCACTTACCTGTAGAACCTGTCCATAGTCTCGGTGAGGAGTATCACTTACCTGTAGAACCTGTCCATAGTCTCGGTGAGGAGTATCTCCTGTAGAACCTGTCATAGTCTCGGTGAGGAGTATCACTTACCTGTAGTACCTGTCCCTAGACTCAGTGAGGAGGATTGCATACCTGTCTACCTGTCTCTGGATTTGGTGAAGAGTACTGTGTACCTTATTACTTGTCCCGAGATTGAGTGAGAAGTATTACTGTACCTGTCTCTGGATTTGGAAAAGAGTATTACATATCTGTAGTACCTGTCCCAGGACACAGTGAGGAGGACTGCATGCCTGTCTCTGGATTTGGTGAAGAGTACTGTGTACCTGTAGTACCTTTCCCAGGACTCAGTGAGGAGGATTACATACCTGTTCCCGGATTTGGTGAGGAGTAACATGTACCTGTCCCTGTATTACCTGTCCCCAGGCTCGGTGAGGTGTTTTACATACCTGTAGTAATGGCCCCAGAGCTGAATTCTCGGCCAGTGATGGTGATGGTCAGTAGGGCGTGGGAGCGAGAACTGTGCTCATTCATGTTGGTGCAGAATGTGGCTCGGTTGCGCCTCCCTAGGGCCAGGAGCTGAGGAAATGGTCACATATTAGTCTCCTGGCAGCTGCCATCTTGTGCTTTGACCTCTTGGAGGTGATAGTAACACTGGTATGGCTGACTATTGTCTCCGAGGGCAGAGGATGAAACGGATTGAGGATTATTTATCAATCCGGGGATCTTTTATACCTTTTTAATGTGGCGAAAACTCTTGACCTCCATACTGGTCAGGCCTGGCACATGAAGCTGACCGCTGCCATCTGGGTTGAGCTTGATGTCCAGCTTGTCCTGAGGGTCCCGGGAGAGAAGGTCTCTGCAGAAGAAGACATTGCCAGACTGTTAGAAGTAATGTCTACATTCTCTGTGTGCAAGCATTGACAGGAGATATACATCATGGATCTCAGCTCATAACGTGAAATCCAGAGATCTTTACCTGGGGGGGACACAAAGGTTCACCAACCTTCCCCAGAATCCAGAGATCATTATCGGGAATGGAATGGACACAAAGGTTCACCAACCTTCCCCAGAATCCAGAGATCATTATCCGGAATGGAATGGACACAAAGGTTCACCAACCTTCCCCAGAATCCAGAGATCATTATCGGGAATGGACATAAAGGTTCACCATCCTTCCCCAGAATCCAGAGATCATTATCGGGAATGGACACAAAGGTTCACCAACCTTCCCCAGAATCCAGAGATCATTATCCGGAATGGAATGGACACAAAGGTTCTCCAACCTTCCCCAGAATCCAGAGATCATTATCGGGAATGGACATAAAGGTTCACCATCCTTCCCCAGAATCCAGAGATCATTATCGGGAATGGACACAAAGGTTCACCAACCTTCCCCAGAATCCAGAGATCATTATCGGGAATGGACATAAAGGTTCACCATCCTTCCCCAGAATCCAGAGATCATTATCGGGAATGGAATGGACACAAAGGTTCACCAACCTTCCCCAGAATCCAGAGATCATTATCGGGAATGGAATGGACACAAAGGTTCACCATCCTTCCCCAGAATCCAGAGATCATTATCGGGAATGGAATGGACACAAAGGTTCACCATCCTTCCCCAGAATCCAGAGATCATTATCGGGAATGGACACAAAGGTTCACCAACCTTCCCCAGAATCCAGAGATCATTATCCGGAATGGAATGGACACAAAGGTTCACCAACCTTCCCCAGAATCCAGAGATCATTATCGGGAATGGAATGGACACAAAGGTTCACCAACCTTCCCCAGAATCCAGAGATCATTATCGGGAATGGAATGGACACAAAGGTTCACCAACCTTCCCCAGAATCCAGAGATCATTATCGGGAATGGACATAAAGGTTCACCATCCTTCCCCAGAATCCAGAGATCATTATCGGGAATGGACACAAAGGTTCACCAACCTTCCCCAGAATCCAGAGATCATTATCGGGAATGGACACAAAGGTTCACCATCCTTCCCCAGAATCCAGAGATCATTATCGGGAATGGACACAAAGGTTCACCAACCTTCCCCAGAATCCAGAGATCATTATCCGGAATGGAATGGACACAAAGGTTCACCAACCTTCCCCAGAATCCAGAGATCATTATCAGGAATGGACACAAAGGTTCACCAACCTTCCCCAGAATCCAGAGATCATTATCGGGAATGGAATGGACACAAAGGTTCACCATCCTTCCCCAGAATCCAGAGATCATTATCCGGAATGGAATGGACATAAAGGTTCACCATCCTTCCCCAGAATCCAGAGATCATTATCGGGAATGGAATGGACACAAAGGTTCACCAACCTTCCCCAGAATCCAGAGATCATTATCGGGAATGGACACAAAGGTTCACCATCCTTCCCCAGAATCCAGAGATCATTATCCGGAATGGAATGGACACAAAGGTTCACCAACCTTCCCCAGAATCCAGAGATCATTATCCGGAATGGAATGGACATAAAGGTTCACCATCCTTCCCCAGAATCCAGAGATCATTATCGGGAATGGAAAGGACACAAAGGTTCACCAACCTTCCCCAGAATCCAGAGATCATTATCGGGAATGGACACAAAGGTTCACCATCCTTCCCCAGAATCCAGAGATCATTATCCGGAATGGAATGGACACAAAGGTTCACCAACCTTCCCCAGAATCCAGAGATCATTATCCGGAATGGAATGGACACAAAGGTTCACCAACCTTCCCCAGAATCCAGAGATCATTATCGGGAATGGAATGGACATAAAGGTTCACCATCCTTCCCCAGAGTCCAGAGATCATTATCGGGAATGGAATGGACATAAAGGTTCACCAACCTTCCCCAGAATCCAGAGATCATTATCGGGAATGGACACAAAGGTTCACCATCCTTCCCCAGAATCCAGAGATCATTATCGGGAATGGACACAAAGGTTCACCATCCTTCCCCAGAATCCAGAGATTATCGGGAATGGAATGGACACAAAGTTTCACCAACCTTCCCCAGAATCCAGAGATCATTATCGGGAATGGAATGGACATAAAGGTTCACCATCCTTCCCCAGAATCCAGAGATCATTATCGGGAATGGACACAAAGGTTCACCAACCTTCCCCAGAATCCAGAGATCATTATCGGGAATGGACATAAAGGTTCACCATCCTTCCCCAGAATCCAGAGATCATTATCGGGAATGGAATGGACACAAAGGTTCACCAACCTTCCCCAGAATCCAGAGATCATTATCGGGAATGGAATGGACACAAAGGTTCACCAACCTTCCCCAGAATCCAGAGATCATTATCAGGAATGGAATGGACACAAAGTTTCACCAACCTTCCCCAGAATCCAGAGATTCTTGTCGGGAATGGAATGGACATAAAGGTTCTCCATCCTTCCCCAGAATCCAGAGATCATTATCGGGAATGGACACAAAGGTTCACCAACCTTCCCCAGAATCCAGAGATCATTATCCGGAATGGAATGGACACAAAGGTTCACCAACCTTCCCCAGAATCCAGAGATCATTATCGGGAATGGACACAAAGGTTCACCATCCTTCCCCAGAATCCAGAGATCATTATCGGAATGGAATGGACACAAAGGTTCACCAACCTTCCCCAGAATCCAGAGATCATTATCGGGAATGGACACAAAGGTTCACCAACCTTCCCCAGAATCCAGAGATCATTATCCGGAATGGAATGGACACAAAGGTTCACCAACCTTCCCCAGAATCCAGAGATCATTATCGGGAATGGACACAAAGGTTCACCAACCTTCCCCAGAATCCAGAGATCATTATCCGGAATGGAATGGACACAAAGGTTCACCAACCTTCCCCAGAATCCAGAGATCATTATCGGGAATGGAATGGACACAAAGGTTCACCAACCTTCCCCAGAATCCAGAGATCATTATCGGAATGGAATGGACATAAAGGTTCACCATCCTTCCCCAGAATCCAGAGATCATTATCGGGAATGGAAAGGACACAAAGGTTCACCAACCTTCCCCAGAATCCAGAGATCATTATCGGGAATGGACACAAAGGTTCACCAACCTTCCCCAGAATCCAGAGATCATTATCGGGAATGGACACAAAGGTTCACCATCCTTCCCCAGAATCCAGAGATCATTATTGGGAATGGACATAAAGGTTCACCATCCTTCCCCAGAATCCAGAGATCATTATCGGGAATGGAATGGACACAAAGGTTCACCAACCTTCCCCAGAATCCAGAGATCATTATCGGGAATGGAATGGACACAAAGGTTCACCAACCTTCCCCAGAATCCAGAGATCATTATCGGGAATGGAATGGACACAAAGTTTCACCAACCTTCCCCAGAATCCAGAGATTCATTATCGGGAATGGAATGGACATAAAGGTTCTCCAACCTTCCACCAGAATCCAGAGATCATTATCGGGAATGGAATGGACACAAAGGTTCACCAACCTTCCCCAGAATCCAGAGATCATTATCAGGAATGGAATGGACACAAAGGTTCACCAACCTTCCCCAGAATCCAGAGATCATTGTCGGGAATGGAATTGACACAAAGGTTCACCAACCTTCCCCAGAATCCAGAGATCATTATCAGGAATGGAATGGACACAAAGTTTCACCAACCTTCCCCAGAATCCAGAGATCATTATCGGGAATGGAATGGACAGAAAGGTTTCACCAACCTTCCCCAGAGTCCAGAGATCATTATCGGGAATGGAATTGACACAAAGGTTCACCAACCTTCCCCAGAATCCAGAGATCATTGTCGGGAATGGAATGGACATAAAGTTTCACCAACCTTCCCCAGAATCCAGAGATCATTATCGGGAATGGAATGGACATAAAAGTTCACCAACCTTCCCCAGAGTCCAGAGATCATTATCAGGAATTGAATGGACATAAAGGTTTTCACCAACCTTCGCCAGAGTCCAGAGATCCTTGTCGGGAATGGAATGGACATAAAGGTTCACCAACCTTCGCCAGAGTCCAGAGATCCTTGTCGGGATTGGAATGGACATAAAGGTTTGTCAACCCTCCCCAGAGTCCGGAGATGGTTTTCTGGGATACAGTAAACATGAATGTTTGCTGACCTTCACAAGAGTCTGAACATCGTTATCCAGGATGGAATGGACTTGAAGGTTCCCTGACCTTCCCCAGAGTCTGGAGATCATAATCCAGGGAAAAATGGACATGGAGATACACTGACTTTCCTCAACCTGTTGTTGGAGTCCAGAGATTGTTATCCCCTGTGGAAAGGACGTGAATCTTCACCGGCTTTCTACAACCTATCTGTGGAGTCCAGAGATTGTTAACCAGGGGAGGAATGGACATGAACTTTCACCAAACTTCCCCAACCTATCTGTGGATTCTGGAGATGTTATCTGGAGTAGAAATAGAGGGTTCATCAACCTTCTTAATAGGAAGATCGTTATGTAGTGTGGAATGGAGATGAAGGTTCACTGACCTTACCAAATCTATCTGTAAAGTCAACAGATCATTATCCAGTGTGGATTGGACCTGAAGGTTCACCTTTCCTCCTCAACCTACCTATGGCATCCAGAGATTGCTTTTCAAGGTGGAATGGATATGAACATTTATTGGGTGGCACAGTGGCTTAGTGGTTAGCATGTTTGCCTTGCAGTAAAATGGGTCATGGGTTTGATTCCTGACCATGGCGCCTCCTGCATGAAGTTTGCATGTTCTCCCTGTGCTTGCGTCAGGTTTCCTCCGGGTGCTCCGGTTTCCTCCCACACTCCAAAGACATGCTGGTAGGTTAATGGGATCCTCTCTAAAAATTGGCCCTAATATGTGTATGTATGAATGTGAGTTAGGGACCTTAGATTGTACGCTCCTCTCGGGGCGGGGACTGATGTGAATGTACAATATATATGTAAAGTGCTGCGTAAAATTGACAGCGCTATAGAAGTACCTGAAATAAATAAACTGACCTTCTCCAAAGTCTAAAGATCATTATACAGGGGGTGGAATGGACATGAAGGGTCACCAACCTTTCCTAATATACACTGAGGAACAGAAGTATTGAACCCCCTGCGATTCTGCAAGTTCCCCCACTTCTCCATCATGGAGGGTCTGACATTCACATTGCAGGGGATTCCCACTCTGAGGACAGAATTCAGGAGATCACATTGCAGGGGATTCCCACTCTGAGGACAGAATTCAGGAGATCACATTGCAGGGGATTCCCACTCTGAGGACAGAATTCAGGAGATCACATTGCAGGGGATTCCCACTCTGAGGACAGAATTCAGGAGATCACATTGTATGATTTGTAAAGAATGTATTTGTCTCGCACGGCTGAACAGAAGGATTTGAACCCCTGAGAAGCAGCAAGAATTCTGGCTCTCAAAGACCTGTTACTGCGCCTTTATAAAGTCCCCCTCTACTCCACTCATTCATCTCACTTAGTAGCCCCTGTCTGAGCTCTTTACAGACACCTGTCCACCCCACAGTCAGTCAGATGCCAACTACTACCATGGGCAAGACCAAAGAGCTGTCAAAAGACACCAGAGACAAAATTGTGGACCTCCACAAGGCTGGAAAGGGCTACGGGGCAATTGCCAAGCAGCTTGGTGAAAATAGATCAACTGTTGGAGCCATTGTTAGAGAATGGAAGAGGCTAAAGACGACTGTCAGTCTCCCTCGGACTGGGGCTCCATGCAAGATGTCACCTCGTGATGAGAAGAAAGGTGAGGAATCAGCCCAGAACTACAAGGGAGGAGCTGGTCAATGACATGAAGAGAGCTGGGACCACAGTTTCACAGGTCACTGTCGGTAGAACACTACGCCGTCATGGTTTCCAATCATGCATTGCACGGAAGGTGCCCAAGTCATCCCCTGCTCAAGTCATCACATGTCCAGGCCCGTCTGAAGGTTCCCCTGCTCAAGTCATCACATGTCCAGTCCAGATTGCCCCGTCTGAAGGTTCCCCTGCTCCAGTCATTACATGTCCAGGCCCGTCTGAAGGTTCCCCTGCTCAAGTCATCACATGTCCAGGCCCGTCTGAAGGTTCCCCTGCTCCAGTCATCACATGTCCAGGCCTGTCTGAAGGTTGCCAATGACCATCTGGATGATCCAGAGGAGGCATGGGAGAAAGTCATGTGGTCAGAGGAGACCAAAGGAGAACGTTCTGGTCTAAACTTCACTCGTCATGTTTGGAGGAAAAAGAAGGATGAGGTGCATCCCAAGAACACCATCCCTACTGTGAAGCATGGGGGTGGGAACATCATGCTTTGGGGGTGCTTTTCTGCGAAGGGGACAGGACGACTGCACTGTATTAAGGAGAGGATGAATGGGGCCATTTATGGTGAGATTTTCAGCAACAACCTCCTTCCCTCAGTCAGAGCATTGAAGATGGGTGGTGGCTGGGTCTTCCAACATGACAACGACCCGAAGCACACAGCCAGGAGAACCAAAGGAGTGGCTCCGTAAGAAGCATATCGAGGTTCTGGAGTGGCCTAGCCAGTCTCCACACCTAAATCCAATAGAACATCTTTGGAGGGAGCTGAAACTCCGTGTTGCTCAGCGACAGCCCGAAACCTGACAGATCTAGAGGAGATCGGTGTGGAGGAGTCGGCCAAAATCCCTGTTGCAGTGCAAACCTGGCCAAGGACTACAGGAAACGTCTGACCTCTGGAATTGCAGACAAAGGCTTCTGTACCAAATATTAACACGGATCTTCTCAGGGGTTCAAATACTTCTGTTCAGCCGTGCAAGACAAATACATTCTTTACAAATCATACAATGTGATCTCCTGAATTCTGTCCTCAGAGTGGGAATCCCCTGCAATGTGATCTCCTGAATTCTGTCCTCAGAGTGGGAATCCCCTGCAATGTGATCTCCTGAATTCTGTCCTCAGAGTGGGAATCCCCTGCAATGTGAATGTCAGACCCTCCATGATGGAGAAGTGGGAGAACTTGCAGAATCGCAGGGGGTTCACATACTTCTGTTCCTCACTGTATCTATGGAGTCTGGAGATCGTTATTAGGGTGTGGAAAGACATGAAGGTTTGCAGACCTATATCTGAAGTCCAGGGATCTCTATCTGAGGGGTGGAATGGACAGGAAGGTTTGCAGACCTTACCTCAACCTATATCTGAAGTCCAGGGATCTCTATCTGAGGGGTGGAATGGACAGGAAGGTTTGCAGACCTTACCTCAACCTATATCTGAAGTCCAGGGATCTCTATCTGAGGGGTGGAATGGACAGGAAGGTTCACTGACCTCCCCCAACCTATGTGTAAAGGCCAGAGATCATTCTCTAGGGGTGGAATGGACATAGTCTGACATTTTATAGATGGCCAACTCCTCTCCTAATCCCGATCCGTGGCTCCAAGTAGGGAACAGCACGACACGCCCAGCACCTTTCCAAACACCTGTTCCGTTTTCGGACTCATTTGACATTTTCTATAGACACGCTTACACCGGATTTGGTGTTACCTTGAAAACATTGAAACGGTAAAATATGTGATCACCAAAATATTTTTTGTCATTTACCTTCCTCGTTCCCACCCTGCCAGGTTCTCGTCTCTCTTTCATTCTGGGGGTGTCCCATGGCATTGTGGGCAATAATACCATTGGTCCTTAGAGAGATTAGCCTTCACGTGTCTGGTGCCCAAGCAATGCTTCTGTTTGCTTCCAGACTCCTTCCTTGTGTACTTACAGTAAGTCCTGCCTATTTCTTCTTCCTTGTACCAACCTCAGTTCTCTCCTGGATTGCTTGTCTGCCCTGACCCCCTGGCGTGTCTTCTGGTTCTTCATCTCAGCAGAGTTCAGTCTGCTCCAGTGAGGTCCGCAATCCCCGTGCCTGGTCCGGTCCACTCTTCATCCATTGTGCTCCTGTGTTGGGGTCTGCCGTCTTGTTGTCTGGTCCGATCTGCTGTTCCTGTCCTGGCCTGTTGGGCTGTGTTCCACAATCCTCAGTCCCACAGTAGGGTTCCTGTCTCCACTGCTGCCACTAGAACGCCCCCTCACTGGCTTCTGCTAGTGCGATGTATTGTCCACACATTAGAGCAGGGTGGACCTATCAAGTCACATTTTGGGGCCAGCATGCATGTGGGGTCAGCAAGTCCAAACCTCTGTGAGGGAGTCCCTGGCAGAACACCTTGGACTCTGTGCCCAATGGAATCCCACATCACCTGCTCACAAGTCAGTTTACTTCCTGTACTTGGTGGCCAGTGGCTTTGAACCCTCATAAAACTAGCACAACACGCAGAACTGAGCTCACTGCTAACCACCAAGCCACTGTGCTGCCCTCTCCTTTCCATTGACTCACCGGATGACCTCATTGTAGATCTCCACCATACTCAGTGTGACGGCATAACTCCACAGGCCCTTCCGTGCCTCCATCTCCTGGTACAGGGCCCGAAGGGACTGAAGGTTCATCCCAGGATTGTCTGCTGTCCCCTGGGGAATATAAAATATATAGAGCTGAACATCATCTGGACCTCCACCCCACTACCTGAGGATCCTCCTGCAGGTAATGAAGTATAGCAGACTGACCAATCAGATAAAAGCTCAATCTGGGGTGGAAGTCCACCTGCGGAGGATGGAGGACTGAAAACATGAGGAGAACATTTCATCCCTGAAGAATGTATTGACTCTGATGATGGGATGGACGAAGGGGACATTCCCCACCCTGGAGTGAGATGAATGGAGAGGACACTTACCTCCCTGGGGTGAGATGAATGGAGAGGACACTTACCTCCCTGGGGTGAGATGAATGGAGAGGACACTTACCTCCCTGGGATGAAATGGAGGAAGGAGATACTTACATCCCTGGTATGAGATGGATGGAGGGGACACTTACCTCCCTGGGATAAGGTGGATGGATGGGAAAATTACCTCCCTGGGATGAGATGGATGGAGGGGACACTTACCTCCCTGGGATGAAATGGAGGAAGGAGATACTTACATCTCTGAGATGAGATTATTAGAGGGGAGATTTACCTCCCTGGTATGAGATGGATGGAGGGGACACTTACCTCCCTGGGATAAGGTGGACGGATGGGAAAATTACCTCCCTGGGATGGGTGGAATGGACACTTACCTCCCTAGGATGAGATCAAACTAGAGGACAGTTATCACCCTGGGATGCCATGAGCAGAAGGGACACTTTCCTCTCTGGGATGAGATGGAGGGAGGAGATACTTACCTCCCTGGGATGAGATGGATGGAGGGGGCACTTACCTCCCTTGGATGAGATGGATGGAGGGCATGCTTACATCCCTAGGATGAGCTAATCAGAGTGGAGATTTACCTTCCTGGTATTAAATGGATGGAGGGGAAACTTACCTCCCTGGGATGGATGGACAGGATACTTCACTCCCGAGAATAAGATGGACTAAACTAACCTACCTGAAATGAGATGGTTGGAGAGGACACCTACCTCCCTGGGATGAGATGGACAAAAAGAGCACTTACCTCTTTAGGATGTATGGAGAGGACACTTGCCTCCCTGGGATGAGATGGACAGAGGGGACACTTACTTGTTTGGGATAGATGGAGAGGACACTTACCTCCCTAGGATGAGATGGACAGGGGGACACTTACCTCTTTGGGATAGATGGAGAGGACACCTACCTCCCTGGGATGAGATGGACAGAGGGGACACTTACCTGTTTGGGATAGATGGAGAGGACACACTTACCTCCCTAGGATGATATGGATGAGGAGGGCATGTACCCCACTGGCATGAGATGGACAGAGAGGACACTTACCTCCCTAGGATGATATGGATGAGGAGGACATGTACCCCACTGGCATGAGATGGACAGAGAGGACACTTACCTCCCTAGGATGATATGGATGAGGAGGACATGTACCCCCTGGCATGAGATGGACAGAGAGGACACTTACCTCCCTAGGATGATATGGATGAGGAGGACATGTACCCCCTGGCATGAGATGGACAGAGAGGACACTTACCTCCCTAGGATGATATGGATGGATGAGGAGGACATGTACCCCCTGGCATGAGATGGACAGAGAGGACACTTACCTCCCTAGGATGATATGGATGAGGAGGACATGTACCCCCTGGCATGAGATGGACAGAGAGGACACTTATGTCCCTGAGATGTGATGCATGAAGAGGACACTAATCTAGGAATGAGATGGACAGAGAGGACACTTATGTCCCTGAGATGTGATGCATGAAGAGGACACTTAATCTAGGAATGAGATGGATGGACTTACCTCCATGGTGTATGTTTTTCCAGAACCGGTCTGTCCATAAGCGAAGATACAGACATTGTAGCCATTGATGCAGGATGTGACCACGGGTTCAATCTCCATGAAGACCTGAAGACCAATAGAGAATGGTGTCATTGATGAAAATGTTCACACGGGGAATCCTCCATGTAGACGTAACATTTAGTGAGGAATCCTCCATGTAGACGTAACATTTAGTGAGGAATCCTCCATGTAGACGTAACATTTAGAGCAATCCTCCATGTAGACGTAACATTTAGTGGGGAATACTCCACGTAGACGTAACATTTAGTGAGGAATCCTCCATGTAGACGTAACATTTAGTGGGGAATCCTCCATGTAGACGTAACATTTAGTGGGGAATTCTCCATGTAGACGTAACATTTAGTGAGGTATTCTCAATGTAGACGTAACATTTAGTGGGGAATTCTCCATGCAGACGTAACATTTAGTGGGCAATCCTCCATGTAGACGTAACATTTAGTGGGGAATACTCCATGTAGACGTAACATTTAGAGGAATTCTCCATGCAGACGTAACATTTAGTGGGGAATTCTCCATGTAGATGTAACATTTAGTGAGGAATCCTCCATGTAGACGTAACATTTAGTGGGGAATCCTCCACGTAGACGTAACATTTAGTGAGGAATCCTCCACGTAGACGTAACATTTAGTGGGGAATCCTCCATGTAGACGTAACATTTAGTGGGGAATTCTCCATGTAGACGTAACATTTAGTGGGGAATTCTCCATGCAGACGTAACATTTAGTGGGAATCCTCCATGTAGACGTAACATTTAGTGGGGAATTCTCCATGTAGACGTAACATTTAGTGGGGAATACTCCATGTAGACGTAACATTTAGAGCAATTCTCCACGTAGACGTAACATTTAGTGGGGAATTCTCCATGAGACGTAACATTTAGTGGGGAATCTCTCCATGTAGACGTAACATTTAGTGAGGAATCCTCCATGTAGACGTAACATTTAGAGGAATTCTCCACGTAGACGTAACATTTAGTGGGGAATTCTCCATGTAGACGTAACATTTAGAGGAATCCTCCATGTAGACGTAACATTTAGTGGGGTATTCTCCACGTAGACGTAACATTTAGTGGGGAATCCTCCATGTAGACGTAACATTTAGTGAGGTATTCTCCACGTAGACGTAACATTTAGTGGGGAATCCTCCATGTAGACGTAACATTTAGTGGGGAATCCTCCATGTAGACGTAACATTTAGTGGGGAATTCCTCCATGTAGACGTAACATTTAGTGGGGAATCCTCCATGTAGACGTAACATTTAGTGGGGAATCCTCCACGTAGACGTAACATTTAGTGGAGGAATCCTCCACGTAGACGTAACATTTAGTGAGGAATCCTCCATGTAGACGTAACATTTAGTGGGGAATCCTCCACGTAGACGTAACATTTAGTGGGAATCCTCCATGTAGACGTAACATTTAGTGGGGAATTCTCCATGTAGACGTAACATTTAGTGGGGAATTCTCCATGTAGACGTAACATTTAGAGGAATCCTCCATGTAGACGTAACATTTAGTGAGGATTCTCCACGTAGACGTAACATTTAGTGGGGAATCCTCCATGTAGACGTAACATTTAGTGAGGTATTCTCCACGTAGACGTAACATTTAGTGGGGAATCCTCCATGTAGACGTAACATTTAGTGGGGAATCCTCCACGTAGACGTAACATTTAGTGGGGAATCCTCCATGTAGACGTAACATTTAGTGGGGAATCCTCCACGTAGACGTAACATTTAGTGAGGAATCCTCCACGTAGACGTAACATTTAGTGGGGAATACTCCATGTAGACGTAACATTTAGTGGGGAATACTCCATGTAGATGTAACATTTAGTGGGGAATTCTCCATGTAGACGTAACATTTAGTGGGGAATTCTCCATGTAGACGTAAACATTTAGAGGAATCCTCCACGTAGACGTAACATTTAGAGGATTTCTCCACGTAGACGTAACATTTAGTGAGGAATTCTCCACGTAGACGTAACATTTAGTGGGGAATACTCCATGTAGACGTAACATTTAGTGGGGAATACTCCATGTAGATGTAACATTTAGTGGGGGAATACTCCATGCAGACGTAACATTTAGTGGCAGGAGAACACAAAGAGAGGAACCATGAGGAACCCAGATATACACTCAGCAATCATTTCCAGGACATCGTCAGAACCCTCATCTTTGTCTTCATGATGTTCCATGAATGGTTCCATGAATGGTTCCATGAATAGTTCTATGAATAGTAATGAGTCAGCTGACCTCTTCTTGGGTGGCTTCCGGTAAGAAGACTTTATCCAACTCGAAGCTTTTCTCCTTCCCTTTATAGGTGATGGACGTTCTGGTGTCATCATTGACATCAGTGATGATGGCGGAGAGTTGGGAGCTCTTCTGGTCAGTGAGGTCCTTGTGTGGTCGCACTCGGCACAACACCCTGATATTTCCTGGCCAATAAAGGAAAAGGGTCAGCGTGCGACCACCTCTGTACACGACATGTTCACTTTCATCTCCATCGCAATGCAGTAAGATGTTCCTCAGCCCCCCAACAAATCATATCATCTTATTATGACCCCTCAGTACTACATGCCCCCCGGTGTTCCTGCTGATGTCTTGCTGGGGGCCCGAGTTGGACCTTGGTGGTGATATAATCGAACACTCACCCTTTAGCTCCACAAGCTGGTTGTGATATCTCTTCCGTAATTGCACCTCCCGCTGATATTTCTGCAAGAGATCTTTGTTGGCTTCTGACACATTTGTCACGGCGTTACATATCTACAAGACACAACAATGACAGCACATTCTGGGTCCCACGTCTCCCATATGACATCCCTGTCCCTCCACTTTGTCATAGGCTGGACCCCCCTACCCTATTCTGTCTCCTAGGCCGGAGCCCCATTTCCCTTCCACACTCTGCCTAGTGTCTGGGCCACGCACCTGCCTTCGGGCCTCCTGGATAGAAGCTTCATAGAACTGGGAGAAGTTCCTCACTTGGCTCCTGAGACTGTTGTAGTTGGTCTTCATGTTCTTCAGAACTGGCTGTAGTGACACCAGGCGGCTCTGCACACCTACGGATTACACATATTAGTAAGTGGTCCTCCGGGAACTCAGGAGCTGCTAGATTATGGGTTAGATACAGAGCTAAAGGGACATCTACTGAAATCTGGTGATATTATGTGACCCTGAGACCACTGAACCTCCAAGTCACGCCTGCCCTGCCAGAAGCACCTTCCACATGACCTCTCCTCTGTATTTAGACCAGCAATGGGCAAACTACGGCCCGGCGGACCTTTTAATCCGGCCCGCGGAGCTAGGCTCCCGCTGGGCTCCTCTCACAGTCCGCCCTGAAGACCGGTGTAGCATGAAAATCTGTCTCCTATGAGGATCTGTCCCCCTCGACGTATCTGCGCATGTGCCGGAGATCGCCGATCGGCTGCTAACGCCTGAAACTGGCACATGCGCAGATACGTCGAGGGGGACAGATCCTCATAGGAGACAGATTTTCATGCTACACCGGAACGGCGCGGGAACACGGCGAGAGGAACGCGCGGAGCAAAGGTAAGTGAATTGACACAGGGGGGACTTGGGGACTTAATATGGGGGAATGAAATTACTATATGGGGGATGAATTACTATATGGGGGATGAATTACTATAGGGGGGATGAATTACTATGGGGGATGAATTAATATGGGGAATGAAATTACTATGGGGGATGAATTACTATATGGGGGATGAATTACTATGGGGGATGAATTACTATGGGGGATGAATTACTATAGGGGGATGAATTACTATAGGGGGGATGAATTACTATATGGGGGATGAATTACTATGGGGGATGAATTACTATAGGGGGGATGAATTACTATGGGGGATGAATTACTATATGGGGGATGAAATACTATATGGGGGATGAATTACTATATGGGGGATGAATTACTATATGGGGGATGAATTACTATATGGGGATGAATTACTATATGGGGGATGAATTACTATATGGGGGATGCATTACTATATGGGGGATGAATTAACTATGGGGGATGAATTACTATGGGGGATGAATTACTATATGGGGGATGAATTACTATAGGGGGGATGAATTACTATATGGGGGATGAATTACTATATGGGGGGATGAATTACTATATGGGGGATGAATTACTATATGAGGGATGCATTACTATATGGGGGATGAATTACTATAGGGGGATGAATTACTATATGGGGGAATGAATTACTATAGGGGGGATGAATTACTTATATGGGGGATGAATTACTATATGGGGGATGAATTACTATGGGGGATGAATTACTATATGGGGATGAATTACTATGGGGGATGAATTACTATATGGGGGATGAATTACTATATGGGGGGATGCATTACTATATGGGGGATGAATTACTATGGGGGATGAATTATTATATGGGGGATGAATTACTATGGGGGATGAATTACACTATGGGGGATGAATTACTATATGGGGGATGAATTACTATATGGGGATGAATTACTATGGGGGATGAATTACTATATGGGGGATGAATTACTATGGGGGATGAATTACACTATGGGGGATGAATTACTATATGGGGGATGAATTACTATATGGGGGATGAATTACTATGGGGGATGAATTACTATATGGGGGATGAATTACTATATATGGGGGATGAATTACTATGGGGGATGAATTACTATGGGGGATGAATTACTATATGGGGGATGAATTACTATGGGGGGGATGAATTACTATATGGGGGATGAATTACTATGGGGGATGAATTACTATATGGGGGGATGAATTACTATATGGGGGATGAATTACTATGGGGGATGAATTAATATGGGGAATGAATTACTATAGGGGATGAATTACTATATGGGGGGATGAATTACTATATGGGGGATGAATTACTATGGGGGATGAATTACTATATGGGGGATGAATTACTATATGGGGGATGAATTACTATGCTTACTATGGGGGAATATTACTATACTTACTATGGATGACACATACACATCATTCATCTACTCTTGGTCCGGCCCCCGGGTCCAATATATGAACCCATTGCGGCCCTCAAGTCAAAAAGTTTGCCCACCCCTGATTTAGACTCTACCAATAGGTTCCCTCATACAAAATGTAGACCCAGTGGTCAGGTGACTTACATGGAGCCATAGACTATGCTTTCTTTATGATGGAAGTATTTGTCTTTATTGAGTGCCCCATTCTCCAACCAGGTCATCATGTAATCAACACCCATGGTGATGAAGGAGGGGCTATTTCTACCAACCTATCAGCTGATCACGCAGAGTGTCCATGTGTTGCTCAGAGCATTCCGAAGCCTCTTTGATGGCTTCTTCCTTCTGCGCCTCCAGCTGGTGAATCTCCTGCATCAGGTGCTCCTTCAGCTTCTCAATCTCCACCTCGTAGCTGGAAATCTGGAGTCACAGGAAGAGCATTACATCAGGAGACCCTCCCGCTTCTCTGCCTTGGTATCTACATGTGGTAAAATGACCATGTGTCATCATGTTGGGTCTTCACTGCACCCGATCAAACCACAAACATCAGCAAAGTCTTCAGGAACTCCATCTCACACCAGGTCCCAGCACTGAACCACCACATGGTGAAATGATGTCACTATTCCACACACAATGTTGGTGTCTCGGGGTTAGTTGCTCCGTTCTGCCCTCCTATCAAAGCTCTCAGATCCTGGAATCATTCAGCTGGAACATTACTTGTGTTACCCCTTACTAGGTGCTAATTCTGGTGGACCTTTCTGCACAACCTTCTTCTCTCCCCATACAAGTCCTGCTCAAGGCAGGTCAGATGCACCCGTCAGTGACTTTTGCAACCTAAAGTCCCATGACACAAGTCCTATGAAGGTGCTAAAATCTGACTCCGTAATCATCTGGTCTACTAAAGCTCCAACCTTGAACAGTTTTAGCAAATCACGAATGAGATGGTGACCTTCCCTTTCTGGGCAGCCTCCTCTCCATTGTCTCCACCCTTTGTCAGTCCTAATTCTAGCCATCACCTAAAATTCAGCCAAACATCAATGGTCCCTGTTTGTTGTCTGGAATATGTCCTCTGCTGGTGACCTGCTCCCATAATTGTCTCTTGCTTCCTCCTCACTGAAGACTTCTCCTGTGCTGCGCCTGCATTCTGGACAGCTCTCCCCCACCCTCAGAGTCAGTGGATAATGAATGTTCCCAGGGCCCCAGGAAAATGGGCTCCTGAATTCCTGCCCTTCCTTTGAAGTCCTACCTCATCATTTACTATGAACACAAGAAGGATGTGGAATTCCCTTCCACAATCGGTGGTGTCACCGGGAAATATCAGCAAATTTTATAAAACCTAATAGATATGTGAGCCGATATTCAGGGATATGGGAAGTGCTAGACACACGCCCACACCGCCTGAACCGCCTGAACCGGCTGAACCGGCTGAACCGCTGAACCAGCTGAACCGCCTGAACCGCCTGAACCAGCTGAACCGGCTGAACCGCCTGAACCGGCTGAACCGCCTGAACCGGCTGAACCGCCTGAACCAGCTGAACCGCCTGAACCGCCTGAACCAGCTGAACCGCCTGAACCAGCTGAACCGCCCACACCACCTGAACCACCTGAACCAGCTGAACCGCCTGAACCAGCTGAACCGGCTGAACCGCCTGAACCGGCTGAACCTGAACCGTGCTGAACCAGCTGAAACCGCCTGAACCGCCTGAACCAGCTGAACCGCCTGAACCAGCTGAACCGCCCACACCGCCTGAACCACCTGAACCGGCTGAACCGGGCTGAACCGCCTGAACCAGCTGAACCGCCTGAACCGCCTGAACCAGCTGAACCGCCTGAACCGCCTGAACCGGCTGAACCGGCTGAACCGCCTGAACCGCCTGAACCGGCTGAACCGCCTGAACCGGCTTGAACCGGCTGAACCGGCTGAACGGCTGAACCGCCTGAACCAGATGGACTGATGTCTTTATTCAGCCTCACCAACTAGGTGACTACGAAGTCCTGCCCTTTCCTATGAAACCTTGCCTGCTTTTTGAAGCCTTCTTTTTCTTTGAAGCCCTGCCCCTTCTATTGAAGCCCTGCCCCTTCCTTTGAAGACCTGCCCCTTCCTTTGAAGCCCTGCCCCTTCCAGTGAAGCCCTGCCACTTGGTTTGAAGCCCCTGCCCCTTCCAGTGAAGCCCTGCCCCTTCCTTTGAAGCCCTGCCCCTTCCAGTGAAGCCCTGCCCCTTCCTTTGAAGCCCTGCCCCTTCCATTGAAGTCCTACTCCTTCCATTGAAGCCCTGCCCCTTCCAGTGAAGCCCTGCTCCTTCCATTGAAGCCCTGCCCCGTCCATTGAAGTCCTGCCCCTTCCATTGAAGCCCTGCCCCTTCCATTGAAGCCCTGCCCCTTCCATTGAAGTCCTGCCCATTCCATTGAAGCCCTGCCCCTTCCATTGAAGCCCTGCCCCTTCCATTGAAGTCCTGCCCATTCCATTGAAGCCCTGCCCCTTCCATTGAAGTCCTGCTCCTCCTTTGAAGTCCTAGCCCTTCCACTGAAGCCCTGCTTCTTCCATTGAAATCCTTCTTCTGCCATTGAAGCCCTGCCCATTCCATTGAAGCCCTGCCCCTTCCATTGAAGTCCTACCCCTTCCATTGAATCCCTGTCCTCTCTTAGAAGCCCTACTTCTTCCTCTAAAGCCCAAGACTTCCATTGAAATCCTACCCCTTCCAATCTGAGCCCTACCTCTTCCTTTGAGCCTGTGCTCACTTCATTGAAGTCCTGCCCCTTCTTTTGAAGCCATGACCCTTCCATTGAAGTCCTGCCCCTTCCATTGAAGTCCTGCTCCTTCCATTGAAGCCCTGCTCCTTCCATTGAAGTCCTGCCCCTTCCATTGAAGCCCTGCCCCTTCCATTGAAGTCCTGCCCCCTTCCATTGAAGCCCTGCTCCTTCCAATCTGAGCCCTACCTCTCTTCCTTGAGCCTGTGCTCACTTCATTGAAGTCCTGCCCCTTTTTTGAAGCCATGACCCTTCCATTGAAGTCCTACTCCTTACATTGAAGTCCTGCCCCTTCCATTGAAGTCCTGCCCCTTCCATTGAAGCCCTGCCCCTTCCATTGAAGTCCTGCCCCTTCCATTGAAGTCCTACTCCTTACATTGAAGCCCCGTCCTCTCTTAGAATCCCTACTTCTTCCTCTAAAGCCCAGGACTTCCATTGAAGACCTACCCCTTTCCTTTGAAGCCCTGCTCCTTCCAATCTGAGCCATACCTCTTCCTTTTGAACCCATTTCATTGTAGTCCTACCCAATATTTTGAAGTCCTGCTCCTTCCATTGAAGCACAGCCCCCTCCTTTGAAGCCCTACTTCTTCCTCTAAAGCCCCGTCCTTTACACTGAAGCCCTACCCTTTCCTTTGAAGAGCCACTCCCTTTATTTGAGCCCCGCCTCTTCCTTTATAGCCCTGCTCCTTCCTTTGAAGCCCTACTCCTTCCATTTGAACCCTAACACCTCCTTTGAAGTTTTACTCATTCCATTGAAGCCCTGCCCTCTTTTTAAAGGTCTACTGCCTCCTCTAAAGCCCTACCCTTTCCATTGAAGACCTGGTCATTCCATTGAAGTCCTACAGCTTCCCATGAAGTCCTACTTATTCCATTGAAGCCCAACCCCCCCCTTTGAAGACCAGCCCCCTCCTTTGAAGCCCAGCCCCCTCCTTTGAAGCCCACCCATTCTGTTGAAGTCCTACTTCATTCCTTTAACCCCCGTCCTTCCACTGGTGTCCTTCCTTTGAAGTCTTGCTCGTTCCTTTGGAGCTCTGAGGAAGGTGTTTCTCCAGCAGCTTCCAGCACTGCTGGGCACCACTTCACACACAGAGCAGCACTCCTGCCAGAGCAGTCAGTACAGTTTTGGGCGGAGCTCCCTTTTATAGGGTCCTTACCTTGGCCTGCAGGCCACTGGTGAGGTCCTCGGATCTCCTGAGCTGCTCCTCCAGCTGGTGGCATCGCTCTCCGTGGCTGGACACTTGGTCCATTAGTGTTTCGGTTCCTCTCCTCCGCCTGGGCTAAGTTGGTCCTCAATGTGGGGGATTCCACCTCCACCGTCTGCGTCACGTACTACAGAGACAGGGAAGATGTGGGCGGGGCCCTCTGATACCCACAATCCCTCAGTGTGGCACTGCAGCCCCCCGCTCCCCACCTGCACATCTGGAGCTTTGTGTCTCTCGCTCTCCAGCGACAGTTCCAGCACCTGGATCTTCTCCTCCAGCTGACGCGTCTCCTCCTCCCGCCGCCACTGCAGGGTGTCCATGTGGCCCTTGGTGTAGACCAGCTGCTCCACCTTCTCCTGCAGCGTCGTCTCCAGGTGGAGCACCTTACTGCGCAGATCCTCGTTTCTCCTGGGAGGGCGACAATGACCATTCATCAGCATTTCCTGCACTTCCTGTCGTGGTGACCACACAGGAAGTGTGGGGGAAATGTCCTCAAATGGGACACACACGGCAAAAAAAAACCTGACCTCGCTGGAGGGATCCACCGAACTTCCTGCCTGAAGGCTCTGCTTCCTCTCAGTGTAGTGTTTAGGAGGTAATATATAACCCATTACATACACGGGCCCTGCTTCCTCCTCGGTGTATATAGGAGGTAATATATAACCCATTACATACACGGGCCCTGCTTCCTCCTCGGTGTATATAGGAGGTAATAATATATAACCCATTACATACACGGTGTATTAGGAGGAAATATATATAATATATAAACCCAGTGTAACATCCTAAACGGGAGCCCTGGTCCTCCTCAGTGTATAGGAGGTAATAATATATAACCCATTACATACACGGGCCCTGCTTCCTCCTCGGTGTATATAGGAGGTAATAATATATATAACCCATTACATACACGGGCCCTGCTTCCTCCTCAGTGTATATAGGAGGTAATAATATATAACCCATTACATACACGGGCCCTGCTTCCTCCTCAGTGTATATAGGAGGTAATAATATATAACCCATTACATACACGGGCCCTGCTTCCTCCTCGGTGTATATAGGAGGTAATAATATATAACCCATTACATACACGGGCCTGCTTCCTCCGGTGTATATAGGAGGTAATAATATATAACCCATTACATACACGGGCCCTGCTTCCTCCTCGGTGTATATAGGAGGTAATAATATATAACCCATTACATACACGGGCCCTGCTTCCTCCTCGGTGTATATAAAAATAATAATATAAACCCATTACATAAACGGGCTCTGCTAAAAAGTGTATATAGGAGGTAATAATATATAACCCATTACATACACGGGCCTCTGCTTCCTCCTCGGTGTATATAGGAGGTAATATATAACCCATTACATACACGGCTAAAAAAAAAAAAAAAAATAATAACCCATACAACAAAAAAAAAATAGGATATAAGGAGGTAAAATATATAACCCATTTACATACACGGGCCCTGCTTCCTCCTCGGTGTATATAGGAGGATAATAATAAATATAAACCATTACATACACGGGCCCTGCTTCCTCCTCGTGTGTATATAGGAGGTAATAATATATAACCCATTACATACACGGGCCCTGCTTCCTCCTCCTCGGTGTATAAAAAGGTAATAATATATAACCCATTACATACATACACGGGCCCTGCTTCCTCCTCGGTGTATATAGGAGTAAAAAATATAACCCATTACATACACGGGCCCTGCTTCCTCCTCGGTGTATATAGGAGGTAATAATAAAATATAACCCATTACATAACGGGCCCTGCTTCCTCCTCGGTGTATATAGGAGGTAATAATAATAACCCATTACATACACGGGCCCTGCTTCCTCCTCGGTGTGTATATAGGAGGTAATAAAATATAACCCATTACATACACGGGCCCTGCTTCCTCCTCCTCGGTGTATAGGAAAAATAATATATAACCCATTACATACACGGGCCCTGCTTCTCCTCGGTAAATATAGGAGGTAAAATAAAATATAAACCCATTACATACAACGGGCCCTGCTTCCTCCTCGGTAATGTATATAGGAGGTAATAAAATATAACCCATTACATACACGGGCCCTGCTTCCTCCTCAGGTGTATAAAGGTAATATATAACCCATTACATAAACGGGCCCTGCTTCCTCCTCGGTGTATATAGGAATAAAATATAACCCATTAAACATACACGGCCCTGCTTATATAACCCATAAAAACGGGCCCTGCTTCCTAAGGTGTATAATAATAAATAATAAAACCCATTACATAACGGGCCCCTGCTTCCTCCTAAATAGGAAGTGTATAGGAGGTAATAATATATAACCCATTACATACACGGGCCCTGCTTCCTCCTCGGTGTGTATAAAAGGTAATAAAAATATATAACCCATTACATACACGGGCCCTGCTTCCTCCTCTCAGTGTATAGGTACAAGGTAATAATAATAATAACCCATTACATACACGGGCTCCCTGCTTCCTCCTCAGTGTATATAGGAGGTAATAATATATAACCCATTACATACACGGGCCTGCTTCCTCCTCGGTGTATAGGAGGTGTATATAGGTAAAAAAGAGGTAATAATAATAATAACCCATTACATACACGGGCCCTGCTTCCTCCTCGGTGTATATAGGAGGTAATAATATATACCCATTACATACACAGTGTATAAGGAGGCATTACATACACGGGCCCTGCTTCCTCCTCGGTGTATAGGAGGTAATAATATATAACCCATTACATACACGGGCCTGCTTCCTCCTCGGTGTATATAGGAGGTAATAATATATAACCCATTACATACACGGGCCCTGCTTGCCTCCTCGGTGTATAGGAGGTAATATATATAACCCATTACATACACGGGCCCTGCTTCCTCCTCGGTGTAAATATATAGGAGGTAATAATATATAACCCATTACATACACGGGCCCTGCTTCCTCTCGGTGTATATAGGAGGTAATAATATATAACCCATTACATACACGGGCCCTGCTTCCTCCTCGGTGTATAGGAGGTAATAATATATAACCCATTACATACACGGGCTCTGCTTCCTCCTCGGTACAGAACGGCAGATGTATAACTCATTAATCATTATCGCTGGGGATAGAAAAAGATGAGAAATACAAAATCTGAGTCCTCAGCAGAATAGGAAGGGGGGAAATGTTCCACTGAGGACATGTGTTCTGGGAAGAGGCAATACTTCAGTTTCACTTTCCCTTTGATTCCAATGCGTTTCACCCAATCACCTCTCTGACGTCTCCCTCTCCATGACAGCTATGATGGGGGATCTCGAAAACAAGCCTTCCAGAAGCCAGGATCACCCCTGGGGGGCGCTCCAGGCCAATTCTCCTTTCCCATTGGACTGATAGACCAGGGTGGGGAGGGGCTATTAATGGCTGGACTAAGAGGAAGGAAAGGGGCCCCTTTACACCGATTCACCAACACACCAGGATGGGGACCCCTGAACCGTCATGGCTGCCAGACGTTCCCTAATCCCCTGTTACTGGGTGGCGGTGTGTGGTCACATGACTGTCATGGGCCGCTGGGGTTGGTGGTACCTTCATGAGGTGGGCGGAGGGCTGGGAATTGATGGCGGCCAATTTCTCCAGGAGGCCCTGAGTGACGCTCAGACTCCTCTTCAGGCCTTGGTTCTCCACACTGAGGTTCTGGATGTGCTTCTCCGAGTCGGTGACACCCTGCGGGGACACCGAGATGTGACCCGAGACCTGGACCCTCAACTGCCCCCCATCCATGACCTCCATCCTACCCTCCCCCCAATGTCAGAGATCACTCCTCACTGTGCGGACCGGGGTCCTATCACTATCACTCCTCACTGTGCGGACCGGGGTCCTATCACTCCTCACTGTGCAGACCGGGGTCCTATCACTCCTCACTGTACAGACTGGGGTCCTATCACTCATCACTCCTCCTGTGCGGACGGGGTCCTATCACTCCACCCTGTGCGGACCGGGGTCCTATCACTCATCACTCCTCCCTGTGCGGACCGGGGTCCTATCACTCCTCACTCATCACTGTACGGACCGGGGTCCTATCACTCCTCACTCATCACTGTACGGACCGGGGTCCTATCACTCCTCACTCATCACTGTACGGACCGGGGTCCTATCACTCCTCACTCATCACTGTACGGACCGGGGTCCTATCACTCATCACTCCTCCCTGTGCGGACGGGGTCCTATCACTCATCACTCCTCCCTGTGCGGACCGGGGTCCTATCACTCCTCACTGTGCAGACCGGGGTCCTATCACTCCTCCCTGTGCGGACCGGGGTCCTATCACTCATCACTCCTCCCTGTGCGGACCGGGGTCCTATCACTCCTCACTGTGCAGACCGGGGTCCTATCATCACTCCTCACTGTGCGGACGGGGTCCTATCACTCATCACTCCTCCCTGTGCGGAACCGGGGTCCTATCACTCCTCACTGTGCAGACCGGGGTCCTATCACTCCTCACTGTGCGGACCGGGGTCCTATCACTCCTCACTGTGCGGACCGGGGTCCTATCACTCCTCACTGTGCGGACCGGGGTCCTATCACTCCTCACTGTGCAGACCGGGGTCCTATCACTCATCACTCTCCTCACTGTACAGACCGGGGTCCTATCACTCCTCACTGTGCAGACCGGGGTCCTATCACTCCTCACTGTGCGGACCGGGGTCCTATCACTCCTCACTGTACAGACCGGGGTCCTATCACTCCTCACTGTACGGACCGGGGTCCTATCACTCCTCACTGTACGGACCGGGGTCCTATCACTCCTCACTGTACGGACCGGGGTCCTATCACTCCTCACTGTGCAGACCGGGGTCCTATCACTCCTCACTGTACGGACCGGGGTCCTATCACTCATCACTGTACAGACCGGGGTCCTATCACTCCTCACTGTACAGACCGGGGTCCTATCACTCCTCACTGTACGGACCGGGGTCCTATCACTCCTCACTCACCATTTCTGCCCGGAGCTGAGTCAGTTCCTCTTCTCTCTGCTGAATCTTCTCCTTCAACTCTTCAATCTGATGGAGACATAGAGACTGTGCTAGTGTATAGACAGACCCCCCCGGACCCCCATAGTCAGACCCTCGGACCCCCATAGTCAGACCCTCGGACCCCCATAGTCAAACCCCCGGACCCCCCATAGTCAGACCCCGGACCCCCATAGTCAAACCCCCGGACCCCGATAGACAGACCCCCGGACCCCCATAGTCAGACCCTCGGACCCCCATAGTCAAAACCCCGGACCCCCATAGTCAGACCCACGGACCCCCATAGTCAAACCCCCGGACCCCCATAGTCAGACCCCCGGACCCCCATAGTCAGACCCCCATAGTCAGACCCCCATAGTCAGATCCCCATAGTCAGACAGAACCCCGGGACCCCCATAGTCAGACCCCCATAGTCAGACCCCCGGACCCCCATAGACCTCCGGACCCCCCATAGTCAGACCCCCATAGTCAGACCCCCGGACCCCCATAGTCAGACCCCCATAGTCAGACCCCCGGACCCCCATAGTCAGACCCCATAGTCAGACCCCGGACCCCCATAACTAGACCTCCGGACCCCCCATAGTAAGACCCCCCCCCCATAGTCAGACCCCTGGACTCCCATAACCAGACCTCCGGACTCCCCCCATAGTAAGACCCCCATAGTCAGACCCCCTGGACCCCCATAACCAGAACCCCCCCCCCATAGTAAGACCCCCATAGTCAGACCCCCGGACCCCCCATAGTCAGACCCCGGACCCCCCATAGTAAGACCCC
Organism: Staurois parvus; assembly: GCA_951230385.1. Classification (NCBI taxonomy): domain Eukaryota; kingdom Metazoa; phylum Chordata; class Amphibia; order Anura; family Ranidae; genus Staurois; species Staurois parvus. The sequence continues at coordinate 64,741 of CATNWA010017159.1, forward strand.
CAGACCCCCCATAGTCAGACCCCCGGACTCCCATAATCAGACCCCCCAGACTCCCCATAGTCAGACTCCCATAATCAGACTCCCATAGTCAGACCCCCGGACCCCCCATAGTCAGACCCTCGGACCCCAATAATCAGACCCCCAGACCCCCATAGTCAGACCCCCATAATCAAACCCCCATAATCAGTACCCCGGACCCCCATAGTCAGACCCAATGGACCCCCATAGTCAGACCCCCGGACCCAGAGTCAATCAAACCCCATAGTCAGACCCCAGACCCCCATAGTCAGACCCCCAACCCCCATAGTCAGACCCCTGGACCCCCAGACTCCCATAGTCAGACCCCCGGACCCCCATAACCAGACCCCGGACTCCCCATAGTCAGACCCCCATAGTCAGACCCCCATAGTCAGACCCCCGGACTCCCCATAGTCAGACCCCCGGACCCCCATAGTCAGACCCCGGACCCCCATAGTCAGACCCATAGACAGACCCCCCATAGTCAGACTCCCCATAGTCAGACCCCCGGACCCCCATAGTCAGACCCCCGGACCCCCATAGTCAGACCCCCGGACTCCCATAGTCAGACCCCCGGACCCCCATAGTCAGACCCCCGGACTCCCCCATAATCAGACCCCCGGACTCCCCATAGACCAGACCCCGGACCCCCCATAGTCAGACCCCAGGACCCCCATATATCAGACCCCCGGACTCCCATAGTCAGACCCCCAGACCCGGACCCTCCATAGTCAGACCCCCGACTCCCCATAGTCAGACCCCCCCCATAGTCAGACCCCTGGACCCCATCATAGTCAGACCCCCGGACCATATTAAGACCCCATAGTCAGACCCCCGGACTCCCCATAGTCAGACCCCCGGACCCCCTATAGTCAGACCCCATAGTCAGACCCCCATAGTCAGACCCCCATAGTCAGACCCCCGGACCCCCCATAGTCAGACCCCATAGTCAGACCCCCATAATCAAACCCCCATCATATCAGACCCCCGGACCCCATAGTCAGACCCCCAGACCCCCATAGTCAGACCCCCAGACCCCGGACCCCATAGTCAGACCCCATAGTCAGACAGACCCCCGGACTCCCATAGTCAGACCCCCATAATCAGACTCCCCATAGTCAGACCCCCAGACCCCATAGTCAGACCCCCTGGACTCCCCATAGTCAGACCCCCGGACTCCCATAGTCAGACCCCCAGACTCCCCATAGTCAGACCCCTGGACTCCCCATAGTCAGACCCCCGGACTCCCCATAGTCAGACCCCCAGACTCCCCATAGTCAGACACCCGGACTCCCCATAGACAGACCCCCGGACTCCTCAATAGTCAGGACCCCGGACTCCCCATAGTCAGACCCCCGGACTCCTCCATAGTCAGACCCCCGGACTCCTCATAGTCAGACCCCCGGACCCACATAGTCAGACCCCCCGGACTCCCCCATAGTCAGACCCCCGGACTCCCCATAGTCAGACCCCCGGACTCCACATAGTCAGACCCCCGGACCCCATAGTCAGACCCCCGGACTCCCATAGTCAGACCCCCGGACTCCACATAGTCAGACCCCCGGACTCCACATAGTCAGACCCCCGGACTCCACATAGTCAGACCCCCGGACTCCCACATAGTCAGACCCCCGGACTCCACATAGTCAGACCCCCGGACTCCACATAGTCAGACCCCCGGACTCCACATAGTCAGACCCCCGGACTCCACATAGTCAGACCCCCGGACTCCACATAGTCAGACCCCCGGACTCCTCATAGACAGACCCCCGGACTCCACATAGTCAGACCCCCGGACTCCACATAGACAGACCCCCGGACTCCTCATAGACAGACCCCCGGACTCCTCATAGACAGACCCCCGGACTCCACATAGACAGACCCCCAGACTCCTCATAGACAGACCCCCGGACTCCTCATAGTCAGACCCCCGGACTCCACATAGTCAGACCCCCGGACTCCACATAGTCAGACCCCCGGACTCCACATAGTCAGACCCCCGGACTCCTCATAGTCAGACCCCCGGACTCCACATAGTCAGACCCCCGGACTCCCATAGTCAGACCCCCGGACTCCACATAGTCAGACCCCCGGACTCCCATAGTCAGACCCCCGGACTCCACATAGTCAGACCCCCGGACTCCACATAGTCAGACCCCCGGACTCCCACATAGTCAGACCCCCGGACTCCCATAGTCAGACCCCCGGACTCCACATAGTCAGACCCCCGGAGTCAGACCCACATAGTCAGACCCCCGGACTCCCATAGTCAGACCCCCAGACCCCCATAGTCAGACCCCCGGACTCCCATAGTCAGACCCCCGGACTCCACATAGTCAGACCCCCCCTCAGACCCCAGACATAGTCAGACCCCCGGACTCCCCATAGTCAGACCCCCGGACTCCCCATAGTCAAACCCCGGATCCACATAGTCAGACCCCCGGACTCAGACCCCTCATAGACAGACCCCCGGACTCCCACATAGTCAGACCCCCGGACTCCCACATAGTCAGACCCCCGGACTCCCATAGTCAGACCCCCGGACTCCTCATAGACAGACCCCCGGACTCCACATAGTCAGACCCCCGGACTCCACATAGTCAGACCCCCGGACTCCACATAGTCAGACCCCCGGACTCCACATAGTCAGACCCCCGGACTCCCACATAGTCAGACCCCGGACTCCCATAGTCAGACCCCCGGACTCCACATAGTCAGACCCCCGGACTCCACATAGTCAGACCCCCGGACTCCACATAGTCAGACCCCGGACTCCACATAGTCAGACCCCCGGACTCCACATAGTCAGACCCCCGGACTCCACATAGTCAGACCCCCGGACTCCACATAGTCAGACCCCCGGACTCCACATAGTCAGACCCCCGGACTCCACATAGTCAGACCCCCGGACTCCACATAGTCAGACCCCCGGACTCCACATAGTCAGACCCCCGGACTCCACATAGTCAGACCCCCGGACCCTCCACATAGTCAGACCCCCGGACTCCACATAGTCAGACCCCCCGGACTCCACATAGTCATACCCCCGGACTCCACAGACCCCCGGACTCCACATAGTCAGACCCCCGGACTCCACATAGTCAGACCCCCGGACTCCACATAGTCAGACCCCCGGACTCCACATATAGACAGACCCCGGACTCCACATAGTCAGACCCCCGGACTCCACATAGTCAGACCCCCGGACTCCACATAGTCAGACCCCCGGACTCCACATAGTCAGACCCCCGGACTCCACATAGTCAGACCCCCGGACTCCCATAGTCAGACCCCCGGACTCCACATAGTCAGACCCCGGACTCCTCATAGTCAGACCCCCGGACTCCTCATAGTCAGACCCCCGGACTCCTCATAGTCAGACCCCCGGACTCCACATGTCAGACCCCCGGACTCCTCATAGTCAGACCCCCGGACTCCACATAGTCAGACCCCCGGACTCCACATAGTCAGACCCCGGACTCCACATAGTCAGACCCCCAGACTCCACATAGTCAGACCCCCGGACTCCCATAGTCAGACCCCCGGACTCCCATAGTCAGACCCCCGGACTCCCCATAGTCAGACCCCCCGGACTCCCATAGTCAGACCCCCGGACCCCCATAGTCAGACCCCCGGACTCCACATAGTCAGACCCCCGGACTCCCCATAGTCAGACCCCCGGACTCCCATAGTCAGACCCCCGGACTCCCCATAGTCAGACCCCCGGACTCCCATAGTCAGACCCCGGACTCCCATAGTCAACCCCCGGACTCCTCATAGTCAGACCCCCCCCCATAGTCAGACCCCCCAGACTCCCCATAGTCAGACCCCCGGACTCCCCATAGTCAGACTCCCATAGTCAGACCCCCCATAATCAGACTCCCCATAGTCAGACCCCCAGACCCCCATAGTCAGACCCCCGGACCCCATATCAGACCCCCCCGGAGACCCCCATAATCAAACCCCCATAATCAGAACCCCGGACCCCATAGTCAGACCCCCATAGTCAGACCCCTGGACCCCCCATAGTCAGACCCCCATAGTCGGACCCCCATAGTCAGACTCCCCCATAATCAGACCCCAGGACCCCATAGTCAGACCCCATAGTCAGACCCCCCATAATCAGACCCCCGGATCCACATAGTCCCCCCTGGACTCCCATAGTCAGACCCCCGGACATAATCAGACCCCTGGACCCCCATAGTCAGACCTCCTGACACCCCATAGTCAGAACCCCGGACTTCCCATAGTCAGACCCCCGGACTTCCCATAGTCAGACCCCCCAGACTCCACATAGTCAGACCCCCAGACTCCCCATAGTTAGACCCCCGGACCCCCATAGTCAGACCCCCTGACTCCCATAGTCAGACCATAGTCAGATAGTCCCTGGACTCCCCATCAGACCCCAGACCCCCATAGTCGACCCCATAGTTAGACCCCATAGTCAGACCCCCGGCCCCCATAGTCAGACACCCGGACCCCCATAATCAGACCCCCATAATCAGATCCCTGGACCCCCATAGTGAGACCTCCAGACCCCCTATAGTCAGACCCCCATAGTCAGATCCACGGACCCCCATAGTTAGACCCCCGGACCCCCTTAGTCAGATCTCCTGACTCCCCATAGTCAGAACCCCCGTACTTCCCATAGTCAGACCCCGGACCCTCATAGTCAGACCCCCGGACTCCCCATAGACAGACCCATATAGTCAGACCCCCAGACTCCCCATAGTCAGCCCCTGGACTCCCCATAGACAGACCTCTGGACCCCCCCATAGTCAGACCCCCATAGCCAGATCCCTGGACTCCCCATAGTCAGACCCCCATAGTCAGACCCCCAGACTCCCCATAGTCAGCCCCCGGACTACCCCCATAGACAGACCTCTGGACCCCCCCATAGTCAGACCCCCATAGTCAGATCCCCAGACTCCCCTAGTCAGACCTACCCCCTACACCCCGATACCCCCCTACACCCCGGATACCCCCTACACCCCGATACCCCCTACACTCCCGATACCCCCTACACCCCGGATATACCCCGGATACCCTTTACACCCCGGATACCCCCTACACCCCGATACCCCCTACACCCCGGATACCCCCTACACCCCGGATACCCCCTACCCCGGATACCCCCTACACCCCGGATACCCCCTACACCCCGGATACCCCGGATACCCCCTACACCCGGATACCCCCTACACCCCGATACCCCCTACACCCCGGATACCCCGGATACCCCCTACACCCCAGATATACCCCCTACACTCCCGATACCCCCTACACCCCGGATACCCCCTACCCCGGATACCCCCTACGGATACCCGGATACCCCCTACACCCCGGATACCCCCTACACCCCGGATACCCCCTACACCCCGGATACCCCGGATACCCCCCTACACCCCGGATACCCCCTACACCCCGGTAACCCCTCTTTCCCCCCAGACACTCGCCTGCTGCTGCAGATCATCAGAGAGCCTCTGGCGTTGCCTCTCCCTCTCCTCCATGTCCTGCTTCAGCTCTCCAATCTCCACCTGTAGCTGCGCTCGCTCCCCCTGCAGCACACTGATCGACTCCACCAGCTTGTGAACCCCAACGGGGGGCAGGGGGGAGACTGAGTACCCCGAGTACAGCACACCTGGGGGGGGGGGACAATGCACTCATATGTAGAGTAATAAATAAAGATGGCCTTAGAGGCATACACCTGGGGGGGGGGGGCATATTCCAGGGGGCACACACCTAGGGGGGGGCATATTCCAGAAAACAAACAATCAGGGGGCATATTCTAGGGGGCGCATACCTAGGGGGGCATATTCCAGGGGGCACATACCTAGGGGGGCATATTCCAGGGGGCGTATACCTAGGGGGGCATATTCAGGGGGGCGTATACCTAGGGGGGCATATTCCAGGGGGTGTATACCTAGGGGGGCATATTCCAGGGGGCGTATACCTAGGGGGGCATATTCCAGGGGATACACACCTGGGGGGGGGGGCATATTCCAGCAAACAAACAATCAGGGGGCATATTCCAGGGGGCGTATACCTAGGGGGGCATATTCCAGGGGGCACACACCTAGGGGGGCATATTCCAGTGAACACAGGGGGTACACTCCTGGGGGGATAGTGCAGGGGGTAAACTTCTGGTGGGGTATAATGCACTGCAGGGGGAACACTTCTGGGGGGGGGTATAGTGCAGTGCTGCGGTACACTCCTGGGGGGGATAGTGCAGGGAATGCACTGCTAGGGGGATAGTGCAGTGCAGGGGGCAAACTCCTGGTGGAGAATAGTGAAGGGGGTACACTGCTGGGGGGGGGGATAGTGCAGTGCAGGGTGTAGACTGCTGGTGGGTATTGTGCAGTGCAGTGGGTACACTGCTGGGGGGGATAGTGCAGTGGGATTGTGCAGTGCATGGGGTACACTTCTGGGGGGGATAGTGCAGTGCAGGGGGTACACTGCTAGGGGGGGATAGTGCAGTGCAGGGGGTACACTGCTGGGGGGGGGATAGTGCAGTGCAGGGGGGGGGTACACTCTGGGGGATAGTGCAGTGCAGGGGGTACACTCCTGGGGGGGATAGTGCAGTGCAGGGGGTACTTTCCTGGGGGGGGGGGGGGATAGTGCAGTGCAGGGGGTACTCTCCTGGGGGGATAGTGCAGTGCAGGGGGTACACTCCTGGGGGGATGCAGTGCAGTGCAGGGGGTACTCTCCTGGGGGGGATAGTGAAGTGCAGGGGGTACACTCCTGGGGGGGATAGTGCAGTGCAGGGGGTACTCTCCTGGGGGGGATAGTGAAGTGCAGGGAGTACTCTCCTGGGGGGGATAGTGCAGTGCAGGGGGTACACTCCTGGGGGGATAGTGCAGTGCAGGGGGTACTCTCCTGGGGGGGGGTGCAGTGCAGGGGTACACTCCTGGGGGGGATAGTGCAGTGCAGGGGGTACACTCCTGGGGGGGACAGTGCAGTGCAGGGGGTACACTCCTGGGGGGGGACAGTGCAGTGCAGGGGGTACTCTCCTGGGGGGGACAGTGCAGGGGGTACTCTCCTGGGGGGGACAGTGCAGTGCAGGGGGTACTCTCCTGGGGGGGAACAGTGCAGTGGGGTACACTCCTGGGGGGGATAGTGCAGTGCAGGGGGTACTCTCCTGGGGGGGGGACAGTGCAGTGCAGGGGGTACACTCCTGGGGGGGGCAGTGCAGTGCAGGGGGTACTCTCCTGGGGGGGGGGGGACAGTGCAGTGCAGGGGGTAACTCCTGGGGGGGACAGTGCAGTGCAGGGGGGTACTCTCCTGGGGGGGACAGTGCAGTGCAGGGGGTACACTTATGGGGGGACAGTGCAGTGCAGGGGGTAGACTCCTGGGGGGGAAGTGCAGTGCAGGGGGTACACTCCTGGGGGGGACAGTGCAGTGCAGGGGGTACTCTCCTGGGGGGGGACAGTGCAGTGCAGGGGGTACAGTCCTGGGGGGGACAGTGCAGTGCAGGGGGTACACCTGGGGGGGGACAGTGCAGTGCAGGGGGTACACTGATGGGGGGACAGTGCAGTGCAGGGGGTACACTCCTGGGGGGGACAGTGCAGTGCAGGGGGTACACTCCTGGGGGGGACAGTGCAGTGCAGGGGGTACTCTCCTGGGGGGGACAGTGCAGTGCAGGGGGTACACTCCTGGGGGGGACAGTGCAGTGCAGGGGGTGCTCTCCTGGGGGGGGTACAGTGCAGGGGGGTACACTCCTTGGGGGGGCAGTGCAGTGCAGGGGGTACACTCCTGGGGGGGACAGTGCAGTGCAGGGGGTACACTCCTGGGGGGACAGTGCAGTGCAGGGGGTACACTCCTGGGGGGGGACAGTGCAGTGCAGGGGGTACTCTCCTGGGGGGGGCAGTGCAGTGCAGGGGGTACAGTCCTGGGGGGGCAGTGCAGTGCAGGGGTATAGTCCTGGGGGGACAGTGCAGTGCAGGGGGTACTCCTGGGGGGGACAGTGCAGTGCAGGGGGTACACTCTGGGGGGGACAGTGCAGTGCAGGGGGTACACTGATGGGGGGGTGCAGTGCAGGGGGTACTCCCTGAGGGGGGACAGTGCAGTGCAGGGGGTACACTCTGGGGGGAAAGTGCAGTGCAGGGTGGTACACAAGCCCATGGTGGTCCTGGGGGGGGGTAACTCTCCCTGGGGGGACAGTGCAGTGCAGGGGGTACAGTCCCTGGGGGGGACAGTAGTGCAAGGGGTATAGTCCTGGGGGGGACAGTGCAGTGCAGTGCAGGGGGTACAGTCCTGGGGGGGACAGTGCAGTGCAGGGGGTACACTCCTGGGGGGGGGGACAGTGCAGTGTGCAGGGGGTACACTGATGGGGGGGACAGTGCAGTGCAGGGGGTACATTGGATACTGGGAGGAGATGGCACTCCCTGCACTCTCACCTTTCTGCAGCCTCTCCAGGAGGCTCTGTTGCTCGCAGATGACGCTCTCCAGGCTCTCGATGAGGCTGAGTTTGTCTCTCATGCGTTGCCGGTGGGCGTGTCTCAGGCTCCTCATCTGCCTCTTGCGGCGGCGCTCCTCCCTGCGGAGCTGTGTGCGGTACTCCTCCGCCTTCCCCTGCAGGCGCTGCATCTGGGAGTACTGCTCCAGGAAGGTGATCAGGTGGGACATGACGGTGAGGAGCGGAGAGGAGCCCTGTGGGGGAGGAGACAGATACATGAAGGGGGGGAGAGGAGCCCTGTGGGGGAGGAGACAGATACATGAAGGGGAGGGGAGCCCTGTGGGGGAGGAGAGGGGAGAGGAGCCCTGTGGGGGAGGGACAGATACATGATACATGAAGGGGAGGAGAGGAGCCCTGTGGGGGAGGAGACAGATACATGAAGGGTGAGGGGAGATACATGAAGGGGAGGAGAGGAGCCCTGTGTGGGGGAGGGGACAGATACATGAAGGGGAGGAGAGGAGCCCTGTGGGGGAGGGGACAGATACATGAAGGGGAGGAGAGGAGCCCTGTGGGGGAGGAGACAGATACATGAAGGGAGCCCTGTGGTGAAGGAGGGATACATGAAGGGGAGGAGCGGGGAGAGGAGCCCTGTGGGGGAGGGAGACAGATACATGAAGGGGAGGATCGGAGAGGAGCCCTGTGGGGGAGGGGACAGATACATGAAGGGGAGGAGCGGAGAGGAGCCCTGTGGGGGAGGGGACAGATACATGAAGGGGAGGAGGCGGGAAGAGGAGCCCTGTGGGGGAGGGGACAGATACATGAAGGGGAGGAGCGGAGGGGGGGAGCCTGTGGAGGAGGGGACAGATACATGAAGGGGAGGAGCGGAGAGGAGCTCTGTGGGGGAGGGGACAGATACCCTGTGGGGGAGGGGACAGATACATAAAGGGGAGGAGAGGAGAGGAGCTCTGTGGGGGAGGGGACAGATTCCCGGGATGTGTATGATGATTGTGATTGGCTGCAGCACACATAACACACGGGACCAATCAGATTGGACGATGTATGTTCCGCCATCCAATCAGGAGAGGCTGTGGAAAGTTGTACAATCAGATTGGACGATGTGTGGATTTACCTTCCCGGGGACTCGGAGCGGCAGACATCGATCGTTCCGTCTCCTGCTTGAAGGCCAAGAATTCGGTGAGAGGGGAGGAGATATCGTCCAGACCTGGATCCCCAACTCCGCCCACTTCATCCTCCAATCCGGAGCTCCCGTCATCGCTGCCTGCCGGAGAATCACACAGGTCACCGACCACAAGGACCGCCCCCTACCTGCCTGCCGGAGAGTCACACGGGTCACCGACCACAAGGACCGCCCCCTACCTGCCTGCCGGAGAGTCACACGGGTCACCGACCACCGAGGACCGCCCCCTACCTGCCTGCCGGAGAATCACACGGGTCACCGACCACCGAGGACCGCCCCCTACCTGCCTGCCGGAGAATCACACGGGTCACCGACCACCGAGGACCGCCCCCTACCTGCCTGCCTGGGAGAATCACACGGGTCACCGACCACCGAGGACCGCCCCCCTGCCTGCCGGAGAGAGTCACACGGGTCACCGACCACCGAGGACCGCCCCCTACCTGCCTGCCGGAGAGTCACACGGGTCACCGACCACCGAGGACCGACCACACGAGCCGCCCCCTACCTGCCTGCCGGAGAGTCACACGGGGTCACCGACCACCGAGGACCGCCCCCTACCTGCCTGCCGGAGAGTCACACGGGTCACCGACCACGAGGACCGCCCCCTACCTGCCTGCCGGAGAAGTCACACACGGGTCACCGACCACCGAGGACCGCCCCCTACCTGCCTGCCGGAGAGTCACACGGGTCACCGACCACCGAGGACCGCCCCCTACCTGCCTGCCGGAGAGTCACACGGGTCACCGACCACCGAGGACCGCCCCCTACCTGCCTGCCGGAGAGTCACACGGGTCACCGACCACCGAGGACCGCCCCCTACCTGCCTGCCGGAGAGTCACAGGGGGTCACCGACCACCGAGGACCGCCCCTACCTGCCTGCCGGAGAGGTCACACACGGGTCACCGACCACCGAGGACCGCCCCCTACCTGCCTGCCGGAGAGTCACACGGGTCACCGACCACCGAGGACCGCCCCCTACCTGCCTACCGGAGAATCACACGGGTCACCAACCACCGAGGACCGCCCCCTACCTGCCTGCCGGAGAGTCACACGGGTCACCGACCACCGAGGGACCGCCCCCTACCTGCCTGCCGGAGAGTCACACGGGTCACCGACCACCGAGGACCGCCCCCTACCTGCCTGCCGGAGAATCACACGGGTCACCGACCACCGAGGACCGCCCCTACCTGCCTGAGAGTCATCACACGGGTCACCGACCACCGAGGACCGCCCCCTACCGAGCCTGCCGGAGAGTCACACGGGTCACCGACCGACCACCGAGGACCGCCCCCTACCTGCCTGCCGGAGAGTCACAGGGGTCACCGACCGACCACCGAGGACCGCCCCCTACCTGCCTGCCTGAGAGTCACACGGGTCACCGACCACGAGGACCGCCCCCTACCTGCTGCCGGAGAATCACACGGGTCACCGACCACCGAGGACCGCCCCCCTACCTGCCTGCCGGGAGAGTCACACGGGTCACCGACCACCGAGGACCGCCCCCTACCTGCCTGCCTGAGAGTCACACGGGTCACCAACGACCACGAGGACCGCCCCCTACCTGCCTGCCGGAGAATCACAGGGGTCACCGACCACCGAGGACCGCCCCCTACCTGCCTGCCGGAGAGTCACACGGGTCACCGACCACGAGGACCGCCCCCTACCTGCCTGCCGGAGAGTCACACGGGGTCACCGACCACCGAGGACCGCCCCCTACCTGCCTGCCGGAGAATAGTCACACGGGTCCACCGACCACCCGAGGACCGCCCCCTACCTGCCTGCCTGAGAATCACACAGGGGTCACCGACCCACCGAGGACCGCGCCCCCTACCTGCCTGCCGGAGAGTCACACGGGTCACCGACCACCGAGGACCCGCCCCCTACCGGCCTGCCAGAGAATCACACGGGTCACCGACCACCGAGGACCGCCCCCTACCTGCCTGCCGGAGAGTCACACGGGTCACCGACCACCGAGGACCGCCCCCTACCTGCCTGCCGGAGAATCACACGGGTCACCGACCACCGAGGACCGCCCCCTACCTGCCTGCCTGAGAATCACAGGGGTCACCGACCACCGAGGACCGCCCCCTACCTGCCTGCCTGAGAATCACACAGGTCACCGACCACCGAGGACCGCCCCCCTACCTGCCTGCCGGAGAATCACACGGGTCACCGACCACCGAGGACCGCCCCCTACCTGCCTGCCGGAGAGTCACACGGGTCACCGACCACCGAGGACCGCCCCCTACCTGCCTGCCGGAGAGTCACACGGGTCACCGACCACCGAGGACCGCCCCCTACCTGCCTGCCGGAGAATCACACGGGTCACCGACCACCACCGCCCCCTACCTGCCTGGACACGGGTCACCGACCACCGAGGACCGCCCCCTACCTGCCTGCCGGAGAGTCACACGGGTCACCGACCACCGAGGACCGCCCCCTACCTGCCTGCCTGAGAATCACACGGTCACCGACCACGAGGACCGCCCCCTACCTGCCCTGCTGCCGGAGAATCACACGGGTCACCGACCACCGAGGACCCGCCCCCCTACCTGCCTGCCGGAGAGTCACACGGGTCACCGACCACCGAGACCGCCCCCTACCTGCCGAGAGCGAATCCACAACGGGTCCTACCGACCCAAGGACCCGCCCCCTACCAGCCTGAGAGAGTCACACGGGTCACCGACCACCGAGGACCGACCCCCCTACCTGCCTACTGAGTCATCAGGGTCACCGACCAGCCGAGGACCGTCACCTGCCAGGGCCGGAGAGTCACACGGGTCAACGACCACCGAGGACCGCCCCCTACCTGCCTGCCGGAGAATCCGGAGTCACATGACCACCGACCGCCCCCTACCTGCCGGAGAGTCACACAGGTCACCGACCACCGAGGACCCCCCCTACCGGCCTGCCTGAGAATCACAGGGGTCACCGACCACCGAGGACCGCCCCCTACCTGCCTGCCTGAGATCACTTCGGGGTCACCGACCACTGAGGACCGCCCCCTACCTGCCTGCCTGAGAATCACAGGGTCACCGTCCACGAGGACCGCGCCCCCTACCTGCCTGCCTGAGAATCACACGGGTCACCGACCACCAAGAGGACCACCCCCTACCCCTGCCTGCCGGAGAGAGTCACACACGGGTCACCGACCACAGAGGACTGCCCCCTACCTGCCTGCCGGAGAGTCACACGGGTCACCGACCACCGAGGACCGCCCCCTACCTGCCTGCCTGAGAATCACACAGGGGTCACCGACCACCGAGGACCGCCCCCCCTACCAGCCTGCCGGAGAATCACACGGGTCACCGACCACCGAGGACCGCCCCCTACCGGCCTGCCGGAGAGTCACACGGGTCACCGACCACTGAAAACCATTCATTGGAGCTCCGCCTCATTTCCTGGCTGGAGGATGTCCGGCATCATCTAGCCCCTTTCCTCCTCGGCCTGACTGTCCTTGACCCCCCGCCCCTTATCTCCCCAGTCTGTCTCTGGTCCCACCTCTTTCCCCCATATCTTGGCTGTCTTTGGCCCCGCCTCTTCCATTCATTGGATTTCAGTTCTTCCCTTCAAGGCATTTATATATTTGCATAACTCCTCCCATTGCCCCACCCACTGATTTAATCAGGACTGAGAGCTCCTGGGAGGAGTCCTGAGGGCTGGGATGTTTTCAGGAAGCTATGTACAGCCCCCTGCTGGCCACTCCCACCAGCCATGATCTGCCTGCATTGCATAGAGAAGCACAGATGTCCAGTGATGACATCATCAATATAAAGTAAACAATCAAACTGGAAAGTTTTCCTTCCCAAAGTCATTGTTATGATAATGAGGGGAGGGGTTAAGGAGGGAGGAACATAAGCTGATTGGACCGGCACATTGTACAGAGATCGGCCAATCAGATTGTGTCCTCTGTAGTCATGGTGTCGCCTACTTTCCAGCTCGTCCTCTTCTGACCACACCGCGCTCTTCTGCGCCTCGCCGGCAGCGTCTTCGTCCTGTGGGGGAGGAGCAAGTGAGAGTCGTATATACCACAGGTGTGACATCACAGAGACTCGATTATTTCTGGGAGTCGTCCTTCCTAGTCAGAGGAATCATCGTTCATGTCTACTAGAGCCGTATACTGGAGGTGGGGGGGGGTGTATACAGAGCCGTATACGGGAGGTGGGGGGGTGGTATACAGAGCCGTATACCGGAGGTGGGGGGGTGTATACAGAGCCGTATACCGGAGGTGGGGGGGGTGTATACAGAGCCGTATACGGAGGTGGGGGGTGTATACAGAGCCGTATACCGGAGGTGGGGGGGGTGTATACAGAGCCGTATACCGGAGGTGGGGGGGTGTATACAGAGCCGTATACCGGAGGTGGGGGGGGGGTGTATACAGAGCCGTATACCGGAGGTGGGGGGTGTATACAGAGCCGTATACCGGAGGTTGGGGGGGTTATACAGAGCCGTATACCAGAGGTGGGGGGGAGTATACAGAGCCGTATACCGGAGGTGGGGGGAGTATACAGAGCCGTATACCGGAGGTGGGGGGGGGTGTATACAGAGCCGTATACCGGAGGTGGGGGGGAGTATACAGAGCCGTATACCGGAGGTGGGGGGTGTATACAGAGCCGTATACCGGAGGTGGGGGGGGTTATACAGAGCCGTATACCGGAGGTGGGGGGTGTATACAGAGAGCCGTTATACCGGAGGTGGGGGGGTGTATACAGAGCCGTATACCGGAGGTGGGGGGGTGTATACAGAGCCGTATACCGGAGGTGGGGGGTGTATACAGAGCCGTATACCGGAGGTGGGGGGGTGTATACAGAGCCGTATACCGGAGGTGGGGGGGGTGTATACAGAGCCGTATACCGGAGGTGGGGGGGGGGTGTATACAGAGCCGTATACCGGAGGTGGGGGGGAGTATACAGAGCCGTATACCGGAGGTTGGGGGGTGTATACAGAGAGCCGTATACCAGAGGTGGGGGGGGGGAGTATACAGAGCCGTATACCGGAGGTGGGGGGGAGTATACAGAGCCGTATACCGGAGGTGGGGGGGGGTGTATACAGAGCCGTATACCGGAGGTGGGGGGTGTATACAGAGCCGTATACCGGAGGTGGGGGTGTACAGAGCCGTATACCGGAGGTGGGGGGTTAGCCGTATACCGGAGGTGGGGGGGTGTATACAGAGCCGTATACCGGAGGTGGGGGGTGTATACAGAGCCGTATACCGGAGGTGGGGGGAATGTATACAGAGCCGTATACCGGAGGTGGGGAATGTATACAGAGCCGTATACCGGAGGTGGGGGGGGTGTATACAGAGCCGTATACCGGAGGTGGGGGGGTATACAGAGCCGTATACCAGGAGCCGTATACAGAGCCGTATACCGGTGGGGGGGTGTATACAGAGCCGTATACCGGAGGCGGGGGTGGGAGGGGAGGCGAGGGGTGTATACAGAGCCGTATACCGGAAGTGGGGGGGGGGTGTATACAGACCGTATACCGGAGGTGGGGGGGGTGTATACAGAGCCGTATACCGGAGGTGGGGGGTGTATACAGAGCCGTATACCGGAGGTGGGGGGGTGTATACAGAGACCGTATACCGGAGGTGGGGGGGTGTATACAGAGCCGTATACCGGAGGTGGGGGGGGTGTATACAGAGCCGTATACCGGAGGTAGGGGGGGGAGTATACAGAGCCGTATACCGGAGGAGGTGGGGGGTGTATACAGAGCCGTATACCGGAGGTGGGGGGTGTATACAGAGCCGTATACGGAGGTGGGGGGTGTATACAGAGCCGTATACCGGAGGTGGGGGGGTGTATACAGAGCCGTATACCGGAGGTGGGGGGGGTGTATACAGAGCCCGTATACCGGAGGTGGGGGGGTGTATACAGAGCCGTATACCGGAGGTGGGGGGGGTGTATACAGAGCCGTATACCGGAGGTGGGGGGGGTGTATACAGAGCCGTATACCGGAGGTGGGGGGGAGTATACAGAGCCGTATATTGGTGGGGGGTCAGTATACAGAGCCATACCGGAGGTGGGGGGGTGTATACAGAGCCATATACTGGAGGTGTGGGGGTGTATACAGAGCCATATACTGGAGGTGGGGGGGAGTATACAGAGCCGTATTACGGAGGACTGTATTGTGTCAGTGTTGCCATGGTGATGACTGTATTGATCGGGTGTCAGTGTCGCTTGGTGATGACTGTATTGATCTGGTATCAGTGTTGCCATGGCGAGGACTGTATTGATCGGTGTCACTGTCGCCATGGTGATGACTGTATTGATCGGGTGTCAGTGTCGCCATGGTGATGACTGTATTGATCGGGTGTCAGTGTCGCCATGGTGATGACTGTATTGATCGGTGTCAGTGTCGCCATGGTGATGACTGTATTGATCGGGTGTCAGTGTTGCCATGGCGAGGGCTGTATTGATCTGGTGTCAGTCAGTGTCGCCATGGCGATGACTGTATTGATCTGGTGTCAGTGTTGCCATGGTGGATGACTGTATTGATCTGGTGTCAGTGTCGCCATGGTGATGACTGTATTGATCTGATGTCAGTGTTGCCATGGCGAGGACTGTATTGATCGGGTGTCACTGTCGCCATGGTGATGACTGTATTGATCTGGTGTCAGTGTCGCTTGGTGATGACTGTATTGATCTGGTGTCAGTGTTGCCATGGTGATGACTGTATTGATCGGGTGTCACTGTCGCCATGGTGATGACTGTATTGATCGGGTGTCATTGTTGCCATGGTGATGACGCAGTGTCATTGTCCTCGGTATCCGGGAGGAGAGGACGGGCCGTGATTGGTCAGCTGATAATTAGAAGCTCAGATTTGTCGATATTAATAACAATATTGATCGTCTCTGAGCCGCCTTCTGTTTCCATCGCAGGGAGCAATTTGATTGTCCCCATCCCCCTCACACAGTACCCAAGGGGGCTCCTCCATGGCTGCCAGCAAATCACAGCAACCAATCAGATGTTACCTTTCATCACTCAAAGAAGCTCTGTGATTGGTTGCTGTCTGCTGCCCTATAGGGCCCCTAGAGGAGGTGAAATGTCATGGTGAAGTGAGAACTGTCTGTGGTGCCTTGGGGGAGGGGAGGACTGAACCTTTATTCCTGATATCAGCCTCCAACAGTCCATGCACAGCAGAGCTCAGACTGGGGGAGGGAGAAACAGCACAAGGAGCCAATCAGGTGTGCTGTAGTAATCCTATGATATCAAGCAGTATGCTGATAGGAGGAGAGAGGAGAGGAGTCTTCTACTACTGTCCAATCACAGGCTGGGGGCGGGACAAGACGTGTGGGTTTTACTGAACCACAGTATAGATTCAAATCCTGTCTCCTCCCCTGATAGATAGGGCTGTGCTGTGTGACAGAGCTGTGTAAATCTCAGGACTGGATGGACCGCTCCCATCTTGGTCAGCAGTAAAGATCCATTACAGGTCATATCCCGCCCCCAACTTATGATTGGACAGTGAAAGGAGAAGCACGAAGCTGATGAGTTCACCTTTGTCACTCTGCTCTCTCCTCCTAGCAGCAGACTCCGTACCCTGCAGTGCATCCCATGGTCTCCTAGTCTGAGCTCTGCTGTACAGGGATTGGAAGAGGCCGATACCAGGTCCCTTTCAGGGACTTACACTGCTTGTATGACTGGTGGTGCTGTGCAGAGTATGGCTGTCTGCGTCCCCAATGAGAAGACTCCATCTCCCTGTATTTCTCTGGTGTCACCGAGACAGGAAGTGATGGGAAATCTTCCCACGGGGACACTTGTTCTGGAGACTTCCTCTCACTTCCTGTTGTGTCTCGGGGACAGGAAATCAGGAGACGTGATTGTTCAGAAGATCTACAACATCAACTACTGGGCTCATTTCCTATCAGAATATGATGGGCCCCGGTTCCTTATGTATTGGCCCTGGGGCCCCGGTTCCTTATGTATTGGCCCCGGGGCCCCGGTTCCTTATGTATTGGCCCCAGTCCCCAGTTCTTGGGGGGATCTGTCCATCTCAGCTCCATAGATAACACAGAGGGATGATTATGAATGATGGTGGAGTCCCCCCACAGGATCCATCACTTCTCGAGCACCGAAGAAGGAAACATCGCCATGGCAACAGCATCTCCGTACCATTCCATCGTCATTCATCACACATCAGCCATCTACAGGGAATCACCAGATTTACTCAGGTGGGCCCCAATATCAGCCTGGAGAAGGGCCCCTGGGGGGCGGGGCACTTCCTAGTTATTCCACAAAGGATTCCATTCACAACGTGTCCATCCCATCCAACACCCACCTTCTGGGGCCCCTGTTCATAGGGCCCCTCCACTCTCCCTGCAGAGGGCCGCTTCCTGAAGAAGGTGTAGATGATGTACACCAGCAGGGAGTAGAAGGCGTACATGCTGGGAGTTGTTGTCCTTCAGGGAGCTGAACCGATCTTCATGGAAGAGAAGAGCAGAAATCAGGAACAGCGGGGGGCCAAGGAGAGACAAATCCGACTAACCATCCCCCCCATCCCGAATCCTCATCCCCCCCATCCCGAATCCCCATCCCCCACCATCCCGAATCCTCATCCCCCCCATCCCGAATCCCCATCCCCCACCATCCCGAATCCTCATCCCCCACCATCCCGAATCCTCATCCCCCCCATCCCGAATCCCCATCCCCCACCATCCCGAATCCTCATCCCCCCATCCCGAATCCCCATCCCCCACCATCCCGAATCCTCATCCCCCCATCCCGAATCCCCATCCCCCACCATCCCGAATCCTCATCCCCCACCATCCCGAATCCTCATCCCCCCCATCCCGAATCCCCATCCCCCACCATCCCGAATCCTCATCCCCCCATCCCGAATCCTCACCCCCCCCATCCCGAATATTCATCCTCCATATTCATCCCCCACCATCCCGAATCCTCATCCCCCCCATCCCGAATCCTCATCTCACACCATCCTGAATC
Organism: Staurois parvus; assembly: GCA_951230385.1. NCBI lineage: Eukaryota > Metazoa > Chordata > Amphibia > Anura > Ranidae > Staurois > Staurois parvus. Next base: position 83,297 of record CATNWA010017159.1, read on the forward strand.
CCCATCCCCCACCATCCCTAATATTCATCCCCCCCATCCAGAATCCCATCCCCCCCATCCTGAATCCCTATCCCCCACCATCCCGAATCCCCATCCCCCATATTCACCCCCCCATCCCGAATCCCCATCCCCCCATCCCGAATCCTCTTCCCCCCCATCCTGAAATATTCATCCCCATATTCATCCCCCACCATCCCGAATCCCCATCCCCCATATTCATCCCCCCCATCCCAAATCCTCATCCCCCCCATCCCGAATCCCCATACCCCCCCCCCATCCCGAATCCCCATCCCCCACCATCCCGAATCTCCATCCCCCACCATCCCGAATCCTCATCCCCCCATCCCCCACCATCCCAAATCCCCATCTCCCACCATCCCGAATCCTCATCCCATCCCCCCATCCCCAATATTCATCCCCCCACCATCCCCAATATTCATCCCCCACCAAATCCCCAATATTCATCCCCCCCATCCCATCCCAATCCTCATCCCCCCCCCTCCATCCCAAATCCTCATCCCCCACCATCCCAAATCCTCATCCCCCCACCATCCATCATTCAAATCCTCATCCCCCACCATCCCCCAAATCCTCATCCCCCCACCATCCCAATCCTCATCCCCCCACCATCCCAAATCCTCATCCCCCAGCCAAGAACCCACCATCCCCACCATCCATGAGATCCCCTCCCTCCATCTACAGCATCCCCATCCCACCCTCCGACACATCGTCCTCCCCTCCTCTATTCCCAAATCTTCACTGCAGGACCATCCTCCTCCTCCTCCTCCTCTGCATCATCCCCCCTCTCTCCTCCCCTCCTCCCCCCCATTCCTTCCTCCTCCTCCATCCAAATCCCTCAACCCCCCCTCCCTCCCCCCCTCCCCTCCATCCCCCAATCCTTTCATCCCCCCCATCCCCACTCCTTCCCCTCCCCCTCCTCCCCCCCCCTCCCCTTCCCCCCTCCCCATCCTCCCCCCCCTCCTCCCCCCCTTTCCCCCCCTCCCCCCCCCCCTCCCCCCATCCCCTCCCACCTCACCATCTCTCCTCCTCCTCCATCCCCATTCCTTCCCCTCCCCCTCTCTCCTCCTCCCCCCCCAACCCCTCCTCCCCCCCCCCCTCCACTACCCCCCCCCCCTCCCCTCCCTCCATCCTCCCCACCCTCCCTCCCCCCCCCTCCCCCCCTCCCTCCCCCTCCCCCCCCCCCCCCCTCCCCTCATCACCTCCTCCTCCTCCTTCTCCCTCCCACCCTCCCCTCCTCCATCCCCCCCTCCTCCTCCTCCTCCCCCCCACTCCCCTCCTCCTCCCCCCCTCCATCCATCCTCCCTCCCCCTCCCCCTCCTCCTCTCACCCCATCCCCCCCCCCTCCCATTCCCCCCTCCTCCCATCCCCATCCCCCCTCTCCCCCCCTCCTCTCCTCCTCCTCTTTCCCCTCTCCTTCTCCCCCTCCATCTCCCCTCCCTCCCCATCCATCATCCCATCTCTTCCCCTCCTCCCCCCCCCCCTTCACCCCCATCCTCCTTCCCCCATCTCCCTCCCTCCTCCTCCTTCTTCACCTCCCCCACCACCCCTCACCCCCCCCTCCTCCCCCCCCCCCCCTCCCCCCCCCATCCCCCCTCCCCCCCATTTCTCCCCCCCCCCCCCTCCTCATCCTCCCCCCCCTTCCCCCCCCCTCATCCTCACTCTTCCCCCTTCCACTTCTTCCCTCCCCCCACCATCATCCCAACTCTTCTCCCTCCTCCATCCACCACCCCCTCCTTTTCCACCTCCCTCCTCCTTCTCTCACCCCTCTCCCCTCTCCCCTTCCCCCCCATCATCCTCCACCTCCATCCCTCCCCCCTCCCTCCTCCTCTCCATCCCCCCCCATCCCCCCCCCCCCCCAACTCCCCTCCCCCCTCTCCTCTTCCTTCCCCACCTCCTCCCCCCCCATCTCCCCCTCCTCCCCCTCCATCTTCCCCATCCCCCACCCCCCCCTTCCTTCTCCTCCTCCCCATCCCCCCCCCCCCCCTCCTCCCTCTCATCCCCCTCCCCCCCCCCTTCACCCATCCCCCCCCATCCCCCCCCTCCTTCTCCCCTTCTCTCCCATCATTCCCCCCCCTCCCCCTTTCCCCTCCCCCCCCCCCATCCCCCCTCCCCCCCCTCTCCTCCCACCCCCCCCTTCATCCCCCCCCCCCATCTCCCCTCCCCCCCCCCCTCCCCCCCCCCCACCCCTTCTCCCCTCCCCCCCCATCCCATCACCCCCCCCCCTCCATCCCCCCACCCCCTCCCCCCTCCACCCCCCATCCTCTTCTATCCCCCCCCCCTCCCCTCTTCCCCCCCCCATCCCCCCAATCTCTCCATCTCCCCTCCATCCCTTCTCCCCCCCCCCTCTCCCCCCCCCCCCTCTCCCTCCCACTCCCTCCCCCCCCCCCCTTCTCACCATCCCCCCCCCCCATTCTTCCCCCCCCTCCCCATCCTCCCCCTCCCCTCCCCCTCCCTCCCTCCTTCCCATCCCCCTCCCCTCCTTCACCATCCCCCCCCCCTCCCTCCCCCTCCCTAATCCCCTCTCTCCTCTCTTCCCCCCCTTCTTCATCCTCCCCCCCCCCCTCCCCCCCTCCATCCCCCCCCCCTCACCTCCCCCCCTCCTCCCCCTATCCCCCCCCCCTCCCCTCTTCCCCCCCTTCTACCCTTCTTCATCCCCCCCTCTCCCCCCACTTCCTCTTCCCCTCCCCCATCCATCACCCTTCTCTCCTCCCCCCCCTCTCCCCCCTCCCCCCCCCCCCCCCTCCCCCTTTCCCCTTTTCTTTCCTCTCTCCCCCTCCTCCCCTCCATTCCCCATCATCCCTCCTTCTCCCCTCTCCCCCTCCCCTCCTCCTCCCCCCCCTCCATCCCCTCTCTCCCCCCCCTCCATCTCCCCCCCCCTCCCCTCCCTCCATCCCCCCCCCTCCCAATCCCTCCTCAACCCCCCTCCCCCCCCCTCCTCCCCCCCCCCCCCCCATCCCCATCCCCCCCTCTTCTCCCCTCCCTCCTTCTTTCCCCCTCCCCCCTCCTTCATCTCCCCCCCCCCTCCCATCTTCCCTCCCCTCATCCCCCCACCCCTCCCCCCATCCCCCCTCCCTCATCTCCTCCCCTCCCCTCCCCCTCCCTATCCCCCCCCTCCCACTCCCCCCTCCCCCATCCTCCCTTCCTCCTTCCCTCCACCCCCCCCCCTCCCCTCCCTCCTTTCCCTCCCCTCCCCCCCCCCCCCCTCCCTCCTTCTCCCTCCTCCATTCCTCCCTCCCCCTCCATCCCTCTCCTCTCCCCCCTCCTTCCCCATCCCATCTCCCTCCTCCATCCCTCACTTCCCCCTCCTTCCCTACCACTCCTTTTCCCCACCATCCCTCCCCTCCTCCCATCTCTCCTCCTCTTCTATCCCCCCTCTCCCTCTCCCTCCTCCTCTTCCATCCCCCCATCCCTCACCATCTCCCTCCTCCTCAACCCCCCCTACTCTCCCCTTCCCCTCTTCCTTTCCCCTCCTTTTTCCCATCCCCCTCCCATCCCCCATCCTCCTTTCCTCCTCTCCCCCTTCCACCCCCTCCACCTCTCTCTCCTTCCTCCCCCCCATCCTCACCATCTCTCTATCCTTCATCCCCTCCAATCTTTCCTTCTCCATCCTTCCCTCCCCCCCTTTTCCATCATCCATCCCTCCTCCCCTCCTTCCTCTCCCCCCTCCCATCCCTCCCCCCTATCCCTTCATCATCCCCCCTCTCCTCCTCCTCCTTTTCCCGCCATCCTCACCATCTCTCTCCCCCTATCCCCCTCCTCCTCCTCCCTCCTCCTCAATCTCACCATCCTCTCCTCCTCCTCCTATCCCGCCATCCCTCACCTCTCTCCTCCTCCTTCATCCCACATCCATCCCTCTCTCTCCATCCTCCTCTATCCTCACCATCCCTCCTCCTCCTCTATCTCATCCTCCCTTCCTTCCTCTTCCCCCCATCCTCCACCCTTCCCTCCTCCTCCTCTATCCTCACCATTCCCTCCTCCCCTCTCCTCCTCCCATCCCTCCCCTTTCCTCATCCTCCCATCCCTCCTCCCCTATCCTCACCATCTCTCCTCCTCCTCTATCCTCACCATCTCTCCTTCTCCTCTTCCTCCCCACCTCACTCCCTCCTCCTCTATCCTCACCATCCCTCCCTCCTCCTCTATCCTCACCATCCCTCCTCTCCTCTATCCTCACCATCTCTCCCTCCTCCTCTATCCCGCCATCCTCACCATCTCTCCTCCTCCTCCCTCCTCTCCTCTCCCTCTATCCTCACCATCCCTCCTCGTCCTCCTATCCTCACCATCTCTCCTCCTCCTCTATCCCGCCATCCTCACCATCCCTCCTCCTCCTCTATCCTCACCATCCCCCTCCTCCTCCTCTATCCTCACCATCCCTCCTCGTCCTCTATCCTCACCATCTCTCCTCCTCCTCTATCCCGCCTGCAAGAGCTTCCAGGGTACCTGAATTGTGGAGCCGGGAAGCACATTCCAGCACAGATCCCGGGGACACCACCTCTGGTACCCCACTATCGGGGACACAAGGTTTCCTGACAGAAGATACAAAATGAAGTTGCAGGTTTATAGGAAGATTTCGGGGGGACTTGGCCCCCTTGGAGTGTCAGCTGATCAGGGCTGCACCATGTGACACCTTGACGGTGTAGAAGAAGCAACATTGGAAAGGAACATTTTCAGTACGTGGTAATATCCAATTTTGTAATGGAGGGGGGGGGGCAGACTCAGAACAATGGTGATCCTCCCTGCCCAAGCAGGTGCCATATATGGACCCATTGGTGGACTGGGCTCACCCACTGCTGCAGGATGACCACCCCATTTAATCCGACACCTTGACCCCCCCCCCCCCCCTCCGACAAGCTTAGAGAGGAACTTCTGCCTCCACCCCATCAGTGAATCCCGTGTTGTCCTGCAGTAATCTGCCGAAAGCCGCCATATGCTGGGCCCATGCCGCCATCTTGTTTGCTGCCATCTTTAGTGAGCTGGATGTCTCTTGTAGGCTCTAGAAGCCGGCCCCTGAAGACGTCATTCTGCATGACCCCACAGGCCCCTGGGATGCATTATGTGGGTACCACAGGAGACTTTGCGGGGCCAAAGGTCCACTTTAAGGTGTGTCTGGAACAGGAGCGAGGACATGCTTCCTTGTCATTGGCTGGCAAAAAGGAAGGGGAGGAGTTCCTATGACACTCGGCCCCACTCATGTCTTGGCTCCTTTTCTGCCTTCCACCCCTGGGACCAGAGGAACTAGTGAAAGCTGGTTAAAAAAATGGAGAGGACCCCTGGAATGGTGCTCAGCCCACTGACTGTTGGGTGGGGGGTCCCTCCTGTATGGCACTGACTGTTGGGTGGGGGGTCCCTCCTGTATGGCACTGACTGTTGGGTGGGGGGGTCCCTCCTGTATGGCACTGACTGTTGGGTGGGGGGTCCCTCCTGTATGGCACTGACTGTTGGGTGGGGGGTCCCTCCTGTATGGCACTGACTGTTGGGTGGGGGGTCCCTCCTGTATGGCACTGACTGTTGGGTGGGGGGTCCCTCCTGTATGGCACTACCTTGGCTGCTCCACAGTGATAGGCCAGGGCTGAGGCTGGAGAACAATCCAAGGTGGACACATCTGGGGGGGGTTCCTCCACTTGGCAGGGCCGGCACATTCCCGCTGGGCTCAATGTCCCCTCCGATGGAGACTCCAGGTCCAGACAGTCCACCAGCAGCTGTTGATTGAAGAATTCGGGAAGAGGAAGTCTTGATATCAGCAGAACCGCAAGAAAACATTCCTCCTCCGAGGACACCAACATTAAAGTATGCTGCTCATGGGCGGGGTTACAACTCATAGGCGGGGCTATAGTTTTATTACATGCCGCAGCGCAATCCTCCTGTAGGCGACAGCATAACCATCCGTTTAGGAATCCAATGTCCTCCAATGGATGAGGGAGAAATTCACAGCCTCCCCCGGCCTGAGCCAAGAGCAGAGCGCCCCCCACAGGACTGAGAGCAGAAAGGAGACGACAACACCGACTGAAATTAATAAAATAGACCTTTATATATTATAATCGCAGAACTTCGAGGAACATTCCACATCTACTCCAATCAGAAAGGAGAGAAAATCGGACTATGACAGTGTGAGGGCACCGCCCATGTCAGGAGTGCCTGGAGCTGCAGAGCTGGGAAGGAGAGAGACCAGTGAGACTTGCTGGTCAAAGAGTGATAGTCTGCGGTGCGACTGCTGCTCAGGGAATGAGTGTAGCTGAGAGAATTGTGAATATAATATGAAGTCAGGCTGCTGGTCAGAGAGCAACAGTAACTAGGGACCGTCTGCGGTGCAACTGCTGGTCAGAGAGAGTGACAGTAACTAGGGACCGTCTGTGGGGCAACTGCTGGTCAGAGAGCGACAGTAACTAGGGACCGTCTGTGGGGGCAACTGCTGGTCAGAGAGTGACAGTAACTAGGGACCGTCTGCGGTGCAACTGCTGGTCAGAGAGTGACAGTAACTAGGGACCGTCTGTGGGGCAACTGCTGGTCAGAGAGCGACAGTAACTAGGGACCGTCTGTGGGGCAACTGCTGGTCAGAGAGTGACAGTAACTAGGGACCGTCTGCGGGGCAACTGCTGGTCAGAGAGCGACAGTAACTAGGGACCGTCTGCGGTGCAACTGCTGGTCAGAGAGCGACAGTAACTAGGGACTGTCTGCGGTGCAACTGCTGGTCAGAGAGCGACAGTAACTAGGGACTGTCTGCGGTGCAACTGCTGGTCAGAGAGCGACAGTAACTAGGGACCGTCTGCGGTGCAACTGCTGGTCAGAGAGCGACAGTAACTAGGGACCGTCTGCGGTGCAACTGCTGGTCAGAGAGCGACAGTAACTAGGGACCGTCTGCGGTGCAACTGCTGGTCAGAGAGCGACAGTAACTAGGGACCGTCTGCGGTGCAACTGCTGGTCAGAGAGCGACAGTAACTAGGGACCGTCTGCGGTGCAACTGCTGGTCAGAGAGCGACAGTAACTAGGGACCGTCTGCGGTGCAACTGCTGGTCAGAGAGCGACAGTAACTAGGGACCGTCTGCGGTGCAACTGCTGGTCAGAGAGCGACAGTAACTAGGGACCGTCTGCGGTGCAACTGCTGGTCAGAGAGCGACAGTAACTAGGGACCGTCTGCGGTGCAACTGCTGGTCAGAGAGCGACAGTAACTAGGGACCGTCTGCGGTGCAACTGCTGGTCAGAGAGCGACAGTAACTAGGGCCGTGGAAGTGTTACCAAAGCACAGATGTCCTCGGTGAGACTGCTGGTCAGGGAACTACTGTAGCTGAGAGCCTTGGACATGTGAACATGACATGAAATCAGACTGCTGGTCAGAGAGTGGTAACACTTCCACGGCCCTAGCTACTGTCACTCTCTGACCAGCAGTCTAACTTCATGTCATGTTCACATGTCTAAGGCTCTCGGCTAGTCATTCCCTGACCAGCAGTCTGACTCCAAACATCTGTGCTTTGGTAATACTTCAATGGTCCCTAGTTACTGTCACTCTCTGACCAGCAGCCTGACTTCATAGTATATTCACAATTTTGAGACTTTCAGCTACACTCATTCCCTGACCAGCAGTCTGACTCCAAACATCTGTGCTTTGGTAACACTTCCACAGCCCTAGTTACTGTCAAAGCACAGATGTTTGGTGTCAGACTGCTGGTCAGGGAATGAGTGTAGCTGAAAGTCTCAAAATTGTGAATATACTATGAAGTCAGGCTGCTGGTCAGAGAGTGACAGTAACTAGGGACCATTGAAGTATTACCAAAGCACAGAAGTCCTCGGTGAGACTGCTGGTCAGGGAATTACTGTAGCTGAGAGCCTCAGACATGTGAACATGACGAAGTCAGGCTGCTGGTCAGAGAGTGACAGTAACTAGGGCCATGGAAGTGTTACCAAAGCACAGATGTTTGGAGTCAGACTGCTGGTCAGGGAATGACTGTAGGTAAGAGACTTGTACATGTGAACATATGAAGTCAGACTGCTGGTCAGGGAATGACTGTAGGTAAGAGACTTGTACATGTGAACATATGAAGTCAGACTGCTGGTCAGGGAATGAGTGTAGCCGAGAGACTTGTACATGTGAACATATGAAGTCAGACTGCTGGTCAGGGAATGACTGTAGGTAAGAGACTTGTACATGTGAACATATGAAGTCAGACTGCTGGTCAGGGAATGACTGTAGGTAAGAGACTTGTACATGTGAACATATGAAGTCAGACTGCTGGTCAGGAAACGTACTTAGCTGAGAGCCTCAGGGGAAGATGTGAACTTGTACATGTGACATTAAGTCAGACTGCTGGTCAGGGAATGACAGTAAGAGTGACAGTAACTAGGGCCCTCAGCCATGTTACCGAAATCACAGATGTTTGAAGTTAGACTGCTGGTCAGGGAAATGATTACAGTTGAGGGACCTAAGATATGTGAACACGACATGGAGTCAGACTGCTGGTCAGAGAGTGACAGTAACTAGGGCCCTCAGCCATGTTACCAAATCACAGATGTTTGAGGTTAGACTGCTGGTCAGGGAATGATTACAGTTGGGGACCTAAGATATGTGAACACGACATGGAGTCAGACTGCTGGTCAGAGAGTGACTGTAACTAGAGTCCACGTCACTGTTACCAAAGCAGGGATGTCAGAGTAGCTGCGTTTGGACACCTGAATGCTGTGACCACAGCACAGATGTCTGGCGTTAGACTAAAGGTCAAGGACTGACAGTTGCTGAAGATGTCAGCAGTGTGAATACCACAAGAAGTCAGACTGCTGGTCAGGGAGTGACTAACTTAGGACCTTGGAAGTGTTACCAAAGCACAGATGTCAGGGAGAGACTTCCAGTCTGAGAGTGACTATATCTGGGCAGCATGGTACTGTAACCAAAGCAGAGACTTCCAGGGTTAGAATGCTGGTCAGGGAATGACGGTAGTCAAGGACTACATGGAGTCAGACTGCTGGTCAGAGAGTGACAGTAGCTGGGACACATGGCCTAGTGGTGAGTGTTGTACCTGGAGGAGCCCAGTGACACCATACACATCATTCTCTTTGCTGGTCCCCTGGTGCTGCACAGTTTTGGATTAAAGGGCCCGTCTGTAATGCTGTCAGGGCCACGCTGTGCTCTTTTGGAAAAAGCGGAGATTACTGATTACATTTATAAAAAATATTTCTTTATCTTGATTGTCAGAGCAGAAATTAGCATAGCCACGCCTTCTCTTCCTGTGCTAGGTACTTTGACCACCAATCAGGGTGAAGCACACCGGAGGAGGCGTGGCCATCATACGATTTGCTGCTGCAATACAGCCCTAATGAGCGGCTGAGATGATGTAATCATTGTACATGTGAAGGAAATGTTCAGCCTGTACACCATTATCCCTGGATGGATAAGTGGCCCCGAAGTCAATCTGGCGATGGTCCCGGTGACAACACATTACCCTCCCTGGACGGAGTTCTGCTCCAAGCTGACCATCACAGAGAGCGAAGAGTTCGGGTTCAGCTCCATGTGACCGGAGATGGGAGGAGCCACCAATCCGATCACAGCTGCTACATTATACAAACACATCTGATTTGCTGTCGCACAGACCTGCACACCCCTCCCCCGTACAAGATGGAGACAAGTCAGACGACATGTATTTTGCTCAGCCCAGTCGGTTTGCTGGTGATTGACCCCCAATTCAGCTGGTGCAGCTCCTCGGGGGAGCCCCCTAAAAAAATCTCCCCCCCACTGCCCCGCCCCAGAGTTTCCATGAAGACATTAAATTATACTCAACACCTTCAATTAAAAAAACAGATCATAAAAAGGCGGAAGTTCCGGGGTACCGCCCACCGCCTCCGCCCACTTCTCTGCCGACACACTCCATCCAATAAAGGGGGAGTTAGAGGTTGGTCCCGGTCACATGACCCCACAGCAAGGTCTCTTCCCTGACGGCGTGCTTTCCTCCGCAGGAGCGATGAGTTTCAGCAATGGCGGCTCTCCGCTGGAGGGAGTGTAATAGACGGGATTGGGCGGAGCCAGCTCAGTAGAGTCTTGCGCTTGGGCGGGGTTCTCGGTGCTGGGCAGGGGTGGAGCCTGTCGCTGTAGCTTGGCCGCCGCCCGCTCCGTTTCAGCTCGGCGAGTGTGGTGGGAGCGTTCGTGGCTCAGGTCCTGGCAAAGCTCCGCCTGCGTGGCCAACTGGTAAGACACGCTGCGGTCCAGGCGCTTGGAGAAGGTGTGTCTGGGGGCGGAGCGAACGCTGCCATTCCTCTGCGACACCGGAACAGAATTCACCCGGGTCTCTGCCGCCGCCACACCGCCATCTTCTGCCTCCCCCCCCCCCCGGCCTCTGGGGGTCCGACTCCATCTGCGGGGCTGGGAGACACAACAGGACATGGGATCAGAGGATGGAAATGAGTGTTCCCCCCATGTGTGATATTCATTGTGGGGATTCCCCCCCCCCCCCGGGGACACCCTCCCTCCCCACCTCTGGGGTCCGACCCATCTGCGGGGGCTGGGAGACACAACAGGACATGGGATCAGAGGATGGAAATGAGTGTTCCCCCTGTGTGATATTCATTGTGGGTGATAACCCCTCCCCCGGGGACACCCCCCTCCCTCCCTGACCTCTGGGGTCCGACTCAATCTGTGGGGGCTGGGAGACACAAACAGACATGGGATCAGAGGATGGAGATGAGTGTTCCCCCTGTGTGATATTCATTGTGGGGATTCCCCCCTCCCCCCTCCCCCCCCCCCCCCCGGGGGACACCCTCCCTCCCTGAACTCTGGGGGTCCGACTCCATCTGTGGGGCTGGGAGACACAACAGGACACGGGATCAGAGGATGGAAATGAGTGTTCCCCCCGTGTGATATTGTGTGGGATACCCCCCCCCCCCGGGGACACCCCCCTCGCTCCTTGGCCTCTGGGGGTCCGACTCCATCTGTGGGGGCTGGGAGACACAAACAGGACATGGGATCAGAGGATGGAAATGAGTGTTTCCCCCTGTGTGATATTCATTGTGGGGATTCCCCCCCTCCCCCCCTCCCCCCCCCCCCCCGGGGGACACCCTCCCTCCCTGAACTCTGGGGGTCCGACTCCATCTGTGGGGGCTGGGAGACACAACAGGACACGGGATCAGAGGATGGAAATGAGTGTTCCCCCCGTGTGATATTCATTGTGGGGATACCCCCCCCCCCCCCCGGGACACCCCCCCTCGCTCCTTGGCCTCTGGGGGTCCGACTCCATCTGTGGGGGCTGGGAGACACAAACAGGACATGGGATCAGAGGATGGAAATGAGTGTTCCCCCTGTGTGATATTCATTGTGGGGATTTCCCCCCCCCCGGGGACACCCCCTGACCATCTGTGGGGGCTGGGAGACACAAACCAGACATGGGATCAGAGGATGGAGATGATGTTCCCCCCATGTGATATTCATTGTGGGGATTCCCCCCCCCCGGGGACACCCTCCCTCCCGACCTCTGGGGTCCGACTCCATCTGCGGGGGCTGGGGGACACAAACAAGACATGGGATCAGAGGATGGAGATGATGAATGTTCCCTCCGTGTGATAGTCATTGGGGGGATACCACTGCAGGCTGCCGGCATCAGAGAGGTGCACGAGCAACTGCCAATCCGAGGATAGCAGTATAATACCCCAAAAGTCCAGCGAGAGGCACTATAACCGTGTACACCCCCCCCACCACTACATCCGGGTACATCCCCCCCCCCCCCCCCCCCCACCACTACATCCAGGTACATCCCCCCACCACTATATCCGGGTACATCACCCCCCCCCCCACCACTACATCCGGGTACATCCCCCCCCCCCCCACCACTACATCCAGGTACATCCCCCCCCCCCACCACTACATCCAGGTACATCCCCCCCACCACTACATCCGGGTACATCTCCCCCCCACCACTACATCCGGGTACATCCCCCCACCACTACATCCGGGTACATCCCCCCACCACTACATCCGGGTACATCCCCCCCCCCCCCCACCACTACATCCGGGTACATCCCCCCACACCACTATATCCGGGTACAAACCCCCCAGAGCGGCACTACATCCGGGTATTTGATGCCGAGTTGCAGTACCGCCTCTGGCTGTAGGAGGAGACAGACTCCTCCACTCACCGGTTGCTTGGGTTCTGTGCTGGTGGATTTGTCGTCCTCTTCGTCCTGAAGTTCGATCTCGCTCTCCCGGGCCCCCCTCTGCTGCCACACCATGGCCTCCTTCTGGTGTCCTCCCGCCGGTACAGATTGGTGCGTTCCGTGACGCTCACCCTGCGTACCACCTTCCTGCAGACAGAACAGAGCCGACCAATCATCATCTCCCGCAGAACAGGACCATCCCCCCCGCTGTGTGAACTGCCACAGAAATGAGATCCTCCCCCCCCCCCCCCCCCCCCCAAAATGAGATCCCCCCCCCCCCCCCCGCTGTGTGAACTGCCACAGAAATGAGATCTCCCCCCCCCCACAGAAATGAGATCCCCTCCCCCCCCCCCCCGCTGTGTGAACTGCCACATAAATGAGGATTCCCCCCCCCTCAGAAATGATCCCCTCCTAACCCCCTCCACAGAAATTAGATCCCCCCCCTCAGAAATAAGTATCCCCCTCCCAACCCCCCTACAGAAATGAGGATCCCCCTCCACAGAAATGAGATCTCCCCTCCACAGAAATGAGTATTCCCCCCCCCTAGGGATGAAGCTCTCTCCCCCCACCTCAGAAATAAGGATTCCCCCCCCCCCAGGGATAACACTCTCTCCCCCCACCCCAGAAATGAGGATCCCCCTCCCAACCCCCTCCACAGAAATTAGATCTCCCCCCCCCACAGAAATGAGATCCCCCCACAGAAATGAGTATCCCCCCCTAGGGATGAAGCTCTCTCCCCCCACCTCAGAAATAAGGATTCCCCCCCCCCCCAGGATAACACTCTCTCCCCCACCCCAGCAAAATGAGCATCCCCCTCCCAACCCCCCCCCCACACACACACACACAGAAATGAGGATCCCCCTCCACAGAAATGAGATCCCCCCTCCACAGAAATGAGTATCCCCCCCTAGGGATGAAGCTCTCTCCCCCCCACCTCAGAAATAAGGATTCCCCCCCCCAGGGATAACACTCTCTCCCCCCACCCCAGAAATGAGCATACCCCCCCCTCCCAACCCCCCCCACACACACACAGAAATGAGGATCCCCCTCCACAGAAATGAGATCTCCTCCTCCCACCCCTCTCCACAGAAATAAGGATCCCCCCCCCCCAGGGATAAAGCTCTCTCTCCCCCCCACCTCCATAAACAAGGATCCTTTGCACTGATGGGGGGTCACTTATTAGCCCCGTGTGTCTCTCCGGAACTAGTCCCCATTTACTACTAGAGTCTCTCTGAATCCGCCATCTTTCCTCTCACCAATGAGAGTCCCTCAGCGACCAGTACAGGCCTTCTTATTGGACACACAAGTGGTAGTGGGCAGGGCTTGGACCCCAGTAATAGGTGGGACTACTTCCAGAGGGGCGCACAGCAGGGTGGACGTATAACAATCTGGAACCAGAACTTCTCTTTTAGAGGTGAAACTCGTCTGTCTGATTCAGGAACCTCTCGGGGTGGATGAGGAGTCACAGAGGGGGAGGGTCTTCCCAATTCTGGGGAAGATGATGCTGCAGGCTCCCTCCAGTGAAGTGGGGAGGATTGGAGTTCAGGGTGGCAGAGGTCATGTGATCACTGGAGGGAGCAGCATTTTCCCCAGGAGGAAGTATTTCTGGACCATCTATGACTCTCTATTCCTCTAACCCACCAAGACTGTTAGCATCCCCCAAGGACACCAAACTCCCGCTCACTCACCCCCGGCTGCCCGCACTCGACGTTCTCCTCTGGAGGGCGCTCTTGTGCTTGTCTTGGGATTTCTTGATGGCGTCATGTTTGTGTTTCAGCTCCATCAGTTTGTTCCGAACGTCTTCATCTCCGCACGTCTGAGGAATGAAGAGAGGAGTCTCGGTGAAGACCATTGGCTGGGTGTCAGGAGGTTATGAGTTCAGACATGGGTGGAGAACATCACACTTAAGATGGGCGGAGTACCAGAGAGAATTATGGGGGATGGGTAGAGCCAGTGAATCTCAATGGAGGAGATGAATGGAGGAGAATGACAAAGAGATCACCAGTTCAGTATTGATGTTGGGCAATCAGAATCAGGGCCAGTTCATCATTTCCATACACTCACCCCCCCCCCCCATATGGAAGTCTGACAGCCAAGATCTGACCTATGGTGAAGATATATATGGCCCCCCCCCCCAAGTGGATGGAGGAAACCATCCCGACAGCCAAGATCTCACCTATGGTGAATCTATAATATGGCACCCCCTTCCCTACAAGTGGATTTTGGTGCATATACAAATTCTCAGGAAACCATCCCAGGAGGTCACCACACTGAAAATCAAATCATGATATCAGAAATCTAAAAGACCCCAAATTTCCAGTCACAGTCCCACAGAGAGACCCAAATTCCTGGTCATCGATGTCCCACAGCGAGACCCAAATTCCTGGTCATCGATGTCCCACAGAGAGACCCAAATTCCTGGTCATCGATGTCCCACAGCGAGACCCAAATTCCAGGTCATCGATGTCCCACAGAGAGACCCCAAATTCCTGGTCATCGATGTCCCACAGAGAGACCCCAAATTCCTGGTCATCGATGTCCCACAGAGAGACCCCAAATTCCTGGTCATCGATGTCCCACAGAGAGACCCAAATTCCAGGTCATCGATGTCCCACAGAGAGACCCAAATTCCAGGTCATCGATGTCCCACAGAGAGACCCAAATTCCTGGTCATCGATGTCCCACAGAGAGACCCAAATTCCAGGTCATCGATGTCCCACAGCGAGACCCAAATTCCAGGTCATCGATGTCCCACAGCGAGACCCAAATTCCAGGTCATCGATGTCCCACAGAGAGACCCAAATTCCAGGTCATCGATGTCCCACAGAGAGACCCAAATTCCAGGTCATCGATGTCCCACAGAGAGACCCAAATTCCAGGTCATCGATGTCCCACAGAGAGACCCCAAATTCCTGGTCATCGATGTCCCACCCCAAATTCCAGGTCATCGATGTCCCACAGAGAGACCCAAATTCCAGGTCATCGATGTCCCACAGAGAGACCCCAAATTCCTGGTCATCGATGTCCCACAGAGAGACCCCAAATTCCTGGTCATCGATGTCCCACAGAGAGACCCCAAATTCCTGGTCATCGATGTCCCACAGAGAGACCCAAATTCCTGGTCATCGATGTCCCACAGAGAGACCCAAATTCCTGGTCATCGATGTCCCACAGAGAGACCCAAATTCCAGGTCATCGATGTCCCACAGAGAGACCCAAATTCCAGGTCATCGATGTCCCACAGAGAGACCCAAATTCCAGGTCATCGATGTCCCACAGAGAGACCCAAATTCCAGGTCATCGATGTCCCACAGAAAGCCCAAATTCCAGGTAACTGATGTCCCACAGAGAGCCCAAATTCCAGGTAATTGATGTCCCACTGAAAGCCCCAAATTCCAGGTCACCAATGTCCCACAGAAAACCCCACATTCAAGGTAACATGACAGTTCTGAGGAGAGCCACAGATTACAGGTCACAGATGCCCCACAGAGAAACCCATGGAGTGTTTTTTAAATTCAAGGTCTCAAATGTCCCATGGCGAGACCCCAACTCCAGGTCCCAGATGTCCCACGGACAGACCCAAATTCCTGCCATCAATATATAGAACAAAAAGACCCAAATCTCTCTGACCAATATCTCACGAAGATCTTCAAATTCCTGTCATCACTATAAAATAGAGAGATGCAATTCTTGGTCACCAATGCTCCACAGAAAGCCCCGAATTTCAGGTCACAATTGTCCCATGGAAACTAACCCTAATGCCACCAATAGGCAGTGCCGGAGGAATCCAGGGACCAACCCAGACCAGAAATCCTACACATGGCCCTAGGGGGTCTTGGAGACTTCTTTAATATCTGTCTGTAGAAAAATGTGTACATTTCTGTTTTCAGTTCTGAAATTTTGGCTCCATAAATGAGGGAATCCCTGGAA
Source organism: Staurois parvus (assembly GCA_951230385.1). Taxonomy (NCBI): domain Eukaryota; kingdom Metazoa; phylum Chordata; class Amphibia; order Anura; family Ranidae; genus Staurois; species Staurois parvus. The sequence goes on from CATNWA010017159.1 coordinate 99,371, forward strand.
ACCGAATCCCAGCATGCTCTACACACATGGTAGGTAACTATTAGTCCTGCCAGTCCCACCCAGAACCGTGTCCTCCGGGAAGGTAGACTCTGTCTCCAATGTGTTCTATTCCTTCAGTGATCCCTATGCCGAGTGCCATGCCCAGAATTCCTCACCACAAGGAGAAGGAGGATCTGATTGGCCCCTTTGTAGGAGTTCTATCAGGATAGATCTCAGGAGGCCTCATACTACAGCACTGTGTGTGGCTATAACTGCATTGTGTGTAATGGCCGACTCATGGTCTGAAGGTCCAGACTTCGAGGACAACAGTCTACAGACTGACAACTGGGAATATGAACCCTTTATACACACCTAGTGGCGTCTCGTCCAGCAAGGACTTGGAATTCAGGTCGGCGCCTTGAGCGACAAGCAGCTCCACCAGCTGGATCTGGAAGACAGATTGGTACATACACAGAGATCTGAAGACAGACATACGTTGTGTACATCGAGTGGGAGAGATAGAGGTGCCCATATAATTCTCACCTGTCCCCCAGCAGGCAGCGGCGTGGAGCGGTTCCCACCCATCGCAGTCCCTGGCGTTCACCGCGGCTTTATGATCCAGGAGCAGCTCGGCAGTGTCCAGGTAACCATTGGCTGCTGCGATGTGAAGCTGAAGAAGACAAGGAGAACCAGTTCAGTACAGTGGGCGGGGTCCATGACAACCAATCATCACATCACACCTTTCACCATTTGGAATTGTAAGAACAGGTAAATGCCGAGGTTTGGGGTTGGTCGGGATTCTGTGCCAGGTGGATGGTACTCTACACCAAGGATGGCCATACAGTGCTGTGAAAAAGTATTTGCCCCCTTCCTGATTTTTTTTGCCTATTGGTCACCCTTCAGTGATTCTGATCACCAAACAAATGTTAATTCATGAAGGTCACGCCACAGCACCTCCATCGGATTGAAGTCCCGACTTTGGCTAGGCCACTTCAAAACCTTCATTTTGTTTTTTGAGTCACTCAGAGGTGGACTGTCTGGTGTGTTTCGGATGATTGTCCATTGTGGAGCACAACCCAAGTGTGCTGGAGGAACTGATGGCCCAACATTCTCCTTCAGGATTTTCTGGTACAACGCAGAATTCATAGTTTCCATCAACGATGCCATCAAGGTCCTGAACCTAGACCATCACACTACCACCACCATGTCTCACAGTTGGAATGATGTTCTTTTTATGAAATGCCATGTTAGTTTTACACCAGAGGTAACGGGGACGCAAACTTCCCAAAACGTTCAACTTTTGTCTCATCAGTCCACAGAATATTCGCCCAAAAGTCTTGGGGATAATCCAGATGTTTTTTGGCAAATGTGAGAAGAGCCTTTGTGTTCTTTGGTCAGCGGTGGCTCTGGCCTTGGACCTCTCCCATGGCGGCCACGTTTGCCCGGTCTTTCTTATTGTTGAATCCTGAACACCGACCTTACCTGAGGCAAGTGAGGCCTGCAGTTCTTTAGATGATGTTCCGGGTTCTTTTATGGCCTCCAGGATGAGTCGTCGGGCTCCTGGGAGTCATTTTGGTCGGCCGGCCACTCCTGGGAAGGTTCACCACTGGTCCACGTTTTCTCTATTTGTGGATAACGGCTCTCACGTGATTCGCTGGAGTCCCAAAGCCTTAGAAATGGCTTCGTAACCCTTTCCAGACTGATACATGGCAAGGACTGTGTTTCCCACCTGTTCATGAACCCCCTTTAGATCGCGGCATGACGTGGTGCTTTTTAAGATCTCTTAGCGCGCTTCACTTTGTCAGTTTCTATTTAAGTGATTCTCTTGATTCCACAGGTCTGGCAGTAATCAGGCCTGGGTCTGGCAACTGAAATTTAAATCAGCTTTCCATAAAATGTGGCTAATCACAGTTCATTAGTGGTTTTGCAGGGGGGGGGCAATTACTTTTTCACACAGGGCCAGGCAGGTTGTTTTCCTTAATAAATGGAATCGTCATCTGAAAACGGCATTTTTATTTCCTCGGGTTATCTTTGTGCAATAACATTTGTTTGATGATCGAAGTGACAAATACACAACAAACAAAAAAAAAAAATCAGGAAGGGGGCAAATACTTTTTCACAGCACTGTACATGTTGAGACTTCACACATTTAACCGATCTACAGAAGTCTCCTCCATTCATGAGAAATCTCCCCCGCCAACCATCGGAATCTGACAAAACACCGCCCCCAGGATCTGGGCATGGAAGCGGCCTGGTCCTTGGCTTTCCTCTGCCACCAGCAGCTTCCCGGATCATGGTATCTAGAACTGATCAGGAGAGAGGGTTCCCCTTAAAGGTCATGTGATCAAATGCTTCTTACATGCAGGTTCCGGGGTTCAGTACTTAACGTGCCCCACACATGACCAGAGGCCCATGTGAGAGATGAGACGGAAGCCCCTAGAACGTCACAACTGAAACTTACCACCATCTGCTCCACAGGACCAACCTCAGCCGTGGTCAGATCTCAAGGGATGGTGACCAGTCAGCCACGGCAGGGCAAAGTCACCGCCAGGATGGTGGGGGGGGGGGGGGGGTAGGGCTCTCCAGAACAGTATTCTACAGAGGCTTTCCATCAGTAGGATCCTTAAAGACACCATTTGTAGGCCAGACCGGGCCCAGAACAGCCCATTTCTAGGCCAGACCGGGCCCAGAACAGCCCATTTCTAGGGCAGAAACGGGCCAGAACAGGGGCTAGACCAGAACAGCCCATTTCTATGGGACCCAGAACAGCCCATTTCTTAGGGCAGACCGGGCCCAGAACAGCCCATTTCTAGGGCAGAACGGGCCCAGAACAGCCCATTTCTAGGGCAGAACCGGGCCCAGAACAGCCCATTTCTAGGCAGACCGGGCCCAGAACAGCCCATTTCTAGACCAGACGGGCCCAGAACAGCCCATTTCTAGACCAGACCGGGCCCAGAACAGCCCATTTCTAGACCAGACCGGGGCCAGAACAGCCCATTTCTAGACCAGACCGGGCCCAGAACAGCAGACACCCATTTCTAGACAGACCGGGCCCCGAACAGATTTCCGGGCCCAGAACAGCCCATTTCTCAGGGACCAGGACGGGGCCAGAACAGCCCATTTTTTCAGACCGGGCCCAGGGGTCCCCCAGAACAGCCCATTTCCTAGACCAGAACAGCCCTCCGGGGAACAGCCCATTTCTAGGGCAGACCCCAGAACAGCCCATTTTGGCAGACCGGGCCCAGAGCCCATTTCTAGGGCCGGGCCCAGAACAGCCCATTTTCTAGACCAGACCGGGCCCAGAACAGCCCATTTCTAGACCTAGGGCCCCAGAACGGGCCCAGAACATGACAGACCGGGCCCAGAACAGCCCATTTCTAGGGCAGGGCAGACCGGGCCAGAACAGCCCCTTTCTAGCTTCAGAAAAGTCCCCCATATTTATTCTATGGGGGGGCCCAGAACACCGGCGCATTTCTAGGGAGAGACCCAGACTTCAATTATTCATGGGGGGGGGGGGACTCTGGAGGAACGCGGAACGGTGACTCCATCACCTTCTATACAAAGGTGCAGGACCGGGGACTGTCCCAATATAAATGATCAGCCCGGGAGCCCTTCTGTGAATTGGGGGTCCCCGTGGGCTGGAAAGCCCTCCTGGCTGCCTAGGGTCATGTCATGACCGGGCCCAGACAGCCCATCTTCACCAGAACCGGGCCCATCCAGAACAGCCCATTTCTAGACCAGACCGGGCCCAGACACCCCATGTTTCTAGGGCAGACGCGGCCCAGAAGCCGGGAGCCACCCAACAGGAAGTCCGGTGCCCAGAAACTCTGGAGCCCATTTCTAGACTGCTCTGTACTCTGGAGACCTGCGGGGCGTGACCAGACCGGCACACAACACAGGGACGTGTCATGCTGACCAGACCATCTACTCGAATTGGGTGTCCCATGACACGGATACACACAGCCCCAGGGCGTGTCCACCCAGTCACGTGTCTCATAACTGCTGAACCGTATCCTACACTGCTCTGTCATCATACAGGGACGCACATACTCCCGGGGGGCGTGAGACAAACAAGCGGGGGCGTGTCGAGACGTCCATCCGGCTACACACAGCAGATGCGTGTCATACAGGACACACGCGGGGCGTGTCCATACACCAGACAGCTGGGCGGGCACACCGATACACAATCGTTCATACAGGACACGCGACAAACACAGGGGGGGCGTGTCATCATCAACAACACGCGATACACACTGCTGGCGGTCATCATACAGGACACGCGCAGCGGGGGCGCTGTCATACAGGACACGCGATACACACAGCGGGGGCGTGTCATACAGGACACGCGATACACACATCCAGGACAGTGATACACACTGCGGGGGGCGTGTCATCATACAGGACACACGATACACAGCGGGGCCCGTGTCATACAGGACACGCGATACACAGCGGGGGGTGTCATACAGGACACGCGATACACACAGCGGGGCCGTGTCATACAGGCGCGTTCACACACCGGGGGGCGTGTCATACAGGACACCGTTCTACACACAGCGGGGGCGTGTACATACAGGACGCGAATACCCACCCGAGCGGACGGCGTGTCATAACAGGACACGCGACACAGCGTGACATACAGGACACGCGATACAACAGCTCGGGGGCGTGTGCATCAGGACACGCGGATACAGGACACGCTGGACACACACAAGCGGGGGCGTGTCATACAGGACACCGTGTCATCCAGGACACGCTGGGGGGGGGGGCGTGATACACGCACATACACACTGCGGGGGCGTGTCATACAGGACACGCGATACAGCGGGGGCGTGTCATCACAGGACACATCCGGCGGGGCGTGTCATACAGGACACGCGATACACACAGCGGGGGCGTGGGGCGCGGGGCGTGTCATACAGGACACGCGATACACACACGGGGGGGCGTGTCATACAGGACAGGTACACACAGCGGGGGCGTCATCATACAGGACACACGATACACACACAGCGGGGGCGTGTCATACAGGACACGCGATACACACAGCGGGGGCGTGTCATACAGGACACGCGATACACACAGGGGGGCGTGTCATCATACAGGACACGCGATACACACAGCGGGGGGCGTGTCATCATACAGGACACGCGATACACACAGCGGGGGCGTGTCATACAGGACACGCGATACACACAGCGGGGGCGTGACAGGACACGCGATACACACAGCGGGGGCGTGCATCATACAGGACACACGATACACACAGCGGGGGCGTGTCATCACACGCGATATACACATCAAACAGGCGATACACACAGCGGGGCGTGTCATCATACAGGACACGCGATACACACAGCGGGGGCGTGTCATCATACAGGACACGCGATACACACAGCGGGGGGCGTGTCAACACAGGACACGCGATACACACAGCGGGGGCGTGTCATCATACAGGACACACACGATACACACAGCGGGGGCGTGTCATCATACAGGACACGCGATACACACAGCGGGGGGGGGGCGTGTCATCATACAGGACACGCGATACACACAGCGGGGGCGTGTCATCATACAGGGACACACGATACACACAGGGGGGGGCGTGTCATCATACAGGACACGCGATACACACAGCGGGGGCGTGTCATACAGGACACGCGATACACACAGCGGGGGCGTGTCATACAGGACACGCGATACACACAGCGGGGGCGTGTCATCATACAGGACAGCGATACACACAGCGGGGGCGTGTCATCATACAGGACACACGATACACACAGCGGGGGCGTGTCATCATACAGGACACACGATACACACAGCGGGGGCGTGTCATCCAGGACACACGATACACACAGCGGGGGCGTGTCATCATACAGGACACACGATACACACAGCAGCGGGGGCGTGTCATCATACAGGACATACGATACACACAGCGGGGGCGTGTCATCATACAGGACACACGATACACACAGCGGGGGCGTGTCATCATACAGGACACACGCGATACACACAGCGGGGGCGTGTCATCATACAGGACACGCGATACACACAGCGGGGGCGTGTCATCATACAGGACACGCGATACACACAGCGGGGGCGTGTCATCATACAGGACACACGATACACACAGCGGGGGGCGTGTCATCATACAGGACACGCGATACACACAGCGGGGGGGTGTCATCATACAGGACACACGATACACACAGCGGGGGGCGTGTCATCATACAGGACACACGATACACACAGCGGGGGCGTGTCATCATACAGGACACACGATACACACAGCGGGGGCGTGCATCATACAGGACACGCGATACACACAGCGGGGGCGTACAGGCATCATACAGGACACATGATACACACAGCGGGGGCGTGTGGCATCATACAGGACACACGATACACACAGCGGGGGGGTGTGGCATCATACAGGACACGATACACACAGCGGGGGCGTGTCATCATACAGGACACACGATACACACAGCGGGGGCGTGTCATCATACAGGACACACGATACACACAGCGGGGGCGTGTCATCATACAGGACACACGATACACACAGCGGGGGGCGTGTCATCCAGGACACGCGATACACACAGCGGGGGGGTGTGGCATCATACAGGACACACGATACACACAGCGGGGGCGTGTCATCATACAGGACACACGATACACACAGCGGGAGCGTGTCATCATACAGGACACATGATACACACAGCGGGGGCGTGTCATCATACAGGACACATGATACACACAGCGGGGGCGTGGCATCATACAGGACACACGATACACACAGCGGGGGCGTGGCATCATACAGGACACACGATACACACAGCGGGGGTGTGGCATCATACAGGACACGATACGCACAGCGGGGGCGTGGCATCATACAGGACACGATACGCACAGCGGGGGCGTGGCATCATACAGGACACACGATACACACAGCGGGGGCGTGGCATCATACAGGACACACGATACACACAGCGGGGGGCGTGGCATCATACAGGACACACGATACACACAGCGTGGGCGTGGCATCATACAGGACACATGATACACACAGCGGGGGGCGTGGCATCATACAGGACACACGATACAACACAGCAGGGGCGTGTCATACAGGACACACGATACACACAGCGGGGGCGTGTCATCATACAGGACACGTGATACACACAGTGGGGGCGTGGCATCATAGAACATATGGTGTTATCTGTCCAATGAGAGGAGTCTATACATCATAATAAAGGTGGGATTGGTGATTGGCAGATGAGATTCCAGAATATTTCCTCCACTCACCAAACTGGTGCCGGACTCATCCTGAGCGTTCACCTCGGCCCCCCCGACTCCACCAGATGCTGAATGTCGCTCATCATTCTTCTCTCAGTGGCGGCACGTGACTCCTCGATCTTCTCCTGAGTGATTCCTGAAGAGAAACAATGAGAGGCGGGCAGAACGTGGGAGCAGAACGTGGGAGCAGAACAAGGAGAAGAACGTGAGAGCAGAACGTGGGAGCAGAATGTAGAACGTGGGAGCAGAACGTGGGAGCAGAACGTGGGAGCAGAACGTGGGAGCAGAACGTGGGAGCAGAACGTGGGAGCAGAACGTAGGAGCAGAATGTAGGAGCAGAAAAGGAGAAGAAAGAACGAGAGAGCAGAACGTGGGAGCAGAATGTAGAACGTGGGAGCAGAACGTGGGAGCAGAATGTAGAACGTGGGAGCAGAATGTAGAACGTGGGAGCAGAATGTAGAACGTGGGAGCACAACGTGGGAGCAGAATGTAGAACGTGGGAGCACAACGTGGGAGCAGAATGTAGAACGTGGGAGCACAACGTGGGAGCAGAATGTAGAACGTGGGAGCACAACGTGGGAGCAGAATGTAGAACGTGGGAGCACAACGTGGGAGCACAACGTGGGAGTAGAACATGGGAGCAGATCCTAGAAGTAGAACGTGGGAGCAGAATGTAGGAGTAGAACGTAGAAGTAGCACGTGGGAGCAGAATTCAGGAGCAGAATGTTGGAGAACGTGGGATAGGATGTAGGAGTAGAACGTGGGAGCAGAATTTTGGAGAACGTGGGAGTAGGATGTAGGAGCAGAATGGGGGAGTTGATGGCGGTATATCTCACCCTCCTGGATCGCCCCGTAATCGTGGTCCCTCGGTGGCCGCCCTTATCACCCCATTATTTTATTCCTTCACTGATGAAGGTCATTGGAGCGTTCCACTGACCACATTTTCCTTCCTGAATTCCAGGACAATGGCAGTTTCTTCCATTATTCTGGAGCCACTCTGCAATTTGGGGGGTGAAGTCTGACCAGCCATTGGCCCTCCCATGGTTTCTGCTCAGAGAAGATACAGCCGTGGGACTGGGACACTAACCTTGCTCCGCCATGGCGGTCTCGATGTGGTCCAGTGTGACATCATCCTCACAGAGGTCATAGGGCATATTCCCATCAGAGTTCACAGCCAGGAGGTTGGCATTGCTGAGGAAGAAGTATAGACAATGAATCCACCTGACCCCCATCATCCACACGTGGCCCCATACCTGACCCCTCCAAGGCTCATCACTCGTACGTGGCCTCACACCTGAGCCCCATCCTCCACCACTCATCACCTGTACGTGGCATCACACCTGACCCCCATCCTCCACCACTCATCACCTGTACGTGGCCTCACACCTGACCCCCATCCTCCACCACTCATCACCCGTACGTGGCATCACACCTGACCCCCATCCTCCACCACTCATCACCCGTACGTGGCATCACACCTGACCCCCATCCTCCACCACTCATCACCCGTACGTGGCATCACACCTGACCCCCATCCTCCACCACTCATCACCCGTACGTGGCATCACACCTGACCCCCATCCTCCACCACTCATCACCTGTACGTGGCATCACACCTGACCCCCATCCTCCACCACTCATCACCCGTACGTGGCATCACACCTGACCCCCATCCTCCACCACTCATCACCTGTACGTGGCATCACACCTGACCCCCATCCTCCACCACTCATCACCTGTACGTGGCATCACACCTGACCCCCATCCTCTACCACTCATCACCTGTACGTGGCATCACACCTGACCCCCATCCTCCACCACTCATCACCTGTACGTGGCATCACACCTGACCCCCATCCTCCACCACTCATCACCTGTATGTGGCCTCACACCTGACCCCCATCCTCCACCACTCATCACCTGTATGTGGCCTCACACCTGAGCCCCATCCTCCACCACTCATCACCTGTACGTGGCATCACACCTGACCCCCATCCTCCACCACTCATCACCCGTACGTGGCCTCACACCTGACCCCCATCCTCCACCACTCATCACCCGTACGTGGCATCACACCTGACCCCCATCCTCCACCACTCATCACCCGTACGTGGCATCACACCTGACCCCCATCCTCCACCACTCATCACCCGTACGTGGCATCACACCTGACCCCCATCCTCCACCACTCATCACCCGTACGTGGCATCACACCTGACCCCCATCCTCCACCACTCATCACCCGTACGTGGCATCACACCTGACCCCCATCCTCCACCACTCATCACCTGTACGTGGCATCACACCTGACCCCCATCCTCCACCACTCATCACCTGTACGTGGCCTCACACCTGACCCCCATCCTCTACCACTCATCACCTGTACGTGGCATCACACCTGACCCCCATCCTCCACCACTCATCACCTGTACGTGGCATCACACCTGACCCCCATCCTCCACCACTCATCACCTGTATGTGGCCTCACACCTGACCCCCATCCTCCACCACTCATCACCTGTATGTGGCCTCACACCTGACCCCCCCATCCTCCACCACTCATCACCTGTATGTGGCCTCACACCTGACCCCCATCCTCTACCACTCATCACCTGTACGTGGCAGCAAGGGCTGGACTTGCACCCTCCCCTCCAATGGTCATGTGATGTATTTTAGACTTCCCAGCCTCCACTGTGCACAGACCACACCCACTCCTCATACACACTGCACCCCTCCCCCTCTTACTGTTTGATGAGAAGTTCCACCAGGTGGAGGTGTCCACACGTGGCCGCGGCATGCAGAGGAGTCCACAGCTCACTGTCACAGGCGTTCACATCGGCCCCGCCCCCGACCAGCAACCCCACCATCTCCGCAAAGTCATCGATACAGCACTGGGGAGGAGACACAGCGTTCAACTCCGCCCACTGCCACAGTCCCTCCGCCCCCAGAGTCCCTCCTCCCGCCCCCAGAGTCCCTCCTCCCGCCCCCAGAGTCCCTCCTCCCGCCCCCAGAGTCCCTCCTCCCGCCCCCAGAGTCCCTCCATCAGAGTCCGATTCCTCCACAGCCCCATGTGACATGTATCGGTGGTGTCTGTGGGCGGCTCACATGACCCTCTCTGTGGTGACAACACTTTCAATTTTGTGCCGCCTCTTAGAAGCCGTGACACCAATACCACCCCCTTATCTCCCATCTCTCCCTGCATACCTACCTGGTGCAGCGTCCCCGGGGGTCACCTACATGGTGCAGCGTCCCCGGGGTCACCTACATGGTGCAGCGTCCCCGGGGTCACCTACCTGGTGCAATGTCCCGGGGGTCACCTACATGGTGCAATGTCCCCGGGGGTCACCTACATGGTGCAATGTCCCCGGGGGTCACCTACATGGTGCAATGTCCCCGGGGGTCACCTACCTGGTGCAATGTCCCCGGGGGTCACCTACATGGTGCAATGTCCCGGGGGTCACCTACCTGGTGCAATGTCCCCGGGGGTCACCTACCTGGTGCAATGTCCCGGGGGGTCACCTACATGGTGCAATGTCCCCGGGGGTCACCTACATGGTGCAATGTCCCCGGGGGTCACCTACATGGTGCAATGTCCCGGGGGTCACCTACCTGGTGCAATGATGTCCCCGGGGGTCACCTACATGGTGCAATGTCCCCGGGGGTCACCTACCTGGTGCAATGTCCCCGGGGGTCACCTACCTGGTGCAATGTCCCCGGGGGTCACCTACATGGTGCAATGTCCCCGGGGGTCACCTACCTGGGGCAATGTCCCCAGGAATCACCTACCTGGTGCAATGTCCCCGGGGGTCACCTACCTGGTGCAATGTCCCCGGGGGTCACCTACCTGGTGCAATGTCCCCGGGGTCACCTACCTGGTGCAATGTCCCCGGGGTCACCTACCTGGTGCAATGTCCCCGGGGTCACCTACCTGGTGCAATGTCCCCGGGGTCACCTACCTGGTGCAACGTCCCCGGGGTCACCTACCTGGTGCAACGTCCCCGGGGTCACCTACCTGGTGCAACGTCCCCGGGGTCACCTACCTGGTGCAACGTCCCCGGGGTCACCTACCTGGTGCAATGTCCCCGGGGGTCACCTACATGGTGCAATGTCCCCGGGGTCACCTACCTGGTGCAATGTCCCCGGGGTCACCTACCTGGTGCAATGTCCCCGGGGTCACCTACCTGGTGCAATGTCCCCGGGGTCACCTACCTGGTGCAATGTCCCCGGGGTCACCTACCTGGTGCAATGTCCCCGGGGTCACCTACCTGGTGCAATGTCCCCGGGGTCACCTACCTGGTGCAACGTCCCCGGGGTCACCTACCTGGTGCAACGTCCCCGGGGTCACCTACCTGGTGCAACGTCCCCGGGGAATCACCTACCTGGTGCAATGTCCCCGGGGAATCACCTACCTGGTGCAATGTCCCCGGGGTCACCTACCTGGTGCAGCGTCCCCGGGGTCACCTACATGGTGCAGCGTCCCCGGGGTCACCTACATGGTGCAGCGTCCCCGGGGTCACCTACATGGTGCAGCGTCCCCGGGGTCACCTACATGGTGCAATGTCCCCGGGGGTCACCTACCTGGTGCAATGTCCCCGGGGGTCACCTACATGGTGCAATGTCCCCGGGGGTCACCTACATGGTGCAATGTCCCCGGGGGTCACCTACATGGTGCAATGTCCCCGGGGGTCACCTACCTGGTGCAATGTCCCCGGGGGTCACCTACCTGGTGCAATGTCCCCGGGGGGGTCACCTACCTGGTGCAATGTCCCCGGGGGTCACCTACCTGGTGCAATGTCCCGGGGGGTCACCTACCTGGTGCAATGTCCCCGGGGGTCACCTACCTGGTGCAATGTCCCTGGGGTCACCTACCTGGTGCAATGTCCCCGGGGGTCACCTACATGGTGCAATGTCCCCGGGGGTCACCTACCTGGGGCAATGTCCCCAGGAATCACCTACCTGGTGCAATGTCCCCGGGGGTCACCTACCTGGTGCAATGTCCCCGGGGGTCACCTACCTGGGGCAATGTACCCGGGGGTCACCTACCTGGGGCAATGTCCCCGGGGTCACCTACCTGGTGCAATGTCCCCGGGGTCACCTACCTGGTGCAATGTCCCCGGGGTCACCTACCTGGTGCAATGTCCCCGGGGTCACCTACCTGGTGCAATGTCCCCGGGGTCACCTACCTGGTGCAATGTCCCCGGGGTCACCTACCTGGTGCAACGTCCCCGGGGTCACCTACCTGGTGCAAACGTCCCCGGGGTCACCTACCTGGTGCAATGTCCCCGGGGAATCACCTACCTGGTGCAATGTCCCCGGGGTCACCTACCTGGTGCAATGTCCCCGGGGTCACCTACCTGGTGCAATGTCCCCGGGGTCACCTACCTGGTGCAATGTCCCCGGGGAATCACCTACCTGGTGCAATGTACCCCGGGGGTCACCTACCTGGTGCAATGTCCCCGGGGGTCACCTACCTGGGGCAACGTCTCCGGGGGTCACCTACCTGGTGCAATGTCCCCGGGGGTCACCTACCTGGTGCAATGTCCCCGGGGGTCACCTACCTGGTGCAGCGCTGTCAGGCCGTCCTCGTTGTACAGGTTGGCGCTGAATCCGCTCTGCAGCATCTGCCGAACTGCAACAGAAAACAGGTCAGAGGTCAGCCCTGTGAGCGCTGGCAGGAGGGGAGTGGGGGTGTGGATGGGGCCCCGGGATGTATCCAGGACATATGGAGGGGAGATGGGGCCCCGGGCCCTGTGATGTATCCGGGACATATGGAGGGGAGATGGGGCCCCGGGCCCTGTGATGTATCCGGGACATATGGAGGGGAGATGGGGCCCCGGGCCCTGTGATGTATCCGGGACATATGGAGGGGAGATGGGGCCCCGGGCCCTGTGATGTATCCGGGACATATGGAGGGAAGATGGGGCCCCGGGCCCTGTGATGTATCCGGGACATATGGAGGGAAGATGGGGCCCCGGGCCCTGTGATGTATCCGGGACATATGGAGGGGAGGGGGAAGATGGGGCCCCGGGCCCTGTGATGTATCCGAGACATATGGAGGGAAGATGGGGCCCCGGGCCCTGTGATGTATCCGAGACATATGGAGGGAAGATGGGGCCCCGGGCCCTGTGATGTATCCGAGACATATGGAGGGAAGATGGGGCCCCGGGCCCTGTGATGTATCCGAGACATATGGAGGGGAGATGGGGCCCGGGCCCTGTGATGTATCCGGGACATATGGAGGGGAGATGGGGCCCCGGGCCCTGTGATGTATCCGGGACATATGGTTGGGAGATGGGGCCCCGGGCCCCGTGATGTATCCGGGACATGGAGGGAAGATGGGGCCCCGGGCCCCGTGATGTATCCGGGACATATGGAGGGGAGATGGGGCCCCGGGCCCTGTGATGTATCCGGGACATATGGAGGGAAGATGGGCCCCGGGCCCTGTGATGTATCCGGGACATATGGAGGGGAGATGGGGCCCCGGGCCCTGTGATGTATCCGGGACATATGGAGGGGAGATGGGGCCCCGGGCCCTGTGATGTATCCGGGACATATGGAGGGAAGATGGGGCCCCGGGCCCTGTGATGTATCCGGACATATGGAGGGAAGATGGGGCCCCGGGCCCTGTGATGTATCCGAGACATATGGAGGGGAGATGGGGCCCCGGGCCCTGTGATGTATCCGGGACATATGGCGGGGAGAGGGAAGATGGGGCCCCGGGCCCTGTGATGTATCCGGGACATATAGAGGGGAGATGGGGCCCCGGGCCCTGTGATGTATCCGGGACATATGGAGGGGAGATGGGGCCCCGGGCCCTGTGATGTATCCGGGACATATGGAGGGAAGATGGGGCCCCGGGCCCTGTGATGTATCCGGGACATATGGAGGGAAGATGGGGCCCCGGGCCCTGTGATGTATCCGGGACACTCCGGGTTGGGTGCGCCGTGTTCTGTTTGATTTGGCTCCGGGTCGGCTCATTATAAATCTCCATCCTGGAGACGCCTTTAACCCCCGACACCCCGCTGGCCTCTCCACAATCGGGCACAAAGGGCAAACGGGGCCCCCTAGGGCCCAGAGGAAGAACGGTGCACTCTGAGGGACCCGCTGGGGTACAGAGGAGCCACACCTGCAGAACTGGCCCCTGCACTGACTCTACCACCATTTCGGGGCCCCTCAGTGCTCCACCCTGAACTGTCAACTAACAGAACCTCCAGCAACCAACGAGGGCCGGGACTCCCCCACAGCCGTCCAATGGAGGGCTCATTCCTCAGCATCGGGCCCCCAGAAGAGTCCCGGGGCCCCAGTCTGTCAGTATACTCCGATGTGTGGATGGCATGGCGGGGGTTAAGGATTTCCCTGAGAGGAGGAAGCGGCACATTTCCTGAGTCCAGGATATCACCCCCCCCCCCCTCCCCGAGAGCCAAGAATGCCGGAATTCCCGAACCCGCCCACCAGATCAGTGGAGGACTACAACTCCCAGCAAAGCCCAACTGGGACCGAGCGCCCCCCACACAGGAGATCCTGCCCCCCCCCACACACCAGTAGATCCGCCCCCCCCACACAGGAGATCCTGCCCCCCCCACCAGGAGATCCTGCCCCCCCTCACCAGGAGATCCTGCCCCCCCTCACACACACACACACACACCAGTAGATCCGCCCCCCCCCACCAGGAGATCCTGCCCCCCCACCACCAGGAGATCCTGCCCCCCCTCACCAGGAGATCCTGCCCCCCCTCACACACACACACACACACCAGTAGATCCGCCCCCCCCACCAGGAGATCCTGCCCCCCCACCACCAGGAGATCCTGCCCCCCCCACACACCAGTAGATCCGCCCCCCCCCACCAGGAGATCCTGCCCCCCCTCACACACACACACACACACCAGTAGATCCGCCCCCCCCCCCCCACCAGGAAATCCTGCCCCCTCCCCCACCAGGAGATCCTGCCCACCCTCACCCACACCAGTGGATCCTGCCCCCCCCCCACACCAGTAGATCCGCCCCCCCCACCAGGAGATCCTGCCCCCCCCACACACCAGTAGATCCGCCCCCCCCACACACCAGTAGATCCGCCCCCCCCCCACCAGGAGATCCTGCCCCCCCCCTCACACACACACACTAGTAGATCCGCCCCCCCACCAGGAACTCCTGCCCCCTCCCCCACCAGGAGATCCTGCCCACCCTCACCCACACCAGTGGATCCTGCCCCCCCCCCACACAAGGAGATCCTGCCCCCCACACACACACACAAGGAGATCCTGCCCCCCTCACCAGGAGATCCTGCCCCCCCTCCCACCAGGAGATCCTGCCCCCCCCACCAGGAGATCCTGCCCCCCCCCACACCAGGAGATTCTGCCCCCCCTCCCACCAGGAGATCCTGCCCCCCCCCACCAGGAGATCCTGCCCCCCCCCACACCAGGAGATCCTGCCCCCCCCCACACAAGGAGATCCTGCCCCCCCACACAAGGAGATCCTGCCCCCCTCACCAGGAGATCCTGCCCCCCCCCACACCAGGAGATCCTGCCCCCCCCCCCACACCAGGAGATTTGGGGCCCCACAGGCACAGAGGTGGCTTCACCATCCATCACCTAAAGGAGATCTCCGCACAATGTATTGGTAAAGGAATCCCGGCTTATGATTGGTCATCCTGAACACAACGGGACCAAAGATGGAGGACCAACCTTCTGCCGGCTCTAACCAATGGAAGAGGAGGAGGGGGGGCGGGGCTCCATCAATGGATCCCTTCAGCTTAGATCTCCGGATCGGAATCATTGACAAGAAACAACAGTGGGAACGCCCAGCAGAGGGGCCAACAGGACACCAACCAGGGACGGCACTGATGGGGCCCCCAAAGGCCTATGATGAAGAGAGAGGGCAAGGGAGGCCGGGGGAGGGCAAGAGAGGGCTAAGGGAGGCCCGGGGGGAGGGCAAGAGAGGGCCAAGGGAGGCCGGGGGAGGGCAGGGGAGGGTGGGGGTGGGCAAGAGAGGCCACGGGAGCCCGGGGGAGGGCAAGGGAGGGCCAAGGGAGGCCGGGGGAGGGCAAGGGAGGGCCAAGGGAGGCCGGGGGAGGGCAAGGGAGGGCCAAGGGAGGCCGGGGGAGGGCAAGGGAGGCTGAGGGTTGGCAAGGGAGGCCACGGGAGCCCGGGGGAGGGCAGGGGAGGGTGGGCAAGAGAGGCCACGGGAGCCCGGGGGAGGGCAAGGGAGGCCGGGGGAGGGCAAGGGAGGCTGAGGGTTGGCAAGGGAGGCCGGGGGGAGGGCAAGGGAGGCTGAGGGTTGGCAAGGGAGGCCACGGGAGCCCGGGGGAGGGCAGGGGAGGGTGGGCAAGAGAGGCCACGGGAGCCCGGGGGAGGGCAAGGGAGGCCGGGGGAGGGCAAGGGAGGCTGAGGGTTGGCAAGGGAGGCCACGGGAGCCGGGGGAGGGCAGGGGAGGGTGGGGGTGGGCAAGAGAGGCCACGGGAGCCCGGGGGAGGGCAAGGGAGTCCGGGGGAGGGCAAGGGAGGCTGAGGGTGGGCAAGAGAGGCCACGGGAGCCCGGGGGAGGGCAAGGGAGGGCTAAGGGAGGCCGGGGGGAGGGCAGGGAGGGCTAAGGGAGGCCGGGGGAGGGCAAGAGAGGGCCAAGGGAGGCCGGGGGAGGGCAAGAGAGGGCCAAGGGAGGCCGGGGGAGGGCAAGAGAGGGCCAAGGGAGGCCGGGGGAGGGCAAGAGAGGGCTAAGGGAGGCCGGGGGAGGGCAAGAGAGGGCCAAGGGAGGCCGGGGGAGGGCAAGAGAGGGCCAAGGGAGGCCGGGGGAGGGCAAGAGAGGGCCAAGGGAGGCCGGGGGAGGGCAGGGGAGGGTGGGGGTGGGCAAGAGAGGCCACGGGAGCCCGGGGGAGGGCAAGGGAGGCCTAGTGAACTACCAGAGAGAGGAGCAGTGTTGTGGAGGCCGGGGGATGGGCTCTATACCTCCCGACACTCTACAATGGAATTCCAATATGTCCACTTAATGGGAAAAGTATCAGTTTCCATATCTATAAATACCGTCCAGAATCCACACACCGGACACCCCTCCCCCACCGCGCACCCCTCCCCCACCGCGCACCCTCCCCCACCCATGGGATGTGGATGGGTACAGATCTCTCTGGCAGAGGAAATGTCAGACAAAATGAACACAATAGGTGTCACCGTTCAAACAATCTGACGATGGTGTCACCGTTCAAACAATCTGACGATGGTGTCACCGTTCAAACAATCTGACGATGGTGTCACCGTTCAAACAATCTGACGATGGTGTCACCGTTCAAACAATCTGACGATGGTGTCACCGTTCAAACAATCTGACGATGGTGTCACCGTTCAAACAATCTGACGATGGTGTCACCGTTCAAACAATCTGACGATGGTGTCACCGTTCAAACAATCTGACGATGGTGTCACCGTTCAAACAATCTGACGATGGTGTCACCGTTCAAACAATCTGACGATGGTGTCACCGTTCAAACAATCTGACGATGGTGTCACCGTTCAAACAATCTGACGATGGTGTCACCGTTCAAACAATCTGACGATGGTGTCACCGTTCAAACAATCTGACGATGGTGTCACCGTTCAAACAATCTGACGATGGTGTCACCGTTCAAACAATCTGACGATGGTGTCACCGTTCAAACAATCTGACGATGGTGTCACCGTTCAAACAATCTGACGATGGTGTCACCGTTCAAACAATCTGACGATGGTGTCACCGTTCAAACAATCTGACGATGGTGTCACCGTTCAAACAATCTGACGATGGTGTCACCGTTCAAACAATCTGACGATGGTGTCACCGTTCAAACAATCTGACGATGGTGTCACCGTTCAAACAATCTGACGATGGTGTCACCGTTCAAACAATCTGACGATGGTGTCACTGACAAAACAATCTGACGATGGTGTCACCGTTCAAACAATCTGACGATGGTGTCACTGACAAAACAATCTGACGATGGTGTCACCGTTCAAACAATCTGACGATGGTGTCACTGACAAAACAATCTGACGATGGTGTCACTGACAAAACAATCTGACGATGGTGTCACCGTTCAAACAATCTGACGATGGTGTCACCGTTCAAACAATCTGACGATGGTGTCACTGACAGAACAATCTGACGATGGTGTCACTGACAGAACAATCTGACGATGGTGTCACTGACAGAACAATCTGACGATGGTGTCACTGACAGAACAATCTGACGATGGTGTCACTGACAGAACAATCTGACGATGGTGTCACTGACAGAACAATCTGACGATGGTGTCACTGACAGAACAATCTGACGATGGTGTCACTGACAGAACAATCTGACGATGGTGTCACTGACAGAACAATCTGACGATGGTGTCACCGATGGTCTGATATTTTGTATCTTGGAGATGGATGGTCCAATTGTTCTGAGCACATGGATGGGTGGAGGCGGCTCGGTCTGCCATGTCACCGCTGTGCGCTGTGGCGCAGTTGGTATGAAGTAGGCGGAGTCTGACCTCCTTGGCTGGCAGTTTATACTGCAGATGTCTCCAGTTTCTCAGTATGATTCCCCTCCCCCGCCCGTGCTGATATATATACACCCGTCCTCTGTAATTATTCCCAGAAACCGGCATTTATGTGGGGAACGGCGTCCAGCCGTGACACCGACACCACCCGGCACTGACTGACCGGAGACATTCCTGTACTGCGCTCTGGTATGCAGCACCATCACAGGTCCACGAATGGGGCCACGTTCCCGGGGGGTGAGCGGCACCATCACAGGTCCACGAAAGGGGCCATGTTCCCGGGGTGAGAGCGGCACCATCACAGGTCCACGAATGGGGCCACGTTCCCAGGGGTGAACGGCACCATCACATGACCACGAATGGGGCCACGTTCCCGGGTGAACGGCACCATCACATGACCACGAATGGGGCCACGTTCCCGGAGTGAGCGGCACCATCACAGGTCCACGAATGGGGCCACGTTCCCGGGGTGAGCGGCACCATCACAGGTCCACGAATGGGGCCACGTTCCCGGGGTGAGCAGCACCATCACAGTTCCACGAAAGGGGCCATGTTCCCGGGGTGAGAGCGGCACCATCACAGGTCCACGAATGGGGCCACGTTCCCGGGGTGAGAGCGGCACCATCACAGGTCCACGAATGGGGGCCACGTTCCCGGGGTGAGCGGCACCATAACAGGTCCACGAATGGGGCCACGTTCCCGGGGTGAGCAGCACCATCACAGGTCCACGAATGGGGCCACGTTCCCGGGGTGAGCACAGACGGACAGAAAACGAGCGTTTCACGTCATTTGATTCCCTCCACCGCTCCCTACTAATATTAAATGACAGAATGCCGCAAAAGGAATGAGACTCCCTCCAGAAGATGGAGATACCGGCCTGGGTGACCCTCGGCTGGATGACTACCATGTGACCATCATGCCGATCCCCGGCAAAGACGCCGTCCTCCTCCACCCACAGACCAATCATCGGCAGGATTAGTGGCAGATCCAGACCGGAGATCCAATTCATTACTGAAATACCAACCCCCCCCCCAATGAGATATACCGACCTGGGGGGGGGGCGGGGGAGAGACACTGGGGCCTCCACTGGACTTCATGGAACCCTTCTCCTAAAGTTCGGTTGGAGTTCTGGCTCTTTTCTGTGTTTGGATTTGTACGGTGTCACCACTGAGCCAAGCCCCGCCCCTACAGATGGGTGGTGTACTAGAACTTCCAACCACCAATCATCTATCTACCCAACAATCTAATAACACCCCATCTAGAGCCACCACCCATCAGCACCCCGTCTAGAGCCACCACCCATCAGCACCCCGTCTAGAGCCACCACCCATCAGCACCCCGTCTAGAGCCACCACCCATCAGCACCCCGTCTAGAGCCACCACCCATCAGCACCCCGTCTAGAGCCACCACCCATCAGCACCCCGTCTAGAGCCACCACCCATCAGCACCCCGTCTAGAGCCACCACCCATCAGCACCCCGTCTAGAGCCACCACCCATCAGCACCCCGTCTAGAGCCACCACCCATCAGCACCCCGTCTAGAGCCACCACCCATCAGCACCCCGTCTAGAGCCACCACCCATCAGCACCCCGTCTAGAGCCATCACCCATCAGCACCCCGTCTAGAGCCACCACCCATCAGCACCCCGTCTAGAGCCACCACCCATCAGCACCCCGTCTAGAGCCACCACCCATCAGCACCCCGTCTAGAGCCACCACCCATCAGCACCCCGTCTAGAGCCACCACCCCATCAGCACCCCGTCTAGAGCCACCACCCATCAGCACCCCGTCCACCTAACACCACCAACAGACCGCACTGTCCAATCCACCACCATGCAGAGTCCTCTATACCGCCCCCGCAGACCGCACTGTCCAATCCGACACCATGCAGAGTCCTCTATACCGCCCCCGCAGACCACACCGTCCAATCCACCACCATGCAGAGTCCTCTATACCGCCCCCGCAGACCACACCGTCCAATCCGACACCATGCAGAGTCCTCTATACCGCCCCCGCAGACCGCACTGTCCAATCCACCACCATGCAGAGTCCTCTATACCGCCCCCGCAGACCACACTGTCCAATCCGACACCATGCAGAGTCCTCTATACCGCCCCCGCAGACCACACCGTCCAATCCACCACCATGCAGAGTCCTCTATACCGCCCCCGCAGACCACACTGTCCAATCCACCACCATGCAGAGTCCTCTATACCGCCCCCGCAGACAACACTGTCCAATCCACCACCATGCAGAGTCCTCTATACCGCCCCCGCAGACCACACTGTCCAATCCGACACCATGCAGAGTCCTCTATACCGCGCCCCCGCAGACCACACTGTCCAATCTGCCTTCATGCAGAGTCCTCTATACCGCCCCCGCAGACCACACTGTCCAATCCGACACCATGCAGAGTCCTCTATACCGCCCCCGCAGACCACACCGTCCAATCCACCACCATGCAGAGTCCTCTATACCACCGCCCCCGCAGACCACACTGTCCAATCCACCACCATGCAGAGTCCTCTATACTGCCCCCGCAGACCACACCGTCCAATCCACCACCATGCAGAGTCCTCTATACCGCCCCCGCAGACCACACCGTCCAATCTGCCTTCATGCAGAGTCCTCTATACCGCCCCCGCAGACCACACTGTCCAATCCACCACCATGCAGAGTCCTCTATACCGCCCCCGCAGACCACACTGTCCAATCCGACACCATGCAGAGTCCTCTATACCGCCCCCGCAGACCACACTGTCCAATCCGACACCATGCAGAGTCCTCTATACCGCCCCCGCAGACCATACCGTCCAATCTGCCTTCATGCAGAATACCTTACAGACCCCCAGAGATCTACAGGGAACATCACATCTCCTATACTGCCCCCTGCAGACCCTCCAGACATGTACAGGGAACATCACATCTCCTATACTGCCCCCTGCAGACCCCCCCAGACATGTACAGGGAACATCACATCTCCTATACTGCCCCCTGCAGACCCTCCAGACATGTACAGGGAACATCACATCTCCTATACTGCCCCCTGCAGACCCTCCAGACATGTACAGGGAACATCACATCTCCTATACTGCCCCCTGCAGACCCTCCAGACATGTACAGGGAACATCACATCTCCTATACTGCCCCCTGCAGACCCTCCAGACATGTACAGGGTGCCCAGAGCCCCACAATTATCCAAGATTGGAGAGGTCTTACCCCAATGGATGCAGCACACGTAGGGTTAACCTGCAGGCGCACACACCCTCCCAGGACAAACATTGCGCACATTACAGACAACGCCATCGCCATGGCGACACACCAACAGCATCTCCAACCCACAGGAGAGGAACAGCGTACTTCTTGGGAACTGGCAGGAATGACCCAACATGGCAGAGTGAGGGGGGCCTCCCTGTGACCCAACATGGCGGAGCAAGTGAGGGGGGCCTCCCTGTGACCCAACATGGCGGAGCGAGTGAGGGGGGCCTCCCTGTGACCCAACATGGCGGAGTAAGGGGGGGCCTCCCTGTGACCCAACATGGCGGAGCAAGTGAGGGGGGCCTCCCTGTGACCCAAACATGGCGGAGCGAGTGAGGGGGGCCTCCCTGTGACCCAACATGGCGGAGCGAGTGAGGGGGGCCTCCCTGTGACCCAACATGGCGGAGTAAGGGGGGGCCTCCCTGTGACCCAACATGGCGGAGCAAGTGAGGGGGGGATCCCTGTGACCCAACATGGCGGAGCAAGTGAGGGGGGGATCCCTGTGACCCAACATGGCGGAGCAAGTGAGGGGGGGATCCCTGTGACCCAACATGGCGGAGCGAGTGAGGGGGGGATCCCTGTGACCCAACATGGCGGAGCGAGTGAGGGGGGGATCCCTGTGACCCAACATGGCGGAGCGAGTGAGGGGGGGATCCCTGTGACCCAACATGGCGGAGCAAGTGAGGGGATCCCTATGACCCAACATGGCAGAGCAAGTGAGGAGGGGATCCCTGTGACCCAACATGGCGGAGCGAGTGAGGAGGGGATCCCTATGACCCAGCATGGCAGAGCAAGTGAGGGGGGATCTCTATGACCCAACATGGCAGAGCAAGTGAGGGGGGATCCCTATGACCCAACATGGCAGAGCAAGTGAGGGGGGATCCCTGCGACACAACATGGCGGAGCAAGTGAAGGGGGGATCCCTATGACCCAACATGGCGGAGCGAGTGAGGAGGGGATCCCTGCAACCCAACATGGCAGAAGGTCAAATGGGAGGGCACCACTCCGCCACCCATAGTCTCAGAGGGTGTCGAACACCACCCGGGCAATCCCGGAGAAGGGAATCTGTACATGGGTGTCACCCCACCATCCGTCCTCTATATACACCCGGACCTCCATCCTGGATGAGGGACTCTCCCCCCCCGGTGTATCAGTTCTGTGTATGTACACCCAGACCTCCATCCTGGATGAGGGACTCCCCCCCCCCCCGGTGTATCAGTTCTGTGTATGTACACCCAGACCTCCATCCTGGATGAGGGACTCCCCCCCCCCGGTGTATCAGTTCTGTGTATGTACACCCGGACCTCCATCCTGGATGAGGGACTCCCCCCCCCCCCCCCCCGGTGTATCAGTTCTGTGTATGTACACCCAGACCTCCATCCTGGATGAGGGACTCCCCCCCCCCCCCCGGTGTATCAGTTCTGTGTATGTACACCCGGACCTCCATCCTGGATGGGGGACCTCCCCCCCCCCCCCCCGGTGTATCAGTTCTGTGTATGTACACCCAGACCTCCATCCTGGATGAGGGACCCCCCCCCCGGTGTATCAGTTCTGTGTATGTACACCCAGACCTCCACCCTGGATGAGGGACCCCCCCCCCCCCCCAGTGTATCAGTTCTGTGTATGTACACCCAGACCTCCATCCTGGATGGGGGACTCCCCCCGGTGTATCAGTTCTGTGTATGTACACCCAGACCTCCATCCTGGATGGGGGACTCCCCCCGGTGTATCAGTTCTGTGTATGTACACCCGGACCTCCACCCTGGATGAGGGACTACACCCCCCCCCCCCCCCCGGTGTATCAGTTCTGTGTATGTACACCCAGACCTCCACCCTGGATGAGGGACTCCCCCGGTGTCACCGATAGAAGTACACAGGTGTCACCACCATCAGTTCTATGTACATCCATCCCGGAGGTGAGAATCCCCCCCCCATGCCGTGTTGAGGTGTAACGTGAGCCGTGATCTCGGGTTGCACACACAGAAGACGTTCTCCTTCTAGAACACACATTATACTCTGAAGGTGCCTCGGGGCCACACTTACTATAATGGGGCCACGCTCACTATAATCCTATTATTCATGGATGGATCATGTGACTCCTCCACATGGTAACGGGATTATCTACTTAACACCAAACTGCCCGGACAGACGGGGGTGTCGTCACAGCAGCACGCGGGGGAGCTGGGGGGGGGGGGGGGGGGGGGGGGGACCAGAAAACACGACTCTTGTACTTGCCGAAAGATCCATTTCTTGGAGTCCATTGAGGGGCACAGGAACTCTATTACATTCGGGTTATACTGCCACCTACAGGTGACTGCGGCACAGCCAGCCCCAGTGTGGCCCCTCTATTACCCAGCAAGCCACAGTTTTGTCAGATAGCAGTATTAGGGGCCCAGAGGGGTAGAACCAGCGGACTCCAAAAATTGTATTTTCTTTCTCATCCAGTTAGGATGTCAAGAACCAGGACAGGGGCGGGGATACCGGAGGGGGCGGGTACACCGGACGGGGGGGGGTGTGGGTACACCAGAGGGGGCGGGTACACCGGAGGGGGCGGGTGTGGGTACACCAGAGGGGGCGGGTACACCGGAGGGGGCGGGTGTGGGTACACCAGAGGGGGCGGGTACACCGGAGGGGGCGGGTGTGGGTACACCAGAGGGGGCGGGTACACCGGAGGGGGCGGCTGTGGGTACACCAGAGGGGGCGGGTACACCGGAGGGGGGTGGGTGTGGGTATACCGGAGGGGGCGGGTACATCGGAGGGGGCGGGTGTGGGTACACCAGAGGGGGCGGGTACACCGGAGGGGGCGGATACCCTGGAGAGGACAGGTGCGGGTACACAGGAGATGGCGGGTGCTCTGGAGAGGGGTGGGCGCACCGGAGAGGGGCGGGCGCACCGGAGAGGGGCGGGCGCACCGGAGAGGGCGGGGGCCTCCAGGAATGGGTGACGTTTTGGTGGGAACATGATGCGCCGCTCGTCTGTGCTCCCCCTTTTCTTGGATTGGTGTTTGGCCCTCTTGCCCGACCCCTCCTTCTCGGCCTGCGCCCATTTCTTCAGTTGCTGGGCCCGCCTCTTCTGGGCGTGTTTCAACCTCTCCTGGGTGGTCATCCGGCTGACTGCCGGCATCTCAGACAAAAGCTCCAGGTGGTCCGCCATGGTGGGGGGGCTCAGCGGGCGAATACAGCACAGTCAGTGGTAATAATGGGGGGGAGGGGGTACAAGCATGGCATCAGAGAGCCCTGTGGGGGGTAAAGGGACACACTGGGCCCAAAGGCTAAACAATCCATCAGTCCGGTGTGCGCTCCATGATGAAGATCAGCTGCAGACAACAAATATGGAAACTCCCCCCGACCTACGAGGTACTGAGGGAGAGCATCCCCGGTGCTCCGACATCATCTACCCCTCACACTGGGGGGGCCATGGAGGACGGCCAGGACTGGGGGCAAATACTGCAACTCACTTCTCCGACATCCCTAGAGAGAAAAATAAGGGGGGGGGGGGGGGGGGTGTGTGGGTTGGGGGGGGGGGGGGGGGGGGGGGGGGGGGGTAGTGTGGGGTTGGGGGGGGGGGTTTATGGGGGGGGGGGTGGGGGGGTGGGGGGGGGGGTGTTTGGGGGGGGGGTGTTGGGGGGGGGTGGGTGGTGGGGGGGGGGGGGATGGGGGGGGGGGGTAACTGGGGTGGGGGGGGTAGTAATAGGGGGGGTGGGTAACTTGGGTGGGGGGGTAGGGGGGGCGGGGGGGGGTAACTCCTGGTGGAGAGGGTAGTAATGGGGGGGGGGTAGTTTGGGGGGGGTTGGGGGGGGGGGGGGGTGGGGGGGGGGGGGGGTAGTAATGGGGGGGGGTATGGGGGTAAGCTCCCAGGGTGGGGGTAATAATGGGGTTAGTTTGCTGGTAGGGGGGGGGGGGGTGGGGGGGGTAGGGGGGGTAGTAATGGGGGGGGGGGGGGTGGGGGGGGGTAGTAATGGGGGGGGGGGGGGGGGGACTTGGGGGGTGGGTGGGGTAGTAATGGGGGGGGGGGGTAGTAATGGGGGGGGGGGTAACTCCTGGGGTGGGGGGGGTAATGGGGGGGGGGGGGGTTCCTGGTGGGAGGGTAGTAATGGGGGGGGGGGGGGGGGGGGTAATGGGGGGGGGAGGGTAGTTGGGGGGGGGGGGTAGTAATGGGGGGGGGGGGTGGGGGGGGGGGGGGGGTGGTGGGGGGAGGGGGGGGGGTAGTGGATGGGGGGGGGGGGGGGTGGGGTGGGGGGGGGGGGGGGGGGGGGGGTGGGGGGGTGGGGGGGTAACTCCTGGTGGAGAGGGTAGGGGGTTGGGGGGGGGGGGGGTAACTGTGGTGGGAGGGGGTGGTGGGGGGGGGGGGGTGGGGGGGGGGGTAGTGGGGGGGGGGTGTAGTAAGCCTCCAGTTAAGGTGGGGAGGGGTTAATGGGGGGTTGGGGGTTTTTCCTAGGGGGAAGGGGGGGGGGTTGTGTTCCGGTAGGGGTAGGGGGGGGGGGGGGGCAATTCATGGTGGGGAGGGTAGTAAAGGGGGGGGGGGGGGGGGGAGGGTGTAATGGGGGGGGGGGGTTGGGGGTGGGGGGGTGGGGGGGGGGGTAACTCTGGTGGGGAGGGTTGTTTGGGGGGGGGGGGGGTAATGGGGGGGGGGTGGGGGGGGGGGGGGGTGGGGGTGGGGTAATGGGGGGGGACTCTGGGGGGGGGGGTAGTGGGGGGGGGGGGGGGTAGGGTAGTAATGGGTTGGGGTGTAGTAAGGGGTGGGTAAGGTGGGTAATAATGGGGGGGTTAGTTCCTAGAGGGGTGGGGGGGGGGGGGGGGGGGGGGGTTAGGGGGTAGTGGGGGGGGTGGGGTGGGAGGGGGGGGGGGTTTGGGGGGGTAGGGTGTTGGGGTGGGGGTGGTGATAATGGGGGAGGGGGGGGGTGGGGAGGGTGATTATGGGGTTTGGTTGTAGTTGTTGGATGGGGTGGGGGTGGGGGTGATGGGGGGTGTAGTACTCGGGGGGGAGGGGGTGGGTTGATGGGGGTTGGCTGGGGGGGACAGTAATGGGGGTTTGGTGGGGGGGGGGGGGGGGGGTGTAACTTGTTGGGGAAAGGGGGTGATGAAGGGGGTTGTAGTTCCTGGGGGGGGGGGTGCGGGGGGGGGGGTAGTTTGGGGGGGGGGGCAGTGTGGGGTTTCGTAATGGGGGTTCTTGGGGGGGGAGGGATGGGGAATGGGGTTGTAGGGGTTGGTGTTGTGGGAGGGATGGGTGGGGGTGGTGTGTTGGTGGGGAGGGGTGATGGGGGTTGTGGGTTGGTGGGGGTGGGGCAATGATGGGGCTGTTTTTTGGGGTTTGGGTGGGGGTGGGGGTGTTTAAGGGAAGGGTGGTGGGGGGAGTTGATTGTGGGGGGGGATGGGGGTGATGATGGGGGTTGTAGGGTGATGGGGGGGGGGGGGATGGGGGCTGTATTTTTGGGGGGGGGGATGGGGGTTTGGAATGTTGGGGGGGGGTGTGGGGGGGTTGGGGGGGGGGGGGGTTGGTTTGGGGGGGGGGGGGGGGGGGGGTTTCTTGGTGGGGGGTTGGGGGGGGTCTTGTATTTTTTTTGGGGGGGGGGGGGGGGGGAGGGTGGGGGTTTTTTTTTTGTTTGCAGAGTTTGAGGGTGGGAGTTGTTTTGGGGGGGGGGGTTGTTATGGGGGGGTGTGGGGGGGGGGGTGGTGTATTTTTGGGTTTTGGGGTGGGGGTTGATTTTGGGGGGTGGTGGGGGCAAGTTTGGGTTTGTTGGTTGGATGTTTGTGGGGGGGTGGGGTTGCAGGGGTTGTGGGGGGGGTGGTTGTTGGGGGAGGGTGTTTTTAGTGGGGGTTGGGGTGGGGGTGGTGGGGGGGGGGGGGGGGGGGGTTGGGGTTTGGGTTGCTAGTTTTTGCGGGGGGAGTTGGGCACAGAGATGGGGGTTGTGGTTGGTGGGATTCTTGGGGGGCTTGGGGGTTGGGGGTTGTTTTTGGATGGATGGGGGGGGGTGGGTTTTTGTTTTTGTTTTTTTGTTTTGTTTTTGTTTAAGTTGGTTAGTTTTTTTAGTAGTTGGTGGGGGTGGGCCAGAGATGGGGAGGGGCACAGATGGGGGTTGTAGTTGGGGGAGGGGCACAGATGGGGGTTGTAGTTGGGGGAGGGGCACAGATGGGGGTTGTAGTTGGGGGAGGGGCACAGATGGGGGTTGTAGTTGGGGGAGGGGCACAGATGGGGGGTGTGTAGTTGGGGGAGGGGCACAGATCGGGGGGGGGTTGTAGTTGGGGGAGGGGCACAGATGGGGTATATATGTATCGGTAGGAGGGGCCGGTGTACTCCCCGGTGAGGGGAATTGATAGGTCGGTATCTCCCGGTAGGTGGCGCTCCTTCCTCCTCCCCTCCCCCCCGGGGTCACCCACCTGTCGGAGCGGTAAGTCCCGGATCCCCCCTCCCCCTGGGGTCTCACCTCTCTCGGTCCGGGGTCGGAGGGGTTAATACGGATCAGCGGAGTCCCGGGAGAGGAAAGTCCGGAGAGACCGACACAGCCGCTTCCTGCCCCGCCCCCTGATCCCCAACCCGCCCACAGCCAGCCGGCCCATCACTTCCCCGCCCCGCCCCTCCTGCTCTTTGCATATTCCTTTGGCTCCTCCTTCTCCATCCTCCTCATTATCTCCCCGCCCATCTCGGTTTGGCCCCTCCTTCTTCTTCTCCCCGCCCACTTTCCTATTCCATTCTTGAAGCTCACAGCGAGTACTGCGGGTAGTCCCGCCCCCTGATCCGTAAGACACGCCCACTCCCCCGTTATCCTCATCTGCTGACAGCCCTGACTCGTGTCTCCGCCCCTCGGCGGGTCACCTCCGCTGTCCTCACCCGGTGGGCTGTGTGTCCGATCACCCGGATAATAGAAAATACCGGAAACTTCACCCCGCCCCCCTACGTACTGTGGGGCGGGTCACGGAATCGTATCTCCATATATATGGGGGGGTCACGGAATCAGATCTCCATATATATGGGGGGGGGGGGGGTCACGGAATCGTATCTCCATATATGGGGGGGGGGTCACGGAATCGTATCTCCATATATGGGGGGGGGTCACGGAATCATATCTCCATATATGGGGGGGTCACGGAATCATATCTCTTAGATTGTAAGCTCCCAGGATCAGCCCCTCCCTCTTAGATTGTAAGCTCCCAGGATCAGCCCCTCCCTCCTAGATTGTAAACTCCAGGATCAGCCCCTCCCTCTTAGATTGTAAGCTCCCAGGATCAGCCCCTCCCTCCTAGATTGTAAGCTCCAGGATCAGCCCCCCTCCCTCTTAGATTGTAAGCTCCCGGGATCAGCCCCTCCCTCCTAGATTGTAAGCTCCAGGATCAGCCCCTCCCTCTTAGATTGTAAGCTCCCGGGATCAGCCCCTCCCTCCTAGATTGTAAGCTCCCGGGATCAGCCCCTCCCTCTTAGATTGTAAGCTCCCGGGATCAGCCCCTCCCTCTTAGATTGTAAACTCCCGGGATCAGCCCCGCCCTCCTAGATTGTAAGCTCCCGGGATCAGCCCCTCCCTCTTAGATTGTAAACTCCCGGGATCAGACCCTCCCTCCTAGATTGTAAGCTCCCGGGATCAGCCCCTCCCTCTCAGATTGTAAACTCCAAGGATCAGCCCCTCCCTCTTAGATTGTAAGCTCCCAGGATCAGCCCCTCCCTCCTAGATTGTAAGCTCCCAGGATCAGCCCCTCCCTCCTAGATTGTAAGCTCCCAGGATCAGCCCCTCCCTCTTAGATTGTAAGCTCCCGGGATCAGCCCCGCCCTCCTAGATTGTAAGCTCCCAGGATCAGCCCCTCCCTCCTAGATTGTAAGCTCCCGGGATCAGCCCCTCCCTCTCAGATTGTAAACTCCAAGGATCAGCCCCTCCCTCTTAGATTGTAAGCTCCCAGGATCAGCCCCTCCCTCCTAGATTGTAAGCTCCCAGGATCAGCCCCTCCCTCCTAGATTGTAAGCTCCCAGGATCAGCCCCTCCCTCTTAGATTGTAAGCTCCCAGGATCAGCCCCTCCCTCCTAGATTGTAAGCTCCAGGATCAGCCCCTCCCTCTTAGATTGTAAGCTCCCGGGGGATCAGCCCCTCCCTCCTAGATTGTAAGCTCCCAGGATCAGCCCCTCCCTCTTAGATTGTAAGCTCCCAGGATCAGCCCCTCCCTCCTAGATTGTAAGCTCCCAGGATCAGGGCCCTCCCTCCTAGATTGTAAGCTCCCAGGATCAGGCCCCTCCCTCCTAGATTGTAAGCTCCCAGGATCAGCCCCTCCCTCCTAGATTGTAAGCTCCCAGGATCAGGCCCCTCCCTCCTAGATTGTAAACTCCAAGGATCAGCCCCTCCCTCCTACATTGTAAGCTCCCAGGATCAGGCCCCTCCCTCTTAGATTGTAAGCTCCCAGGATCAGGCCCCTCCCTCTTAGATTGTAAGCTCCCAGGATCAGGCCCCTCCCTCTTAGATTGTAAGCTCCCAGGATCAGCCCCTCCCTCTTAGATTGTAAGCTCCCAGGATCAGGGCCCTCGATCCCCTCATGTATCACATTGTATTGGTATTGTTCTGTCACATGTTCTGTCCCCCTTTGTAATGTACAGCGCTGAGCCAACTATTGGCGCTTTATAAATACTGTATAATAATAATAATATGGGGGGGGGGTCACGGAATCGTATCTCCATATATGGGGGGGGGGGTCACGGAATCAGATCTCCATATATGGGGGGGTCAGGGAATCATATCTCCATATATGGGGGGGTCAGGGAATCAGATCTCCATATATGGGGGGGTCACGGAATCAGATCTCCATATATGGGGGGGGGGGGTCACGGAATCAGATCTCCATATATGGGGGGGTCAGGGAATCATATCTCCATATATGGGGGGGGTCACGGAATCGTATCTCCATATATGGGGGGGGTCACGGAATCGTATCTCCATATATGGGGGGGGGGTCACGGAATCAGATCTCTATATATATGGGGGGGTCACGGAATCAGATCTCCATATATGAGGGGGGTGTCACGGAATCAGATCTCCATATATGGGGGGGGGGTCAGGGAATCATATCTCCATATATGGGGGGGTCACGGAATCATATCTCCATATATGGGGGGGTCACGGAATCAGATCTCCATAGATGGGGGGGTCACGGAATCATATCTCCATATATGGGGGGGTCACGGAATCATATCTCCATATATGGGGGGGTCACGGAATCATACAGGGGGGCAAACAAGTATTCAGTCACCACCAATGGTACAAGTTCTCCCACTTACAGAGATGAGAGAGGCCTGTAATTGGCATCATAGGGAGACCTCAACTATGAGAGACAAAATGAGAAAACAAATCCAGACAATCTCATTGGCTGATCTGGAAAAAGAATTTATTTGCAAATTATGGTGGAAAAATAAGTATTTGGTGACCTACAAACAAGCAAGATTTCTGCTCTCACAGACCTGGACCTTCTTCTATAAGAGGCTCCTCCTCCTGCACTCATTACCTGTATCAATGGCACCTGTTTGAACTTGTTATCAGTATAAAAGACACCTGTCCACAACCTCAAACAGTCACACTCCAAACTCCACTATGGTGAAGACCAAAGAGCTGTCCAAGGACACCAGAAACAGAATTGTAGACCTGCACCAGGCTGGGAAGACTGAATCTGCAATAGGCAAGCAGCTTGGTGTGAACAAATCAACTGTGGGAGCAATAATTAGAAAATGGAAGACATACAAGACCACTGATAATCTCCCTCCATCTGGGGCTCCACGCAAGATCTCACCCCGTGGGGTCAAAATGATCACAAGAACGGTGAGCAAAAATCCCAGGACCACACGGGGGGACCTAGTGAATGACCTGCAGAGAGCTGGGACCAACGTAACAAAGGCTACCATCAGTAACACACTACGCCGCCAGGGACTCAGATCCTGCAGTGCCAGACGTGACCCCCTGCTTAAGCCAGTACATGTCCGGGGCCCGTCTGAAGTTTGCTAGAGAGCATTTGGATGATCCAGAAGAGGATTGGGAGAATGTCATATGGTCAGATGAAACCAAAATAGAACTGTTTGGTAGAAACACAACTCGTCGTGTTTGGAGGAGAGAGAATGCTGAGTTGCATCCAAAGAACACCATACCTACTGTGAAGCATGGGGGGTGGCAACATCATGCTTTGGGGCTGTTTCTTCTTTTTCTCCGCAAAGGGACCAGGACGACTGATCCATGTACAGGACAGAATGAATGGGGCCATGTATCGTGAGATTGTGAGTGCAAACCTCCTTCCATCAGCAAGGGCATTGAAGATGAAACGTGGCTGGGTCTTCCAACATGACAATGACCCCAAACATACCGCCCCCGGGCAACGAAGGAGGGGCTTCGTAAGAAGCATTTCAAGGTCCTGGAGTGGCCTAGCCAGTCTCCAGATCTCAACCCCATAGAAAACCTTTGGAGGGAGTTGAAAGTCCGTGTTGCCCAGCGACAGCCCCAAAACATCACTGCTCTAGAGGAGATCTGCATGGAGGAGGAGATCTGCATGGAGGATGGGCCAACATACCAGCAACAGTGTGTGCCAACCTTGTGAGGACTTCCAGGAAACGTCTGACCTCTGTCATTGCCAACAAAGGATATATAACAAAGTATTGACAGGAACTTTTCATATTCACCAAATACTTATTTTCCACCATAATTTGCAAATAAATTCTTTCCAGATCAGCCAATGAGATTGTCTGGATTTGTTTTCTCATTTTGTCTCTCATAGTTGAGGTCTCCCTATGATGCCAATTACAGGCCTCTCTCATCTCTGTAAGTGGGAGAACTTGTACCATTGGGTGGGGACTAAATACTTTTTTTCCCCACTGTATCTCCATATATGGGGGGGGTCACGGAATCATATCTCTATATATGGGGGGGGGGGGGGGGTCATGGAATCATATCTCCATATATGGGGGGGGTCATGGAATCATATCTCCATATATGGGGGGGTCACGGAATCATATCTCCATATATGGGGGGGTCACGGAATCATATCTCCATATATGGGGGGGGGGTCATGGAATCATATCCCCATATATGGGGGGGGTCATGGAATCATATCTCCATATATGGGGGGGTCATGGAATCATATATCTCTATATATGGGGGGGGGTCACGGAATCATATCTCCATATATGGGGGGGGTACAGAGGGGTACCCGGGAAGGTCAGATCCCCCCATACAGGACAGAGGGGCCCCCGGGAAGGTCATACCCAGGGGCGGACTGACCATTTGGAAACTCAGGCACTGCCCGAGGGCCCAGGGTCAGTAGGGGGCCCCATGAGATGCCCCTGGTACCTTTTTCATAGGCTTTTTTGAGTTTGGGCAAGGACACAGGGGCCCCATGATCCCCTATTGCCCGGGGGCCCCATGAGTTGTCAGTCCGCCCCTGGTCATACCCCCCCATACACTACAGAGGGGCCCCCGGGTAGGTCAAAGCCCCCATACAGGACAGAGGGGCCCCCGGGTAGGTCACATTCCCCCAACATGTCAGGACAGAGGGGCCCCCGGGTAGGTCAGAGCCCCCATACAGGACAGAGGGGCCCCCGGGTAGGTCAGAGCCCCCATACAGGACAGAGGGGCCCCCGGGTAGGTCAGAGCCCCCCAACATGTCAGGCATTAGATGATTCTGTGAATTCCTGGAGCTCAGTGTTGTCTCTGCACAGGATATGGGGGGACGACTCCTCATCCTGTCTATGGAGGATCTTCCCCCTGTGACCCCCCCATTCTCCTCCACACCATCCCACTATCGGGGTCCCTGCTGGGTGTATGGGGTGCAGAATATGGGGAGAATGGAGGGGCCGGCGATGGGGAAGGATTGGGGGTTCCAGGGAATAATCAGGGAACTCAGGAAAGAACTGCAGCTCTGTAGAAGGGTCAAGGGGTCCCAGAAAATGATTGGGGTACTGGGGGAGGACTGAGGATTCTAGGGAAGGACTGAGATGGTCCAGAGAAAAAAAAAAAAAAAAAAATCAGGGTTCAGGGGACAGGTTGGGATTCCTGGGGGAAAAAAATGGTTGTTCTGGATGATTGAATTGGGTCCAGGGGCAGGACTGAGCGATCAGGGATGTATTGGGGTTCAGGAGAGGGATCGGGGCTCTTTGGGGATGTATTAGGGTTTGGGAGAGGGATCGGGGCTCTTTGGGGATGTATTGGGGTTCGGGAGAGGGATCGGGGCTCTTTGGGGACGTATTGGGGTTCGGGAGAGGGAACGGGGCTCTTTGGGGACGTATTGGGGTTCGGGAGAGGGAACGGGGCTCTTTGGGGACGTATTGGGGTTCGGGAGAGGGAACGGGACTCTTTGGGGACGTATTGGGGTTCGGGAGAGGGAACGGACTCTTTGGGGACGTATTGGGGTTCGGGAGAGGGAACGGGGCTCTTTGGGGATGTATTGGGGTTCGGGAGAGGGAACGGGGCTCTTTGGGGACGTATTGGGGTTCGGGAGAGGGAACGGGGCTCTTTGGGGACGTATTGGGGTTCGGGAGAGGGAACGGACTCTTTGGGACGGGTGTATTTGGGTTCAGGAGAGGGAACGGGGCTCTTTGGGTGTGTAATGGGGTTCAGGAAAGGAAACGGGGCTCTTTGGGAGTGTATTGGGGTTCAGGAGAGGAAATGGGGCTCTTTGGGGATGTATTGGGGTTCAGGAGAGGGAACTGGGCTCTTTGGAGATGTATTGGGGTTCAGGAGAGGGAACGGGGCTCTTTGGGTGTGTAATGGGGTTCAGGAAAGGAAACTGGGCTCTTTGGGAGTGTATTGGGGTTCAGGAGAGGAAACGGGGCTCTTTGGGGATGTATTGGGGTTTGGGAGAGGGAACGGGGCTCTTTGGGGACGTATTGGGGTTCAGGAGAGGGAATGGGGCTCTTTGGGGATGTATTGGGTTTCAGGAGAGGGAACGGGGCTCTTTGGAGACGTATTGGGTTTCAGGAGAGGGAACGGGGCTCTTTGGGGATGTATTGGGGTTCGGGAGAGGGAACGGACTCTTTGGGACGGGTGTATTGGGGTTCAGGAGAGGGAACGGGGCTCTTTGGGTGTGTAATGGGGTTCAGGAAAGGAAACGGGCTCTTAGGGAGTGTGTTGGGGTTCAGGAGAGGGAACGGGGCTCTTTGGGGATGTATTGGGGTTCAGGAGAGGGAACGGGGCACTTTGGGGACATATTGGGGTTCAGGAGAGGGAACGGGGCTCTTTGGGGACGTATTGGGGTTCAGGAAAGGGAGCGGGGCTCTTTGGGGGACATATTGGGGTTCAGGAGAGGGAACGGGGCTCTTTGGGGATGTATTGGGGTTTGGGAGAGGAAACGGGGCTCTTTGGGGACGTATTGGGGTTCAGGAGAGGGAACGGACTCTTTGGGGGTGTATTGGGGTTCAGGAGAGGATAAAGAACCCCAAGAAAGACGCCCACAACCTCCAGGGAAGAGCAGAGAACACACAAAAGAAAAAATGTCCATCCATCCCTCTCTGTCCATCCATCCCTCTCTCTGTCCATCCATCCCTCTCTGTCACCCCACTGATCACCCCATTGTCACCCCACTGATCACCCCATTGTCACCCCACTGATCACCCCATTGTCACCCCACTGATCACCCCATTGTCACCACACAGGACTTTGCTTGATAGTGGATTCAGCAGATCCATGTGCGGGAAATGTCTCCGTTGTCACACTGATTGCCCGCCCGCTCCCATCACCCGCACAATGGCCGCATATATCAATCATTACACTGCAGAGAGTTCCATGAAATGAACATCCTAATGCGTGTTCCTCCGTATTCATGTCTCCTCATTTCAGGTCTGGAGACAGGAGACCGCTACATGTGACGTGGTGCCGCAATATACCAGAGAGGAGACCGCTACATGTGACGTGGTGCCGCAATATGCCAGAGAGGAGACCGCTACATGTGACGTGGTGCCGCAATATACCAGAGAGGAGACCGCTACATGTGACGTGGTGACGCATTATACCAGAGAGGAGACCGCTACATGTGACGTGGTGCCGCAATATACCAGAGAGGAGACCGCTACATGTGACGTGGTGCCGCAATATGCCAGAGAGGAGACCGCTACATGTGACGTGGTGCCGCAATATACCAGAGAGGAGACCGCTACATGTGACGTGGTGACGCAATATACCAGAGAGGAGACCGCTACATGTGACGTGGTGCCGCGCAATATACCAGAGAGGAGACCGCTACATGTGACGTGGTGGGACAAAATACCAGAGAGGAGACCGCTACATGTGACGTGGTGCCGCAATATACCAGAGAGGAGACCACTACATGTGACGTGGTGCGGCAATATACCAGAGAGGAGACCGCTACATGTGACGTGGTGACGCAATATACCAGAGAGGAGACCGCTACATGTGACGTGGTGCGGCAATATACCAGAGAAGAGACCGCTACATGTGACGTGGTGCGGCAATATACCAGAGAGGAGACCGCTACACGTGACGTGGTGCGGAAAATATGCCAGAGAGGAGACCGCTACATGTGACGTGGTGCGGCGATATACCAGAGAGGAGACCGCTACATGTGACGTGGTGCCGCAATATACCAGAGAGGAGACCGCTACATGTGACGTGGGGTGCCGCAATATACCAGAGAGGAGACCGCTACATGTGACGTGGGTGCCGCAATATACCAGAGAGGAGACCGCTACATGTGACGTGGTGGGACAAAATACCAGAGAGGAGACCGCTACATGTGACGTGGTGCCGCAATATACCAGAGAGGAGACCGCTACATGTGACGTGGTGGGACAATATACCAGAGAGGAGACCGCTACATGTGACGTGGTGCGGCAATATACCAGAGAAGAGACCGCTACATGTGACGTGGTGCGGCAATATACCAGAGAGGAGACCGCTACACGTGACGTGGTGCGGAAATATGCCAGAGAGGAGACCGCTACATGTGACGTGGTGCGGCGATATACCAGAGAGGAGACCGCTACATGTGACGTGGTGCCGCAATATACCAGAGAGGAGACCGCTACATGTGACGTGGTGTGCCGCAATATACCAGAGAGGAGACCGCTACATGTGACGTGGGTGCCGCAATATACCAGAGAGGAGACCGCTACATGTGACGTGGTGGGACAAAATACCAGAGAGGAGACCTACATGTGACGTGGTGCCGCAATATACCAGAGAGGAGACTGCTACATGTGACGTGGTGGGACAATATACCAGAGAGGAGACCGCTACATGTGACGTGGTGCGGCAATATACCAGAGAAGAGACCGCTACATGTGACGTGGTGGGCGGCAATATACCAGAGAGGAGACCGCTACACGTGACGTGGTGCGGAAATATGCCAGAGAGGAGACCGCTACATGTGACGTGGTGCGGCGCAATATACCAGAGAGGAGACCGCTACATGTGACGTGGTGCCGCAATATACCAGAGAGAGGAGACCGCTACATGTGACGTGGTGCCGCAATATACCAGAGAGGAGACCGCTACATGTGACGTGGTGCCGCAATATACCAGAGAGGAGACCGCTACATGTGACGTGGTGGGACAATATACCAGAGAGGAGACCGCTACATGTGACGTGGTGCCGCAATATACCAGAGAGGAGACCGCTACATGTAACGTGGTGCGGCAATATACCAGAGAGGAGACCGCTACACGTGACGTGGTGCGGAAATATGCCAGAGAGGAGACCGCTACATGTGACGTGGTGCGGCAATATACCAGAGAGGAGACCGCTACACGTGACGTGGGTGCCGCAATATACCAGAGAGGAGACCGCTACATGTGACGTGGTATCGCAATATACCAGAGAAGAGACCGCTACATGTGACGTGGTGCCGCAATATGCCACAGAGACCGCTACATGTGACGTGGTGCAGCAATATACCAGAGAGGAGACCGCTACATGTGACGTGGTGGGACAAATATACCAGAGAGGAGACCGCTACATGCGACGTGGTGCCGCAATATACCAGAGAGGAGACCGCTACATGTGACGTGGTGCCGCAATATACCAGAGAGGAGACCGCTACATGTGACGTGGTGCCGCAATATACCAGAGAGGAGACCGCTACATGCGAAGTGGTGCTGCAATATACCAGAGAGGAGACCGCTACATGTGACGTGGTGCCGCAATATACCAGAGAGGAGACCGCTACATGTGACGTGGTGCGGCAATATACCAGAGAGGAGACCGCTACATGTGACGTGGTGCGGCAATATACCAGAGAGGAGACCGCTACATGTGACGTGGTGCGGCAATATGCCAGAGAGGAGACCGCTACATGTGACGTGGTGGGACAATATACCAGAGAGGAGACCGCTACATGTGACGTGGTGCGGCAATATACCAGAGAGGAGACCGCTACATGTGACGTGGTGCCGCAATATACCATAGAGGAGACCGCTACATGTGACGTGCACATGGTGCGGCAATATACCAGAGAGGAGACCGCTACATGTGACGTGGTGCGACAATATACCAGAGAGGAGACCGCTACATGTGGACGTGGTGCGGCAATATACCAGAGAGGAGACCGCTACATGTGACGTGGTGCCGCAATATACCAGAGAGGAGACCGCTACATGTGACGTGGTGGGACAATATACCCAGAGAGGAGACCGCTACATGCGACGTGGTGCCGCAATATACCAGAGAGGAGACCACTACATGTGACGTGGTGGGACAATATACCAGAGAGGAGACCGCTACATGTGACGTGGTGCCGCCAATATACCAGAGAGGAGACCGCTACATGTGACGTGGTGCCGCAATATACCAGAGAGGAGACCGCTACATGCGACGTGGTGCCGCAATATACCAGAGAGGAGACCGCTACATGTGACGTGGTGCCGCAATATACCAGAGAGGAGACCGCTACATGTGACGTGGTGGGACAATATACCAGAGAGGAGACCGCTACATGTGACGTGGGTGCCGCAATATACCAGAGAGAAGACCGCTACATGTGACGTGGTGGGGACAATATACCAGAGAGGAGACCGCTACATGTGACGTGGTGCCGCAATATTCCAGAGAGGAGACCGCTACATGTGACGTGGTGCGGCAATATGCCAGAGAGGAGACCGCTACACGTGACATGTGACGTGGTGGCAATATGCCAGAGAGGAGACCGCTACATGTGACGTGGTGGGACAATATACCAGAGAGGAGACCGCTACATGTGACGTGGTGTGCGGCAATATGCCAGAGAGGAGACCGCTACATGTGACGTGGTGCCGCAATATACCAGAGAGGAGACCGCTACATGTGACGTGGTGGGACAATATACCAGAGAGGAGACCGCTACATGTGACGTGGTGCCGCAATATACCAGAGAGGAGACCGCTACATGTGACGTGGTGCGGCAATATACCAGAGAGGAGACCGCTACATGTGACGTGGTGACGCAATATACCAGAGAGGAGACCGCTACATGTGACGTGGTGCGGCAATATACCAGAGAGGAGACCGCTACATGTGACGTGGTGCGGCAATATACCAGAGAGGAGACCGCTACACGTGACGTGGTGCGGAAATATGCCAGAGAGGAGACCGCTACATGTGACGTGGTGCGGCGATATACCAGAGAGAGAGACCGCTACATGTGACGTGGTGCCGCAATATACCAGAGAGGAGACCGCTACATGTGACGTGGTGCCGCAATATACCAGAGAGGAGACCGCTACATGTGACGTGGTGGGACAATATACCAGAGAGGAGACCGCTACATGTGACGTGGTGCCGCAATATACCAGAGAGGAGATCGCTACATGTGACGTGGTGCGGCAATATACCAGAGAGGAGACCGCTACATGTGACGTGGTGGGCGGCAATATGCCAGAGAGGAGACCGCTACATGTGACGTGGTGGTGCCGCAATATACCAGAGAGGAGACCGCTACATGTGACGTGGTGGGACAAAATACCAGAGAGGAGACCGCTACATGTGACGTGGTGCCGCAATATACCAGAGAGGAGACCGCTACATGTGATGTGGTGTGCGGCAATATACCAGAGAGGAGACCGCTACATGTGACGTGGTGACGCAATATACCAGAGAGGAGACCGCTACATGTGACGTGGTGCGGCAATATACCAGAGAGGAGACCGCTACATGTGACGTGGTGCGGCAATATACCAGAGAGGAGACCGCTACATGACGTGGTGCGGAAATATGCCAGAGAGGAGACCGCTACATGTGACGTGGTGCGGCGATATACCAGAGAGGAGACCGCTACATGTGACGTGGTGCCGCAATATACCAGAGAGGAGACCGCTACATGTGACGTGGTGGGACAATATACCAGAGAGGAGACCGCTACATGTGACGTGGTGGGACAATATACCAGAGAGGAGACCGCTACATGTGACGTGGTGCCGCAATATACCAGAGAGGAGACCGCTACATGTGACGTGGTGGGACAATATACCAGAGAGGAGACCGCTACATGTGACGTGGTGGGACAATATACAAGAGAGGAGACCGCTACATGTGACGTGGTGCGGCAATATACCAGAGAAGAGACCGCTACATGTGACGTGGTGCGGCAATATACCAGAGAGGAGACCGCTACACGTGACGTGGTGCGGAAATATGCCAGAGAGGAGACCGCTACATGTGACGTGGTGCGGCAATATACCAGAGAGGAGACCGCTACATGTGACGTGGTGCCGCAATATACCAGAGAGGAGACCGCTACATGTGACGTGGTGCCGCAATATACCAGAGAGGAGACCGCTACATGTGACGTGGTGCCGCAATATACCAGAGAGGAGACCGCTACATGTGACGTGGTGGGACAATATACCAGAGAGGAGACCGCTACATGTGACGTGGTGCCGCAATATACCAGAGAGGAGACCGCTACATGTAACGTGGTGCGGCAATATACCAGAGAGGAGACCGCTACACTGTGACGTGGTGCGGAAATATGTTAGAGAGGAGACCGCTACACGTGACGTGGTGCGGCAATATACCAGAGAGGAGACCGCTACATGTGACGTGGTGCCGCAATATACCAGAGAGGAGACCGCTACATGTGACGTGGTATCGCAATATACCAGAGAGAGACCGCTACATGTGACGTGGTGCCGCAATATGCCACAGAGACCGCTACATGTGACGTGGTGCAGCAATATACCAGAGAGGAGACCGCTACATGTGACGTGGTGGGACAATATACCAGAGAGGAGACCGCTACATGCGACGTGGTGCCGCAATATACCAGAGAGGAGACCGCTACATGTGACGTGGTGCCGCAATATACCAGAGAGGAGACCGCTACATGCGAAGTGGTGCTGCAATATACCAGAGAGGAGACCGCTACATGTGACGTGGTGCCGCAATATACCAGAGAGGAGACCGCTACATGTGACGTGGTGCGGCAATATACCAGAGAGGAGACCGCTACATGTGACGTGGTGCGGCAATATGCCAGAGAGGAGACCGCTACATGTGACGTGGTGGGACAATATACCAGAGAGGAGACCGCTACATGTGACGTGGTGCGGCAATATACCAGAGAGGAGACCGCTACATGTGACGTGGTGCCGCAATATACCATAGAGGAGACCGCTACATGTGACGTGGTGCGGCAATATACCAGAGAGGAGACCGCTACATGTGACGTGGTGGGACAATATACCAGAGAGAGAGGAGACCGCTACATGTGACGTGGTGCGGCAATATACCAGAGAGGAGACCGCTACATGTGACGTGGTGCGCAATATACCAGAGAGGAGACCGCTACATGTGACGTGGTGGGGACATATATACCAGAGAGGAGACCGCTACATGTGACGTGGTGCCGCAATATACCAGAGAGGAGACCGCTACATGTGACGTGGTGGGACAATATACCAGAGAGGAGACCGCTACATGTGACGTGGTGCCGCAATATACCAGAGAGGAGACCGCTACATGTGACGTGGTGCCGCAATATACCAGAGAGGAGACCGCTACATGTGACGTGGTGCCGCAATATATACCAGAGAGGAGACCGCTACATGTGACGTGGGTGCCGCAATATACCAGAAAGGAGACCGCTACATGTGACGTGGTGGGACAATATACCAGAGAGGAGACCGCTACATGTGACGTGGTGCCGCAATATACCAGAGAGAAGACCGCTACATGTGACGTGGTGGGACAATATACCAGAGAGGAGACCGCTACATGTGACGTGGTGCCGCAATATACCAGAGAGGAGATCGCTACATG
Source organism: Staurois parvus (assembly GCA_951230385.1). Classification (NCBI taxonomy): domain Eukaryota; kingdom Metazoa; phylum Chordata; class Amphibia; order Anura; family Ranidae; genus Staurois; species Staurois parvus. Next base: position 141,616 of record CATNWA010017159.1, read on the forward strand.
TGACGTGGTGCGGCAATATACCAGAGAGGAGACCGCTACATGTGACGTGGTGCGGCAATATGCCAGAGAGGAGACCGCTACATGTGACGTGGTGGGACAATATACCAGAGAGGAGACCGCTACATGTGACGTGGTGCGGCAATATGCCAGAGAGGAGACCGCTACATGTGACGTGGTGCCGCAATATACCAGAGAGGAGACCGCTACATGTGACGTGGTGCCGCAATATACCAGAGAGGAGACCGCTACATGTGACGTGGTGGGACAATATACCAGAGAGGAGACCGCTACATGTGACGTGGTGCGGCAATATACCAGAGAGGAGACCGCTACATGTGACGTGGTGGGACAATATACCAGAGAGGAGACCGCTACATGTGACGTGGTGCCGCAATATACCAGAGAGGAGACCGCTACATGTGACGTGGTGGGACAATATACCAGAGAGGAGACCGCTACATGCGACGTGGTGCCGCAATATACCAGAGAGGAGACCGCTACATGTGACGTGGTGCCGCAATATACCAGAGAGGAGACCGCTACATGTGACGTGGTGGGACAATATACCAGAGAGGAGACCGCTACATGTGACGTGGTGGGACAAAATACCAGAGAGGAGACCGCTACATGTGACGTGGTGCCGCAATATACCAGAGAGGAGACCGCTACATGCGACGTGGTGCCGCAATATACCAGAGATGAGACCGCTACATGTGACGTGGTGCCGCAATATACCAGAGAGGAGACCGCTACATGTGACGTGGTGCCGCAATATGCCAGAGAGACCGCTACATGTGACGTGGTGCAGCAATATACCAGAGAGGAGACCGCTACATGTGACGTGGTGGGACAATATACCAGAGAGGAGACCGCTACATGTGACGTGGTGCCGCAATATACCAGAGAGGAGACCGCTACATGTGACGTGGTGGGACAATATACCAGAGAGGAGACCGCTACATGCGACGTGGTGCCGCAATATACCAGAGAGGAGACCGCTACATGTGACGTGGTGCCGCAATATACCAGAGAGGAGACCGCTACATGTGACGTGGTGGGACAATATACCAGAGAGGAGACCGCTACATGTGACGTGGTGGGACAATATACCAGAGAGGAGACCGCTACATGTGACGTGGTGCGGCAATATACCAGAGAGGAGACCGCTACATGTGACGTGGTGGGACAATATACCAGAGAGGAGACCGCTACATGTGACGTGGTGCGGCAATATACCAGAGAGGAGACCGCTACATGTGACGTGGTGCCGCAATATACCAGAGAGGAGACCGCTACATGTGACGTGGTGGGACAATATACCAGAGAGGAGACCGCTACATGCGACGTGGTGCCGCAATATACCAGAGAGGAGACCGCTACATGTGACGTGGTGGGACAATATACCAGAGAGGAGACCGCTACATGTGACGTGGTGGGACAATATACCAGAGAGGAGACCGCTACATGTGACGTGGTGGGACAATATACCAGAGAGGAGACCGCTACATGTGACGTGGTGGGACAATATACCAGAGAGGAGACCGCTACATGTGACGTGGTGCCGGCAATATACCAGAGAGGAGACCGCTACACGTGACGTGGTGCCGCAATATACCAGAGAGGAGACCGCTACATGTGACGTGGTGGGACAATATACCAGAGAGGAGACCGCTACATGCGACGTGGTGCCGCAATATACCAGAGAGGAGACCGCTACATGCGAAGTGGTGCCGCAATATACCAGAGAGGAGACCGCTACATGTGACGTGGTGGGACAATATACCAGAGAGGAGACCGCTACATGTGACGTGGTGCGGCAATATACCAGAGAGGAGACCGCTACATGTGACGTGGTGGGACAATATACCAGAGAGGAGACCGCTACATGTGACGTGGTGCGGCAATATGCCAGAGAGGAGACCGCTACATGTGACGTGGTGCCGCAATATACCAGAGAGGAGACCGCTACATGTGACGTGGTGCCGCAATATACCAGAGAGGAGACCGCTACATGTGACGTGGTGGGGACAATATACCAGAGAGGAGACCGCTACATGTGACGTGGTGCGGCAATATACCAGAGAGGAGACCGCTACATGTGACGTGGTGGGACAATATACCAGAGAGGAGACCGCTACATGCGACGTGGTGCCGCAATATACCAGAGAGGAGACCGCTACATGTGACGTGGTGGGACAATATACCAGAGAGGAGACCGCTACATGCGACGTGGTGCCGCAATATACCAGAGAGGAGACCGCTACATGTGACGTGGTGCCGCAATATACCAGAGAGGAGACCGCTACATGTGACGTGGTGGGACAATATACCAGAGAGGAGACCGCTACATGTGACGTGGTGGGACAAAATACCAGAGAGGAGACCGCTACATGTGACGTGGTGCCGCAATATACCAGAGAGGAGACCGCTACATGCGACGTGGTGCCGCAATATACCAGAGATGAGACCGCTACATGTGACGTGGTGCCGCAATATACCAGAGAGGAGACCGCTACATGTGACGTGGTGCCGCAATATGCCAGAGAGACCGCTACATGTGACGTGGTGCAGCAATATACCAGAGAGGAGACCGCTACATGTGACGTGGTGGGACAATATACCAGAGAGGAGACCGCTACATGTGACGTGGTGCCGCAATATACCAGAGAGGAGACCGCTACATGTGACGTGGTGGGACAATATACCAGAGAGGAGACCGCTACATGCGACGTGGTGCCGCAATATACCAGAGAGGAGACCGCTACATGTGACGTGGTGCCGCAATATACCAGAGAGGAGACCGCTACATGTGACGTGGTGGGACAATATACCAGAGAGGAGACCGCTACATGTGACGTGGTGGGACAATATACCAGAGAGGAGACCGCTACATGTGACGTGGTGCGGCAATATACCAGAGAGGAGACCGCTACATGTGACGTGGTGGGACAATATACCAGAGAGGAGACCGCTACATGTGACGTGGTGCGGCAATATACCAGAGAGGAGACCGCTACACGTGACGTGGTGCCGCAATATACCAGAGAGGAGACCGCTACATGTGACGTGGTGGGACAATATACCAGAGAGGAGACCGCTACATGCGACGTGGTGCCGCAATATACCAGAGAGGAGACCGCTACATGTGACGTGGTGGGACAATATACCAGAGAGGAGACCGCTACATGTGACGTGGGTGGGACAATATACCAGAGAGGAGACCGCTACATGTGACGTGGTGGGACAATATACCAGAGAGGAGACCGCTACATGTGACGTGGTGGGACAATATACCAGAGAGGAGACCGCTACATGTGACGTGGTGCGGCAATATACCAGAGAGGAGACCGCTACACGTGACGTGGTGCCGCAATATACCAGAGAGGAGACCGCTACATGTGACGTGGTGGTGGGACAATATACCAGAGAGGAGACCGCTACATGCGACGTGGTGCCGCAATATACCAGAGAGGAGACCGCTACATGTGACGTGGTGCCGCAATATACCAGAGAGGAGACCGCTACATGCGAAGTGGTGCCGCAATATACCAGAGAGGAGACCGCTACATGTGACGTGGTGGGACAATATACCAGAGAGGAGACCGCTACATGTGACGTGGTGCGGCAATATACCAGAGAGGAGACCGCTACATGTGACGTGGTGCCGCAATATACCAGAGAGAAGACCGCTACATGTGACGTGGTGCCGCAATATTACCAGAGAGGAGATCGCTACATGTGACGTGGTGCGGCAATATGCCAGAGAGGAGACCGCTACACGTGACGTGGTGCGGCAATATGCCAGAGAGGAGACCGCTACATGTGACGTGGTGGGACAATATACCAGAGAGGAGACCGCTACATGTGACGTGGTGGGACAATATACCAGAGAGGAGACCGCTACATGCGACGTGGTGCCGCAATATACCAGAGAGGAGACCGCTACATGTGACGTGGTGCCGCAATATACCAGAGAGGAGACCGCTACATGTGACGTGGTGCCGCAATATACCAGAGAGGAGACCGCTACATGTGACGTGGTGCCGCAATATACCAGAGAGGAGACCGCTACATGTGACGTGGTGGGACAATATACCAGAGAGGAGACCGCTACATGTGACGTGGTGCCGCAATATACCAGAGAGGAGACCGCTACATGTGACGTGGTGCGGCAATATACCAGAGAGGAGACCGCTACATGTGACGTGGTGGGACAATATACCAGAGAGGAGACCGCTACATGTGACGTGGTGGGACAATATACCAGAGAGGAGACCGCTACATGTGACGTGGTGCCGCAATATACCAGAGAGGAGACCGCTACATGTGACGTGGTGGGACAATATACCAGAGAGGAGACCGCTACATGTGACGTGGTGCGGCAATATACCAGAGAGGAGACCGCTACATGTGACGTGGTGGGACAATATACCAGAGAGGAGACCGCTACATGTGACGTTGGTGCCGCAATATACCAGAGAGGAGACCGCTACATGTGACGTGGTGCCGCAATATACCAGAGAGGAGACCGCTACATGTGACGTGGTGCAGCAATATACCAGAGAGGAGACCGCTACATGTGACGTGGAGGTGGGAGGAGGTGAGTGGAGGTATGGAGGGAGGAGGTGAGTGGAGGTATGGAGAGAGGTGAGTGGAGGTATGGAGGGAGGTGAGTGGAGGTACGGAGGGAGGAGGAGAGAGGAGGTGAGTTGAGGTATGGAGAGAGGAGGTGGGAGGAGGTACGGAGAGAGGAGGTGGGAGGAGGTATGGAGGGAGGTGAGTGGAGGTACGGAGAGAGGAGGTGAGTGGAGGTACGGAGGGAGGAGTTGAGTGGAGGTATGGAGGGAGGTGAGTGGAGGTACGGGAGAGAGGAGGTGAGTGGAGGTACGGAGGGAGGAGTTGAGTGGAGGTATGGGAGAGGTGGGTGGGGGGAGGTATGGAGGGAGCAGGGGGGAAGAGGTGGTGGAGGTATGGGGGAGGGGGGGGAAGAGGTGAGTGGGGGGGGGGGGGAGGGGGAAGAGGTGAGTGGGAGGTAGGGGAGGGAGGAGGTGGGAAGGGTGAGTGGAGGTATGGAGAGAGGAGGTGAGTGGAGGTATGGAGGGGGGGAGTGGAGGGGGGGGGGGGGTGGTGGAGGGGAGGGAGGAGGGAGTGGAGGTACGGGGGGGGGAGGTGAGTGGAGGTATGGGAGAGGTGAGTGGAGGTATGGAGAGGGGGAGGGGGGGGGGGGGGGGAGTGGGAGGGGGGGGGAGGGGGGGAGGAGGTGAGTGGAAGTATGGAGGGAGGAGGTGTGGTGGGGTATGGAGGGAGTGAGTGGAGGTACGGAGGGAGGGGGGTGAGTGGAGGTACGGGGGAGGGGGGGTGGGGTGGGAGGGAGGTGGGAGGGGGGTACGGGGGGGAGGTGGGTGGGGTACGGAGGGAGGGGGGGGGGGGTTGGGGGGGGGGGGAGGGGGGGGGAGGACGGAGAGAGGAGGTGGGTGGAGGTATGGAGGGAGGTGAGTGGAGGGGGGGAGGGGAGTGGGGTACGGAGAGAGGAGGGAGTGGAGGTACGGAGAGAGGAGGTGAGTGGAGGTACGGAGAGGGGGAGGTGAGTGGAGGTACGGGGGGGGGTTGAGTGGGGGTATGGAGAGAGGAGGGGAGTGGGGGGTATGGGGGGGCAGGTGGGAAGAGGGGAGGGGGAGGTATGGAGGGAGCAGGGGGGATGAGGGGAGGGGGGGGGGGGGGGGAGGGGAGGGGGGGGGGGGGGGGGGGGGGGGGGAGGTATGGGAGGGAGGAGGGTGAGTGGAGGTATGGAGGGAGCAGGTGGGAAGAGGTGAGTGGAGGTATGGAGGGAGGAGGGGGAAGAGGTGAGTGGGGGTATGGAGGGAGGAGGTGGTGGAGGTACGGAGGGAGGAGGGGAGTTGAGTGGGGGTATGGAGGGGAGGAGTTGGTGGAGGGGGGGGGGGGTGAGGGAGGTACGGAGGGGGGGAGGTGAGTGGAGGTACGGAGGAGGAGGTGAGTGGAGGTACGGAGGGAGGAGTGAGAGGGAGGTATGGAGAGAGGAGGGTGAGTGGAGGTATGGAGGGGAGGTGGGGAAGAGGTGAGTGGAGGTATGGAGGGGCAGGTGGGAAGAGGTGAGAGGGAGGTATGGGGGAGGAGGTGAGTGGAGGTACGGAGGGAGGAGTTGAGTGGAGGTATGGAGAGGAGGTGAGTGGAGGTATGGAGGAGGAGGTGAGTGGAGGTATGGAGGGGAGGAGGTGAGTGAGGTACGGAGGGAGGAGGTGAGTGGAGGTATGGAGGGAGGTGAGCGAAGGTATGGAGGGAGGAGGTGAGTGGAGGTACGGAGGGAGGTGAGCGAAGGTATGGAGGGAGGAGGTGAGTCTGGAGGTACGGAGGGAGGAGGTGAGTGGAGGTACGGAGGGAGGTGAGCGGAGGTATGGAGGGAGGAGGTGAGTGGAGGTACGGAGGGAGGAGGTGAGTGGAGGTATGGAGGGAGGAGGAGGAGACCGGTGAAGCTGTGGGAGTAGTAGTTGGAGATAGATGTTCTGGTGTCCCGAATCTCGCAGGAGGACATTATAGTTGGACGTACTGAAGGTCTCGTACTCCTCCTCAAGGTCTCGTACTCCTCCTCAAGGTCTCGTACTCCTCCTCAAGGTCTCGTACTCCTCCTCAAGGTCTCGTACTCCTCCTGTCTGATGTTCCTCCTGAGATCTGTTGGTTGGTCTTCATCGGCCCCATTGAGATGGATCCAGGGAGTGATCAGGTGACCATCACACATGTCTATGGCCTCCTGCACAGAGTGAAGACTTCCTGGAGGTAAGTCCATGGATCCGGCAGGGTTGGGTGGTGGTCCATGTTTATGGTGACGTCATCCTCGTCTCTCCAGGTTCTCAGGTTATTTATATCTGGATTTCCATGGCACATTGGTGGCAATATGGACGTCCTCTGCAAGAAGCACATTTTACACCTCCTGGGTGCGTCACCCATGACAGAGATGTGAATTTCCTGCAGAGAAGTGTGAGATCTCATTATCACCTCCATCCTCCGTGTGGAGGAACATGTTGGTGAAGAACGTCGTACTCATCATCCTCTTCTTCATAGACATCATGATAGACAAATCAATTCCAAACCCCTGAAATCCAGAGTTAGACTCACCGGTAACTCATCTTCTAGAACTCTTCCAGGACAGCCGGGACTTCCCACCCCGATTCTTGGACTTTTCTGACAAAAACATCCGAAGAACTGCCGGGATCTCACTGGAGGACACGCATTGCAGAGATTGAACTACCACACGTGAGGGCAGCTATACCCAAGGCCCCATCTCACGGATGTAGGTAGACATGGCTGACCTTCCTTGGGAAGCAAAGATCTGGCTCTGGCATGCCGCACTTCATATTGATGGTCACAACACTTCCTGGTTGGCAGACCATTCGTGGTGCTTCCTGTTGGCAGACCATTCGTGGTGCTTCCTGCTTGGCAGACCATTCGTGGTGCTTCCTGCTTGGCAGACCATTCCGTGGGGCTTCCTGCTTGGCAGACCATTCCTGGGGCTTCCTGCTTGGCAGACCATTCCTGGGCTTCCTGCTTGGCAGACCATTCGTGGTGCTTCGTGGTGCTGCTTGGCAGACCATTCGTGGTGCTTCCTGGTTGGCAGACCATTCGTGGCGCTTCCTGCTTGGCAGACCATTCGTGGCGCTTCCTGGTTGGCAGACCATTCGTGGTGCTTCCTGGTTGGCAGACCATTCGTGGTGCTTCCTGCTTGGCAGACCATTCGTGGTGCTTCCTGCTTGGCAGACCATTCGTGGCGCTTCCTGCTTGGCAGACCATTCGTGGCGCTTCCTGCTTGGCAGACCATTCGTGGTGCTTCCTGCTTGGCAGACCATTCGTGGTGCTTCCTGCTTGGCAGACCATTCCTAGGGCTTCCTGCTTGGCAGACCATTCCTGGGGCTTCCTGCTTGGCAGACCATTCCTGGGGCTTCCTGCTTGGCAGACCATTCGTGGTGCTTCCTGCTTGGCACTGACCATTCGTGGTGCTTCCTGCTTGGCAGACCATTCTAGGTGCTTCCTGCTTGGCAGACCATTCCTGGGCTTCCTGCTTGGCAGACCATTCCTGGGGCTTCCTGGTTGGCAGACCATTCGTGGTGTTTCATGCTTGGCAGACCATTCGTGGTGCTTCCTGGTTGGCAGACCATTCGTGGCGCTTCCTGGGTTGGCAGACCATTCGTGGCGCTTCCTGGTTGGCAGACCATTCGATGTGGCGCTTCCTGCTTGGCAGACCATTCGTGGCGCTTCATTTGATAATGACTTAGGAAGTCCGGAAGGGAATTCTGCGTCCCGTCAGATGGATGGCAGATACTGAATACACATTTTTCTCGGCCCAAGACAGTATGCAGCCCGTGATTGGTTGGAGAGGTGGACTTCTTGCACCTTCACCGGATCCATCATCACCAGCCACAGCCAAGACCACCAAACATGAGAACAACAAAGGATCATGGGAACATTTCCCATCCAGCCGGAGGAGCTCTGATGACATGAACTGATGATTTGGTGATCCGCCAGCGGCATCAGCCAATGAGGATCGGAGTCGGTGGGCTGACAGCCAATCAGGATTTAATATGGAAATCTGGTGGTCTGCTGGTCAGACACGACAATCAGTCTGCAGATGATGGCGCCCCCCTTCTCATCTTTTCTATATTGGGTTATGACTCCTCCCCCACCTACAACAACCAATCACATCCAATGATTCCCGGAGTGAAATCCTTCACATAGCTCTCCGCCTCTCCACTATATACTACATGGCGAGGTATGAGCACAGTGCCTCGTCCCTCTCTGTTACGCACAGCGCCTCGTCCCTCGCGTTACGCACAGTGCCTCGTCCCTCCTCTGTTACGCACAGCGCCTCGTCCCTCTATATTACGCACAGTGCCTCGTCCCTCTATATTACGCACAGCGCCTCGTCCCTCTGCGTTACGCACAGAGCCTCGTCCCTCTGCGTTACGCACAGAGCCTCGTCCCTCCGCGTTACGCACAGAGCCTCGTCCCTCCGCGTTACGCACAGAGCGCCTCGTCCCTCCGCGTTACGCACAGAGCCTCGTCCCTCCGCGTTACGCACGCACAGCGCCTCGTCCCTCTCTGTTACGCACAGCGCCTCGTCCCTCTCTGTTACGCACAGCGCCTCGTCCCTCTCTGTTACGCACAGCGCCTCGTCCCTCTCTGTTACGCACAGCGCCTCGTCCCTCTCTGTTACGCACAGCGCCTCGTCCCTCTCTGTTACGCACAGCGCCTCGTCCCTCTCTGTTACGCACAGCGCCTCGTCCCTCTCTGTTACGCACAGCGCCTCGTCGTCCCTCTCTGTTACGCACAGCGCCTCGTCCCTCTATATTACGCACAGCGCCTCGTCCCTCTCTGTTACGCACAGCGCCTCGTCCCTCTCTGTTACGCACAGCGCCTCGTCCCTCTATATTACGCACAGCGCCTCGTCCCTCTACCGCAGCGCCTCGTCCCTTACGCACAGCGCACAGCGCCTCGTCCCTCTCTGTTACGCACAGCGCCTCGTCCCTCTCTGTTACGCACAGCGCCTCGTCCCTCTCTGTTACGCACAGCGCCTCGTCCCTCTATATTACGCACAGCGCCTCGTCCCTCTCCCTATTACGCACAGCGCCTCGTCCCTCTCTGTTACGCACAGCGCCTCGTCCCCTCTGCGTTACGCACAGCGCCTCGTCCCTCTCTGTTACGCACAGCGCCTCGTCCCTCTCTGTTACGCACAGCGCCTCGTCCCTCTCTGTTACGCACAGCGCCTCGTCCCTCTATATGTTACGCACAGCGCCTCGTCCCTCTATGTTACGCACAGCGCCTCGTCCCTCTCTGTTACGCACAGCGCCTCGTCCCTCTGCGTTACGCACAGCGCCTCGTCCCTCTCTGTTACGCACAGCGCCTCGTCCCTCTCTGTTACGCACAGCGCCTCGTCCCTCTCTGTTACGCACAGCGCCTCGTCCCTCTATGTTACGCACAGCGCCTCGTCCCTCTATGTTACGCACAGCGCCTCGTCCCTCTATGTTACGCACAGAGCCTCGTCCCTCTATGTTACGCACAGCGCCTCGTGGTTCATACTGAACTACCTGCGCCAGGTTCCCCACACCTGTTACCACTCCCCCCCCCCCATACTGAACTACCTGCGCCAGGTTCCCCCCACCAAACCAACACCCCCTCCCCCCCATACTGAACTACCTCCACCAGTTTCCCCATACCAAACACCCCCCCCCCCATACTGAACTACCTGCACCAGGTTCCCCATACCAAAACACCCCCCCCCCCCATACTGAACACCTCAAGGTTCCCCACACCCCCCCCCCATACTGAACTACCTGCACCAGGTTCCCCATACCAAACCCCCCCCCATACTGAACTACCACACCAAACACCCCCCCCCATACTGAACTACCTGCACCAGGTTCCCCACACCAAACCCCCCCCCCCCATACTGAACTACCTGCACCAGGTTCCCCATACCAAACACCCCCCCCCCCCCTGAACTACCTGCACCAGGTTCCCCACACCAAACCCCCCCCCATACTGAACTACCTGCACCAGGTTCCCCATACCAAACCCCCCCCCATACTGAACTACCTGCACCAGGTTCCCCACACCAAACACCCCCCCCCCCCATACTGAACTACCTGCACCAGGTTCCCCACCAACCAAACCCCCCCCATACTGAACTACCTGCTCCAGGTTCCCCACACCAAACACCCCCCCCCCCCCATACTGAACTACCTGCACCAGGTTCCCCCACACCAAACACCCCCCCCCTGAACTACCTGCACCAGGTTCCCCACACCAACCCCCCCCCCCCATACTGAACTACCTGCACCAGGTTCCCCATACCAAACCCCCCCCCATACTGAACTACCTGCTACCAGGTTCCCCACACCAAACACCCCCCCCCCCCCATACTGAACTACCTGCACCTCCAAAGGTTGCAGACCCCCACACCAAACACCCCCCCCCCATACTGAACTACCTGCACCAGGTTCCCAAACCAAACCACCCCCCCCCATACTGAACTACCTGCACCAGGTTCCCCACACCAAACCCCCCCCCCATACTGAAACTACCTGCACCAGGTTCCCCATACCAAACCCCCCCCCATACTGAACTACCCTGCTCCAGGTTCCCCACACCAAACACCCCCCCCCTGAACCCCCCATACTTACTGAACTACCTGCACCAGGTTTCCCCAAACCAAACACCCCCCCATACTGAACTACCTGCACCAGGTTCCCCACACCACCAAATCGCCCCCCCCCCCCCCCCCATACTGAACTACCTGCACCAGGTTCCCCAAACACCCACCCCCCCCCATACTGAACTACCTGCACCAGGTTCCCCACACCAAACCAAACTACCCCCCCATACCTGAACTACCATACTGCTGCTCCAGGTTCCCCACACCAAACACCCCCCCCCCCCCCCACTGAACTACCTGCACCAGGTTTCCCAAACACACCCCCCCATACTGAATCTACCTGCACCAGGTTCCCCCACCCCCCCCCATACTGAACTACCTGCACCAGGTTCCCCAACAAACCAAACACCCCCCCATACTGAACTACCTGCTCCAGGTTCCCCACACCAAACACCCCCCCCCCCATACCCCACCCCCCATACTGAACTACCTGCACCAGGTTCCCCACACCAAAAACCCCCCCCCCATACTGAACTACCTGCACCAGGTTCCCCCCCACACCAAACCCCCCCCATACTGAACTACCTGCACCAGGTTGGAACTACCCCCCATACCAAACCCCCCCATACTGAACTACCTGTACCAGGTTCCCCAAACCAAAAACACCCCCCATACTGAACTACCTGCTCCAGGTTCCCCACACCAAACACCCCCCCCCCCATACTGAACTACCTGCTCCAGGTTCCCCACACCAAAACACCCCCCCCCCATACTGAACCTACCTGCACCAGGTTCCCCACACTGAACTACCTGCACCAGGTTCCCCACACCAAACAGCCAATACCCCAGCAATAGCCCCCCTGGGTCCCCCAGCCCCGAGCGTCCTGTCCTGAGAATAAAGCTCTGAGCAACAATAGGGGGGGGGGGTAAAATTCATCATTATTCCAGGGAAGTGCCGTGCATTCTGGGATATCTGCCTTCCTGCCCTAGGTGGGGGCAGGGCTATAAACCAGGTGGAGATCTGCAGCAGCTGGGAAGTCCTGAGAGTGGTATGTTGGATGGAGATCCCTCAGAATGCTGGTCTGCAGAGCTGACACTCCATCCTCGGTCTGCAGAGCTGACACTCCATCCTCGCTCCGGTCACATGCAGGGAGATAGGTTATGTGTGGAGGATCGGGGGGGTGGATTGCAGGGCTCTGGTTTTCTCTGAATCTGTAGCAGAAATTTTCCAGCATGCTGGGAGTGATATTCTGGTTATTAATAGAAGAATTCCCTGAAGGAGAAATGAGGTTTGTGATTGAAGTCTGTAATGACTGGACCCCCGCGTACTGCCCACACTGGACCCCCCCTCCCCCCGCGTACTGCCCACACTGGACCCCCCCCTCCCCCCGCGTACTGCCCACACTGGACCCCCCCCCCCCCCGCGTACTGCCCACACTGGACCCCCCCCTCCCCCCGCGTACTGCCCACACTGGTCCCCCCCTCCCCCCGCGTACTGCCCACACTGGACCCCCCCCTCCCCCCCGGTACTGCCCACCCCCCCCTCCCCCCGCGTACTGCCCACACTGGACCCCCCCCCTCCCCCCGCGTACTGCCCACACTGGACCCCCCCTCCCCCCGCGTACTGCCCACACTGGACCCCCCCCCTCCCCCCGCGTACTGCCCACACTGGACCCCCCCCTCCCCCCCGCGTACTGCCCACACTGGACCCCCCCTCCCCCCGCGTACTGCCCACACTGGACCCCCCCTCCCCCCGTGTTCTGCCCACACTGGACCCCCCCCCCGTGTTCTGCCCACACTGGACCCCCCCCCCCCGCGTTCTGCCCCACACTGGACCCCCCCCGCATGCTGCTCACACTGGACCCCCCCCTCCTACGTACTGACCACACCGGACCCCCCTGTATACAGAGCACACTGGACCCCCCCCCCCATATACGGAGCACACCAAACCCCCCCGTATATTGAGCACACTGGACCCCCCGAATACTGACCACACCAAACCTGGCCACTGGTAGTAGTCTTAGGGACCCTGAAATCTCAAGACGATGAGAGTACAGCTGATTGTTGGGGGAGGGGAATCTGTCTCTTTGTACCCACACCGTTCGAATGAGGGGTACCTGAACCCAGCACCCCCTTCCCAACCCCTTGCTGTGTACACCCCAAGAACCCCCCCCCCCAACCTGCTCCGGAGTGTACCCCCCAACACGACAATAACACCTCCCTCCCTTCCTCCCACTAACTGTACCCTCCACCACACCCCAAATGCACCCCCTATTTCCTGATGAGTGTACCCCCTTTCCCCATTACTCTGAGCACCCCCCCCAATCTCCTGCTGAGTGTCACCACCCCCTTCTTCCAGCAACCCTGAATTTCTTGCTTTGTACCCCCCAGGGCACCTCATTACCCCCCCCCCCCATCTCCCGCTGAGGGTCCCCCACCAGTCTACTTCAGGCCGGCACTACCTATGAATCCATCTGTTGGCTCCTCTAGATACTCCGAGCCCATTATCAGTGCCGAGAATAGGGGGCCCCCAAACCAAAGAACCTGCCCCCCCCTACAGAACTGGGACCCCAAACCAAAGAACCTGCCCCCCCCCCTACAGACCTGGGACCCCAAACCAAAGAACCTGCCCCCCCTACAGAACTGGGACCCCAATCCAAAGAACCTGTCCCCCCCCCCTACAGAACTGGGACCCCAAACCAAAGAACCAAAGAACCCCTGTTCCCCCCCCCCCTACAGAACTGGGACCCCAAACCAAAGAACCTGTCCCCCCCCCCCTACAGACCTGGGACCCCAAACCAAAGAACCTGTTCCCCCCCCCCCTACAGAACTGGGACCCCAATCCAAAGAACCTGTTCCCCCCCCCCCCTCCAGAACTGGGACCCAAACTAAAGCACCTGTCCCCCCCCCCCCTGGGACCCCAATCCAGAACTGGGACCCAAACTAAAGCACCTGTCCCCCCCCCCCCCCCTCCAGAACTGGGACCCCAAACCAAAGAACTTGAATCATCTCCAAATGCCCTTGTTAATGCCCCCCCCCCCCCACACTTTATACTATGAAGTACTCCATACTTGGGAGGGGGGTGGGGGGTCGTGTAAGCCCCATACAATATGTGGGGCTGGTGGCTGAAGAGTGCCCCCCCTAGAGGTCCCAGTGTTAGTACTCCTACAGGTGAGGGTACCCCCCTTTATTGGTATTTGGGGGGGAGGGGACTGAAGACAGATATGTGATGGAATCCTCATTTGAGGGGGGGGACGGTGACAATTACTGCAAAGGAGATGCGGGGTGCTCAATAGGAGACATGGGGGGGAGGGGGGGTGTGTGCTCTGCAGAACATAAGATGTTGGGGGGGGGGGGATACTCAGACATGAGGGACACAAGGGGCCCTCCACAAAGGGGGTGATCAACAGAGACGGGAAGATACAGGGTGCTGAGTAGTGGGTACTGAGGGGCGCTCAATACGGGGTATCAGAATTGGAGACATGGGGGGGCTCAGTAGGAAATGCAGGGGACTCTTCAGACATGGAGGGGTTCAGGAGAGGACGTTGGGTCACTCAGTGGAAGACAAATATTGGGGCGCTGAAAAGGAGATGCTGACCTCTCATTAGAAAACAGGCTCATGGGGGGGGGGGAGGCTCATGGGGGGACACTCTTGGGGGGGAGGCTCATGGGGGGACACTCTTGGGGATGAGGCTCATGGGGGGACACTCTTGGGGATGAGGCTCATGGGGGGACACTGGGGGGACACTCTGGGGGGGGGGGGACTCATGGGGGGACACTTTTGGGGGGGAGGCTCATGGGGGGACACTTTTGGGGGGGGAGGCTCATGGGGGGACACTTTTGGGGGGGAGGCTCATGGGGGGACACTCTTGGGGATGAGGCTCATGGGGGGGACGCTCTTGGGGGGGGCTCATGGGGGGGACACTTTTGGGGGGGAGGCTCATGGGGGGACACTCTTGGGGGGGGGAGGCTCATGGGGGGACACTCTGGGGGGGGGAGGCGAGGCTCTTGGGGGACACTCTTGGGGGGGAGGCTCATGGGGGGACACTCTTGGGGGGGGGAGACTCATGGGGGGACACTCTTGGGGGGGAGACTCATGGGGGGGGGCTCATGGGGTACGAGACATCGGGGATGCTTAGTAGATGATACATGGGGGGCTTGTCCTGATAAGATATGGGGGACACTGAAAAGGGGGTGCTCGGTGTAAGATGCGGACGGCACACATTGGGAAATATGGGGGTGCTCCATTATGGAATGGCATCATTCAGTAGAAGATTAGGGGTGCTCAGCAGGCATGGGGTGAGCTTGGTAGGAGATGGAAGAGCGGGTCTGTGGGACACGGGGGGGGGGGGGGGGGGGGGCGCTGCTGAGTTTGATATGGAGGGGGGCTCAGTAGAAGATTGGGGGGCGGGGTGGGGGGGGGGACAGCTGAAGAGATAAAGTGCACAGTGACAGTTGAGGGGTCCCATCTTCTACTGAGGGCCCACTGGCCTCTGGTCTTCCCACATGGACGGTCACATTGCTCAGTTTTATCCTATGGGGTGGGGGAGGTGCACCAAAGCGCTGCGCCGTCCTCTGACCAGACCAGAGAGGGGGCGCTGTGCCGTCCTCTGACCAGACTGGGGGGGGCGCTGTGCCGTCCTCTGACCAGACCGGGGGGGGGGGGGGGCGCTGTGCCGTCCTCTGACCAGACTGGGGGGGGGGGGGCGCTGTGCCGTCCTCTGACCAGACCAGAGAGGGGGCGCTGTGCCGTCCTCTGACCGAACCAGACGGGGGGGGGGGGGGGGGGGGGCGCTGTGCCGTCCTCTGACCAGACCAGAGGGGGGGGGCGCTGTGCCTCCTCTGACCAGACGGGGGGGGGGGGGGGGCGCTGTGCCGTCCTCTGACCAGACCAGAGGGGGGGGCGCTGTGCCGTCCTCTGACCAGACCGGGGGGGGGGGGCGCTGTGCCGTCCTCTGACCAGACCGGGGGGGGGGGGGGGCGCTGTGCCGTCCTTTGACCAGGGGGGGGGGGGGGGGCGCTGTGCCGTCCTCTGACCAGACTGGGGGGGGGGGGGGCGCTGTGCCGTCCTCTGACCAGACCGGGGGGGGGGAGGGGCGCTGTGCCGTCCTCTGACCAGACCAGAGAGGGGGCGCTGTGCCGTCCTCTGACCAGACCGGGGGGGGGGGGGGGGGGGGCGCTGTGCCGTCCTCTGACCAGACCAGGGGGGGGCGCTGTGCCGTCCTCTGACCAGACTGGGGGGGGGGGGCGCTGTGCCGTCCTCTGACCAGACCAGAGGGGGGGCGGTCCTCTACCAGAGGACCTGTGCCGTCCTCTGACCAGACCGGGGGGGGGGTGCTGTGCCGTCCTCTGACCAGACCGGGGGGGGGGGGGAGGGGCGCTGTGCCGTCCTCTGACCAGACCGGGGGGGGGGGGGCGCTGTGCCGTCCTCTGACCAGACCGGGGGGGGGGGGCGCTGTGCCGTCCTCTGACCAGACCGGGGGGGGGGGGGGAGGGGCGCTGTGCCGTCCTCTGACCAGACCAGAGAGGGGGCGCTGTGCCGTCCTCTGACCAGACTGGGGGGGGGGGCGCTGTGCTGTCCTCTGACCAGACCGGGGGGGGGGGCGCTGTGCCGTCCTCTGACCAGACCGGGGGGGGGGGGGGGGGCTGTGCCGTCCTCTGACCAGACCGGGGGGGGGGGGAGGGGCGCTGTGCCGTCCTCTGACCAGACCAGAGGGGGGGGGGGCACTGCGCCGTTGCGCCGTCCTTAGAATCCAGAGACCTTTCTTTGGCCTAGTCTAATGACCCCCCCCCCCCTGTTCTGAAAGATTTCCCAGCATGCTGGCCTGATTCTTCCCCTGTATCGTATGTTCGGTGTGCAGTGTATGGACATCTCTCCCCACAGAGCTGATTGTACTGAGTGTGGTCCCATCACAGCACTGCGGGGTCTCCACCACTCCTCCACCCACAACGGGAATCTCTGCTGAATTCCCGCTGTGCTCATTATGAGGGGTTCCCACCATCCTTGTGCCAAGTTCCTGGATCTGCACCCCCCACTGTGCCCATTATGAGGGGTTCCCACCATCCCTGTCCCGAGTTCCCGGGTCTGTACATCTGCTGTGCCCATTATGAGGGGTTCCCACCATCCCTGTGCCGAGTTCCCGGGTTTGTACGCCCGCTGTGCCCATTATGAGGGGTTCCCACCATCCCTGTCCCGAGTTCCCGGGTTTGTACGCCCGCTGTGCCCATTATGAGGGGTTCCCACCATCCCTGTGCAGAGTTCCCGGGTCTGTACCCCCGCTGTGCCCATTATGAGGGGCCTTCCCACCATCCCTGTGCAGAGTTTCCCGGGTCTGTACACCCGCTGTGCCCATTATGAGGGGTTCCCACCATCCCGGTGCAG